>CM053581.1:481307471-481328711 GCA_028627135.1 Pseudochirops cupreus
ACATGTTCAGCCTGTATTTGATTGCTTGTCCTTCCAGTGGGGGTTGGTGACGAGGGAGGAAGAGAAAGAATCTAGAATCTAAAGTTCTATAATCAAATGTTATAAATATATATCTATCTATACATATATATATATGCAATTATTATTATTATTATTAACTTCATCCAACTGGAACTTGAAATACACAGGCACTGTGTTTGCGAGATCCATCCTGCCCTACGGAAAAGTCAGAAGCGTGAGGGGGAAGACATAGGAGAGAATAGACTGGGGGAGGGGGGATACACTGCGATGGCTGTTTTGGGTAGGGGAAAGATGGGGAGAAAATATGTAACTCAAAATCTTGTGGAAATGAATGATGTAAACTAAAATAAAATTAAAAAAAAAAAGAATATGGGAAGTCCAAAATTCTTTGAACCCTTTAAACTTTGCAGATCCCTCTCCTCCCAACTCTGGTCAATACATGGGGGCAGGGTAGGGTAGAAAGAAATGGAGAGAGGCTGAAGCCAGATACAAGGTCTCTTCTTTTCCTCCCCCTCAAAGTGGTTTCTTCTTAGGGGCTTTTACTGATTGACTCACTTGCTTCAACCTTTGTATTTAATGGAACTCCCCAATTCTAATTAATTACAGTAAATACAGGACCCAGAGAAGTAGATGAAATCCCTCACTCAGTTTGGACAGACTTCTTCTCTGGCATCATTTCACTAAATCCAATGGCTTTCAAAGACTTTTCACATTTAGTCTATGGTCTAAAGTTGAGATTGACTGGCCATTTTATCACTTGCAGTACACATCTATGTATATGTCTCCCATTAGAATGTAAGTTCCTTGAGGCCAGGGAATTCACTAAGCACAGCACCTAGCATATAGTAAGTGCTTAATATATTCATGTTGATCAGTTAATCTAGTCCACCTTATTTAACCGAGGAGCAAACTTAGTCTTCATGACTTGACCAAGGTGGGACAAATGGTAAATAGTTGAACTAAAATTTAAACTAAGGTTTTCAGATTCCCAAGCTAGTCTGTCTTCATAAAAGTCACACTGACTGCCTAATCCTTAGGGACAATGTGTTTGTGTGTGTGTGTGTGTGTGTGTGTGTGTGTGTGTGTGTGTGTGTGGGTGTGTGGGTGAGTGGGTGTGTACATACATATATTTACTAATTATATCATCATGAAAATTTCATAAGGACAAAGCAAGTCAAATACCTAAATTATAATAAAAAGTTTGCAAAATGCTTTGCATATGTTATCTCTGTTGATTCTCAGAAAAACTCTGTGAGGTAGGAGTTACTGCTATATTAATTATTCAGATGAGGTAATTGAGACTCAGGGAAGTTACGTGACTTACCCAGGGTCATACAGTTAAAATGTGTCTAAGTTAAGATTTGAAATCAGTTTTTCCTGATTGCAATTCTCTCTCTTTCTCTCTCTCTCTCTCTCTCTCTCTCTCTCTCTCTCTCTCTCTCTCTCTCTCTCCTCTTTTCTCTCTCCTCTCTCCCCCCTCCCCATGCCATGATGTGCCAGTGAATTCGATTTAAATTGGGGAAGGCTGTGCAAAGTCACCAGCCTCATTTTCTATTCCAGAGCCATCTGGACCCAGTGGAAAGATATAGAACAGGATGACTAGAGATGCATGCACTGTTAGATCTTCGCCTTTTTAAGTTAAGATTTTCCCCAGGTCTCAGTTTGACTGAGACAATGTCCATTCAGTGATTAAGGCTAGGTAAGAAATGAGGCAAAGAATGGTCTCTTTTACCTAGTTAAAAAAAAATCAATCTTGGAGGTGAAGACTCTCAGGGTTTCTGGCCAAAAACAAAAGCAGCTGCTATTTACATTCACTCTGAGCCATCAGGGCCCAAATAATGACCAGGTGGGCCTTGGGCTGGGACCTATTGTTGACCAATCAATGAGAGGCTGAGTAATTTGGGTTTAAAGCATGGTTCCTAAGAAAGAAATCTAGCCCATAAACTCTAAGACATTTTCTGAGGCTCCAGCTGTCAAAATTTACATTCCTTTGGACAGGATACCAGCAGGCAAGGGTTTATACCCTATGTGGACAAAGGAAGAGGAGGAGAGGGGATGGAAGAAAAGAGAAGCATTACCCAACTGGTTGTATATTTGAGATAGTTGTAAATTATATCGTAAAGCACATTGTCTTGTTGTTCCCCCTCCTTTGTTTTATCTTAACTGGAACTATGGAGACCAGCAAATGTGAAAAATGAGGTATGGCATATGACCAATATTAATTTTGTGTTAGTAATATTTTCTTCACAATTTCTTTGGATGCCATTGGAAGTGTCCTTCATTTCCCCTTTGTTTCTTCGAGGGTTTTCTGAGCCTGAGATGCTGGAGTATTTAATTCGTAGTAAGTTTTGCTTTAGGAGATGTTCATGTTTCTCCTTATTTTGAATACAGCAGACTTTTGGAACATCTTCTAAACATGAATTTTTTAAGCCCTTCTACATTTTAGTGAGTTTTTGGAAATGGACAGGACTTATTTTTTGTTAGAGAAGTGGCCCAATACATTTATTTGACTGTTGAGTGCTGCTTCTGGAGAATTACTTTCAGGAAAATTTCTGGTGCTTAGTGATGGTGCTGACCCAAATAACTGAGTAGCAGTCCGGTAATTGTAGTTTAGTAGCTTCTGATTCAGGCCTAGGGAAAACTAATTGATCAAATGGAGACTGAAAAAGTGGGGGAGATACTTTAAATCTCTCTTCTCCTCTCCTTTCCTCTCTTCTGCTCTTGTCTCCCTTCCCTCCCCCTCTTTTTTACTCCCTCTCATTCTCTTAGTCTCTCAAACTGAAAAAAATGCGTGGTTTGCTATGCAAATAAGCTTGTAATAGTAATGTAATGTTATCTTTCTTTCCTCTTTATGGTGACCTCTACTCAAAGTTTTAACTCTAAACGATCTCTCTCCAATGATGTACCCCTTCCTTATACTCCTATAGCACTTGCTGTGTGTATTTTGTCTCCCCAAATAGACTGTAAACTCTAAGAGGAAAGAGATCATATATACTGGACAGACTGAGTCTAGTACAAGTTCACATTCTTTGACCCCAGTTGGTTCCTCACTATTACTCTCTATTCCCCTTTAGGATCCTGGGATCAAAGGATTTAGGACTGGAATGGACAGAGATGTCATTGGGGTTGGGGGACATGAATAAGGAGATCCTAGGGAGAAACCAGAAGGGAATAGAGTGGAGAGGAACATACCTGAGATGCAGAAAATCTTCAGAATTCGTCCTCTGGGGTGAACAAGCCTTCATTTTTTTTTCCTACCTAATAGGTGACTTTCTTCTGAGCTTCTCATAGTTGGGTGTAGACATGACTGAATAGAAGGAGCTTTTTCCCCAGGGAGTCTGGGCCCCATAACCTACAACACAGTTGATGAAGCTCAAGGACCCTTATTCCTCAGCTAACCAAATAAAGTGCAGGGACAAATGTGTAGTTGGAGGGGAAGGTATGATTGCTATCTTTCTCAACCTTGAAATGTACCATACATGAATAGCAGTTTACCAGTGTTGGGAGAAAGAACTGACTTTTTGGGATACTGGTTCGGCTCAGTTGAAGGTGAAAGGACTGTTGCTTCAGATAGAGGTTTGGTCATACAAGGAGATGCAAGCATGATGTAGACAGCCAAGGCCCCGAGTTCTCAGTCCCTTTAGATGTTGTACCTTGTACTTCAGACACTTTTGATCCTCTAGGTTGCTACTGTAACCCTCTTGTCTGTAAGTTTTCTTGGACAGATTTGCTAGAATGTTGGGACACAAAAGGAAGAGGGTTCTTCCTCTCCTTTCCCCCGTCCCCCGTCCCCCATCAGTTCCTCAAGAGAATTCTGTGCCCCACTTCAAATCTCTAAAGTAAAGAATTTTCTTTTAAAGATAATGCTTTTCTCACCTTAGATGGCTCCTCTCCAAGAGTAGCTGATAGGTGATTAGAGTTGGTTATAAAATTTGGAACAGAACAGCTGTTGTAACTTGTTAAGAGTTTTGCTGTAAGAATTGTGGGTAATGGTTTTTGAAGAAAAAACAAAGTAAAGTAAACTAACAGAACAGAGTTTTGTGGAAAATCATCTTAAAGATATTCAGAGCATAAGTTAGGGCCAAGTAAGAAGTCTTGTTCTAACAAGTAGTTTGAGAAATAGGAGAAGAGTGCTCTTATGGATCTGGTTATTTTTACATTTGCTTCCCATAGTTAAATTATCTGTGAATACTAATTGGGGGAAAGAAGTGGTGCTCTTCCAAATTTTGTGACTTGAGACAAAAATCACACTTTTCTCTCTTTGTTAAGGTTCTGGGAATGGACCTTGGATGTCATCTCAAGCAAGTTCCTCATTTTACAGATGATATTGTTAAGATACATAGAGGTCAAATGATTAACCTAAGACCTCCTCCCTGCTTCCCACCAAATTAGTAACAGATCCAGAATCTGAATCAATCCTTATTATCCAACTCCAAATTTAGTACCCTTTCCACTACACTACTCACTTATTTTCTGTGACGCCTTTTCTTATTCTCATAGTGACTATCCCAAACTATTTTTATTCTCTTTAAACTTCGAGACAAATGAGATAATGTATGTAAAACACTTACTATAAAGAATTAAATACATATCAGCTATTATCATTGTCATTTATTATCTTTACTTGACTCCTACTTTAATGAAAAGATTGGAACCATCTGGTGAAAGCTCCTTAAATTCTGCTCTTCCATACCACTCCTGTCTCAGATGATGAAATCGCCCTGTTATTATTAAATAAGACTTCCTTCTCCACCTGTGCCTTTGATTGAATACCCTTATTTTTTCTTATATTTGTTCCATCAATTATTTCTTCGCCCACTCTTTGCCTCTTCAGTCTTTCTCCACTGCTTCTCTCCTGTTTACCTCTTTATATAACTGAACAAACCCTTCTCTTCAACCTGCTACTCCATTGAGTAATCATTCTATCTCTGTCCTTCCTTTTACTATGCCATATTTCTTGAAGGAATAATCTTCACCCATTGCCTTACTGGCTTGCCATGTGTTAATTACTTTACTCCTGGAAACCTAAGATCCACCTACCATTTTTTGCTGAAACTATTTATTCAAAGATCAACAATGAACTAAATTTTGCATCCAATAGAATCTCCTTAGTCCTCACATCTTTGCTTTTTTTCTACCCTAACACTGTTCCCTCTGTCTCTTCCTTCTTCTTAATATTCTCTTTTTTCTTGACTTCTATGATCGAGAATTCTCCTGGCTATCTTCCTACAACCATTCTTTCAACAATAACAGCATACATCTATATACAATAAATACATATGTATAAACTCATATATGAGCTTATATGTATGGATAAACACCTACACACATATATACATATACACACCTACACAAATGTTCACATGGATACATGTTTAGCATTTTAAGAAATACAAAATGCTCTTCTTCTAACAGCATTGTGAGACATACTGTGTAAGTATGATTATGCCTAATTTATATGCAAGAGAATCCAGGTTGAGGGAAATCTAGGTAACTTGCCTATAGTCACAAAACTACTAAGTTGTGTGCTGAAGTTAAAGTTCAGGTCCCCTGACAGCAGGGCCACCTTTCCACTCTATACCACTTTCTTTAGCTGATTCCGCTTCCTTGATTTACTCCTACTCTGCAGGTATATACTATGACTTTTAAAAATTCTGAACTTAAGAAATAAAACAATCATTCCCTTAACAGAGTAGAATAGAAAAAAAAAGATGATTGCACATGAAACTGCAGATCTCTTACGTACAATTTGCTATTCCTTTGAAGTGTATAATAAAATTATCATGTAACTTTTTTTTCCTTTCTCTTCCACATTGCTTCTCCCCTCTCCTCTCTAGTTCTTTGTAAATTCATTGTTTGCCATGGCTTCAACTTCAATCTTCTCTAGATATTAAATCTCTCCCAGCATTGGCTTCTCACCTGAACCTCAAACCAGCCTTTCCAATTTTCTGTTATATATCTCAACCTGTCTATTCCACCAACACCTTAAATTTAACATAGCTGTAGTTGAAATTATATACACAAACAAATTCAATGTAATCAGAGTTGAAAGAGCTCAAAAGTATACTAGATTTTCTAAACTCTATGCAAAAAGAGAACAACATCTTAAATAAGTTTGGTGTTTTCCCCATCCCTTTTTACAGTGCTCTATGCTCAGGTGCTTAGTACCTTAAATAGTAGACAGCAGGCAATTAATAAATGTTTATTGAATTGAATTGAAATGATGTTCTTCCTCCTGAATTACCTGTTACTGTTTTTAAGATTGTTTTAGAATTAAAAAACACTCTTCTCTACTTTTTACCAATGATACTCACTACACCTTCATTGAGAAGGAAAGAGAAGAAAACAAAACTCTTGGAAAAGTATTCATAATTAAGCAACACAAATCCCTACATCGATCATGTCTAAGAATTCTATTTATCTATATCTATATCTATCTATCTATATCTCATTCTATCTATTGAGTACATTATCTCTCTGTTAGGAGGTGGATAGCTCATCATTGGTTCTCTGGAATCTTGGTGGGCTATTATGCTGATCAGAGTATGATCAAGTTATTCCCTATTCCTGTAATTCCCTCTTCTATCTCTACATACAAAAATCCTACTCATCCTTCAAGGCCCAGGTGAAAATGTACCTTCTTAAAAAACACTTTCCTGATCTGCTCAGTCAGATATAGCAACTACTTCCTTTCAACTCTCATAGTTCTTTGTTTTTGTTTCTCTCGTAATATTTTATTTCATATTTTTTGTAGTCTTTCCTCATCCATCCTGCTAAACTTGTACAGAAACGGTGTATTATTCATATTTATGCTCCTTTAAGAGACTAGTCCTGTGCCTTGCATGTAATAAATACTCAACACATATTTTGAATTGAAGTGCTTTAAATTTGCACCTTTTCATTGAATAGCTCAGGGCTATGGCCGTAGTAAATGCTCAAAAATACTTCTAGAATGAATGGATTTGTTGAAAATCAGCAGGAACTAATGGGCTAAGTTGACAAAATGAATTTAGTTAAATAAAGATCTTTGCTTACCTGAAGTTTTTTGTTCTTACTACTAAACTTTTGGCCCTACATTGTCTAGACCATCAATTTAAGAATTATTTCATGTGGATTCTTGAGGTGGTCATTCTGTGTATTCCTTTGGTGCTTGCTTTTTCTGCTCTTTTCCTCAGTAAATCATGCTGCCCCCCAGAACTCTGGTTTTTATCCTCATTTCTCCACAACCAGATCATTTAAGATAACATAAGTTAACTCAATCACATGCTCTAAAGAGAATGATTTTATGAAATAAAAGAAAATGCTCAAAACAAGTCTTAGGGAAATGTGCAAGCTTAATGGAGACTTTGAACCATTGCCTTGGTGCCAAAATGATATTTTGGGTAAGTGTGTGATTTGGGTGGCATGCTAATTTTGAAAGCTTTTACCTACCCTGCAGAGCCTAGTACTCTTTTAAAGCTGTAGTGTTCTAACAATCCTTTTTAGTTTGCCAATTAGAACATTAACCCAATAGTTTGCAGATCACCAGCTATAATATTACTAGTAATCACAGCATCCCTGGAGATACAGTGTTATTGTATTAGCTATTTTGATATAATAATTTCTACATGTGAGTTTAAAATTACAAATGTATCAATGAATAAATAGTAAAACATTATTTCTGTGTAAGTTTTCTCAAATCTAACCTTTAAAGTATGCCACAAACTTGTTTATGTAGTACAAATGCCAACAAAAAGCTTTACTGTTAAAAAGAAAAAAATGAATTATTTAAAACATTTTTTAACTTGAAAAATTGAATTACTTTAAGCCACTTTTTTTTTATTGAAGTCTCTTATCCAGAGACCAGAAATATAACATTATAACATCAATGTCCAAAGATATTTATGAGCTGAAATTTCCCCTTCATAACAGTGCAATATGCTTCAGGCAGATAATTGTATTCATCTGAAAAAAAAACCAATAAAAGTCAATAACACTTTTAAAATTCTTTGTTGTATAGGATAAAAATAAGATTCTAAGAACTGAATATTTTCAGTGGTCTTTTAAAAGAAATTTCCATTTAAAAAATTATAGTGGACAAAAGAAGTCAGAAAGTAATAGTGTTTTTAAGTAATCATCTGTGATGAGCTGTTTTAAAATCTGGGTTCTCTTTGATGAATCTATCCATTTTCATATTCAATTTCTGACTACTTTTGCTAATGTAACATAATGTGTATCAGAGTGATTTTTCTATATACTATGTAGTAGCTGCTGCAATTTCAGTTGGGTAAAACAGTGCTTGGATTTTGGTTCACATTATTTTTTCCTTTCAGGGATAACATCATTGGGGTCAGAACATTTAGGTTAAAGATGTATGTTACATTTTTGAAGTGAGAAATATATGTATGAAATTGTTTTTTCCCCTTTCCCATCTAAATGTTTAGGTTTCATTTCATTCACATAAATTCATATTTAATTATCTAAGCTAATGGTATTCAAAAGGAATAATGTCTATTCTGAAGTATTTCAAAAGGTCTATAACTTAATTTTACATTTTCTTCACCAATATATATTGTAACCCTTCCTTGCGTTACTAAATGGTAAGTAAAAAGCCATTATGAGGAAGCTAATCTTTTGGCTATGAGTTTTTCTGAACTTAGGTACAGTGATCCTCAAATGAAAGAAGCAGTTGATCATTCAAAGGCCTTTCTATTTTACTTGATTTTTAAAATCCTTTTTGAGCTCTTCCATGGACTGTAACTAATTCATATTTTTCATGGAGGTTTTTGATATAGGAGCTTTGACTTTGTTGTCTTCTTCTGGTTCTATATTTTGATCTTCTTTGTCACCAAAGTAAGATTTTTTAGTGTGAGGGGTTTTTTTTGGTGCTGTTTGCTCATTTTTCTAGTCAATTACTTTTTAATGCTTCATTAAAGTAGGGCTCTGCTTCCAAGGTGGAGGGGGCACTGTCCCATGCTTCAGGGGGTTGTGTGCAGCTGTTTTCAGAGATATTTCTAGGGACCTATACATTTTCAGTTCTTCCAAGGTGGAAGGATCAAAGGAGAGGTGTTTACTCCTCTCCTTGCCTGTGCTCTGGTCTGTGAGTGACCACCAAGCACTCTTCTCTGACTTGGAACTGTGAGGATTCCCTCTTCATTGTCACCACAAGTTCCGCCACACCAGCACTCTTCCTCACCAAAGGACCGCCACCCAGGACTGTGACCCAGATTGAAGCACCAGCAAAGCAAGAGATTCCTGCCTCAGTACCAGCAAAGAGAGGCCTGCAATTCCCCTCTGATAAGCGGCTCCATCTCCCCACCATTTGTGGGCTGAGAGCTCCATAAGCAGCCACTGCCTCCCACTACTGCCACCCTGGGGCTGGGACCAGACCATGCTCCTCTCTCACCACATTCAACAGATCTTCCCTACTGACCTTCTAAGTCAATGGTTCTCAACCCTCCTAACACTGTGACCCTTTAATATTCGTATGTGGGCTTATCTGCATGTGGGCAGACCCACTTAGAGATGGATAGAGGAGCAGTGTCTTGGTTCCTAAGACCATTGGAAATAAGTCTTTTCCTATGGTCTTAGGCAACCCCATTCGACCCCCAAAGGGGTCGCAACCCACAGGTTGAGAACCACTGTTCTAAGTTGTCTTTAGCATTTGTGGGTTGAGAAGTCTGGAGACCACCACAGCTGCCCATGATTCATTTCCCTGAGGCCTGCTGCAGCCTTGGTTGAACTGCTCTCTTTTCTCAGTCTGGTGCAAAAGACCTTTCTTGTTGAACTTCTTGGTCTGAAAATTTGTTTCACTCTGGTTTTTTGTGGGTTCTGCCACTCTAGAATTTGTTTAGAATGATTTTTACAGGTATTTGGAGGGGTTTGGGGGAGAGCTCAAACAAGTCCCTGCTTTTACTCCACCATTTTGGCTCTACCCCACCTGGCCTTTCCATTTTAGAAGAGATCAGCAGAATTTGTGTTTTGACAATAAAGGCTAAGAGGCTAATGTCCTTTCTATATCATGATCAGCAGTCAGAATAGAACTAACTTCAGTGAAGCAAAAGATATAAATATACCCATTTGGTTTTTATCTGCAAAATTGGCCTTTGACAGGTTTTCCATAGTATTTTTTTCTGACTAAATTCTTTATATAACTTAGATTATGTATGGATGAAGTTCTGTTGATTGCTGATGTTACCCTTTGTTTGAAAAGGTATTACAAAAATTCACAAAACCTGAGAAATATAATTCTGTTCTATCTTTTCATTGGGATGGAGCACCATAGAATTTAAAGCTGTAAGAGATTTAAGTTTAATCTAATAATTTTACAGACTAGGAAATGGGCCTTGAAAGGGTAAATTATTTGACCAAGTTTACACAGTTATCAAGTAGCAGGGACAGCTCTTTTCCTTTTAAAACTAGTGCTTTTTGCTACTCTTGTGATGCCTTTCAATGTTAAATGCAATCTCCTTTTCAAAGTGAATTCGTTTCCACCGTAACATGAGATGAAAGAACTTTTAATTTTTTTTCATATTTCAGTACCAGATATTGCCAACTAATATATGGGAACATTAATTTAAGAATATTTTTGGTGGGTTCATTTTACTTTTTGTCCTGCCATTCTCACCTCAATGTGTAGTATACATGTCATTATACCTTTGAGTCCTTTTGACAAATGCATGTTAATCTCATGGGAACAACTGAACTTTTTTGAAAGTCATGAGAGCAATTGACATTTACACATTATTTTTCTCTTTCAGACTATTGATGGTTAAGTCTACTTGATCATAATCAATTCTATGTATACTTTTATCTCAGTTACTTTTCAACCATCTTCTTTAGGTAAAAATCAGTGCCTACATGGAACAGCCACAAGAGTCTCCTTTATGAAAGTCTCATATAGGAGGAATCTTTGAAGCACTAGAATAGATTATTTGAACCCCAAAGGAAATTATGTCTGCCAAATTATAGGCTCCCCAAAAGGGTGAATGCTCAGAAAGTTGCATTTTATTACTGAATAAAGCATATTGGAACAGGAAAAAAATCATTTTAGACAACACAATTGACTGTAGTATGGTAGACAAAGATTTTTCATAGCCCTATAATAAAGCAGTGCTATGTAGGATGTCATTTGATAAATGTTGAGTTCCCTGTTTTCTCCTGCCAATTCACTTTATTTTTCTGCATTGTATTACTATGAAGAGAGAACTACCCATGCTTAATAGAACAATACAGTGTCATACCTCTGTATGGTAGGCAAGAAGGATATTCATTTTTACAGTGAACAATATTTTTCATAAACATCAACCATTGATCAATTGACTGAATCATGGAAACAATTGGATCATATATTTATTTACCAAGAATACCATGCTCTCTACAGACTAGAAAAAGCACAATTTCTTATATTAAGGTCATTCAAGCCAAGTAAGTTGAAGCTCACTATCTTTAAGATCCAATAAGGGAAAAGACTTAATATCTATCACTTGAATCATAAGGAAACAAGAAAGATGCAAACTTCCTGAGCTGGTGGCAGGGAAGGACACGTAGCAGGTATGGGAGAAATATGGTGAAAGGGGAATTTTGGCAAATGATACCACTAAGTGTGGGGTAGGGCTTCTGTCTCTTCAGCTAATATAGGCAGAGATAAACAGAATTTCTCTCCACGGGCCAATGGGCAGAACAGCGTAAGCTTGGCTAGAAAAAGATCAACAATATAAATGAACTTGGCTATACAGCAAGAAATCTCAGTGACAGCACAGAGATCTCAAAGTGGGCTTATAGTTATCATTATTTTAATTACAGTGAGACCAGTGGACTTGACACTGATCCCTGGCAAAATTATAGAATGAATTATTAAAGTGATAGTTCATTAATACTTCTAAAAAGAAGTGGTGATTATTAGGAGCCAGCACACTTTCACTAAAATCAAGACATGCTAAGCTAACCTGAATTCCTATTTTGATAGAATGACTAGACTGATATCCCAGTCTATGTAGACATAGTATATCTGTTTCATGCAGAAATTTGACAATGTGTTTGTAGATAAGTTAGCTAGCTGAATGACCATCCCACAAAAATGCTTTGCACAAGTAGGTATCTGATACATGTTTGTTATATTGAATCAAACGCCATATTTTCTAATACATAAATGCCAAACAGCCACAATGTGACACAGAGCTCTTTCTGTAGCCTTGGCCTATTCAAAATCATTGCTAATGGCTTAGGGTAAGACATATAAGGTACCATGACCACTGATCAATAGATGTAATTTAAGACCTTATTGAAGACAGTAAGAGTAGTTGGGAATATTGTTATAAAAGCTAAAAACTGAAAGGTCACATTGGGTTTGTCTTTAGAAATGGAGAGCAAGAGGCAAGAGAAGAAAAAAAGGAGAGGAAAGGGACCATATACAGACTCAATAACCTATAACGATGCCTATGTATCTGTCCCAGAAGATGAGGAATCAGTATCTAATGGAAATACAGAACAATGTTGAGACACAGACTGACAGGGAATTGTAAACAGAGGAGAGGAGTTGTAGATGGATCACTGCCCAAGGAAGAAGCCCACAAGAGAGAAAAGAGAATTCATTTAATGTTTATTAGTTCAGATGTGAGTCCCTTGTATTTTCTCAAGTCCTTGATCTGTTGTTTTATAAATAAAACTTTTGTTAGTCTGTGTACTTGCATGGGAACTGAGGTCTTTGTAGATGTTGGCCAAATCCCAATATTTCTGGGGGGGGAGGGGGTGCTGCTTAGATGGGAGAAAAATTGGGCCAAAAAAAGTTATGAGTCCAAACCTAATTTATATGAGTTTGGAGTCATGGTTTTGGGTCACAAGTTGCAGCTGTGCTAATAAAGGTAGTTGTCCAGAACAAAGTATAGCATTGATCAGACAGTATCTTCAGTTCTGGGTGCCAAACTTCAAGAGAGACATTAACAAGCTAATATATACAGAGAAGAGCAAAATGATGGTAAGGGGCCTCAAAATTCTCTCTGTATTGAGAAGTGTTTAAAGGAGGTGGGCATGTTTATCCTGTAAAAGAGCTACAAGAGATGCACTAGATGACTTAAAATCCCTAAAGAACTATACTGTGGAAGAAAGGGAAGATACATGCATTGTTCCTATACACATAGCTCCACACAGCAGAACCATGACTAATGGGTGAAGGTGGAGAGCTGGATTCTGATTCAATGTGAAGAAGTTGCTGTTAAAGCTGCTTGAGAAATTGAAGTGAATACCCCTTTTATTGTAAGGATTCAAGTAATTCAGCACAACAGTATTTAAGTACTTAAAACATGCAGAATATTGTACTAATGTTTGGGTGGGGGTATGCAAAAAATAAATATCCTCTGGTCCCTACCTTCATGAAGCAAGCAGAATCTGAATGATTGCCTGCCAAAGAAATTGTAAAGAGATTCCTGAATGAGCTAGGAGATTGGTTTAAATGAACTCAAAAATACTTTCTAAATACAGCATCCCATGATCCTATATATTAAACACAGGGCTTAGTACAGTCTTTCATAGTCTACAGCCCAGAAAGTAGCCACCAGGAATCTGCCCATTAAAAATGGGAAGAGAAGGATTTCATCAGTATAGGCAGCTCCCCACTGAGGAACGTCTCTTACCTCTTGCCTAGACTACTGTAATAGCCTTTTAATTAATGTCTGCCTTAAGTCTCTCCCCGTTCCAATCCACCCACTACTCAGCTGCTAAAGGGATTTTTTTTTAAAGCTCAGGTCTAACCATGCCAACTACTATTCAGTGAACGGCAGGGGCCTCCTATTACCTGCAGGATCAAATATAAAGTTCTTTGCTTGAGATTTAAAGCCCTTCGTGACCTACCACCTTTGCAGTCTTCAACAATGTAACTCTCCTCCATGATCTCTGATCCAGCTACACTGCCCTATTTGCTGTTCCTCACACAGGAATCTGTCTCCTTACTCCATGAGTCTGTACTGGCTATTCCTTGTGACTGGAATGCTCTCTCACCTTTTTCGTTAGCTAACTCAAATGTTACCTTCTACAGCAAGTTTTTTTTCTTCCCTTCCCCATATCCATCTTTCCCTCTTATTTTACCTTCCATTTATAGCTTGTAGGTTCGTAGTTATTTGCATGGTGTCTTCCCTATTCAAATGGGAGCATTTTCTATGATTTTTGCTTTTCCACATTGTTTAATGTAGTAGTGGGGAAAGTGATTAATGCTCATGAACTGGGTGATTGATCACCTTGCACCAGTCTCATGAGAACCCATTTTCCAACTTACAATTTGAGAAAGTTGTCTGGGGGCAGTGAAGGTAAAGTGATTTGCCCAGAATTAGAGATAGGTAAGATTTGAACCCAGATCATCCTGACTTCAAAGCTAGTTCTCTGTTGATTATGCCATGCTGCCCCTCCAATTTACTAATTTTGAAAAAACAAGTTATTCTTTTTTTAAGTCTGTTACTTCCCAATAATTCCTCCCCTATAAATACAATTCTCTCTTGTCACAAAGAAGTGCAAACTTGCCCACTGACAAAGTGTGATGGCATGTGTCTCATCTCACATCTGTAGTCTGACACCTCTACCCAGAGGACAGAGAGCTGTCTTTCATTACCATCAGTTCTCTGGAGTCAAGATAGGTCATTATATTGGTCTGCACTTGAATATCTTTCAGTGCTGTTTCCGTTTATGTTATTGTTGACCTGCCTATGGTGTCTGTGGCTCTGTTGCTATGGCTTGCAAGTGTGTATAAGAAATCATTAAACAAAAATGCTACTGCTGTACAAAAACGTTTCCAACTGCTCACAGCACAGCTGGTTGGAGACCTCAGACTGCTCAGATTGTTTACAGGGTTATCTATACATAGTTTCTTAATTTGGAAATATTTTCTTAATTTGTTCTAGAAGTTGTTGAGACAAGACATGGGAATCTGAGACTCTGTTGAGAATCAGAAGCAAAACCAATATGAGGAACTAATTCAGTCAGCTGGACCTGTGCCCTTGCTTATTTGGACCTCTGTGCCTTGAACTTCCTAAGTACCCTGGTAACCTTTTAGACTAGAAGGATTTCCCAACACAGATTTACAAAATACATGTAAGTGACTCTTCATCTTAATATGCGTCTTTCAATCTACCTACCTGTGAATTTTAAACCAACCTTAAGAAAAAGAGAGGAAAAAAATTCTCTGTAGCATAATGTTAAAATTTGGTTCTTTCTTATATTTTTCTTGGATACATTTATATTTAAAAACCTAATTTCTGCAACATCTGACATGATGATCATTTTTGAGGTCAACTTTCTTAAAATGAAAAGTAAAGTATATTTCAGAACCCAAGCTGGAGTAGTTTAGATTATAGGAAGTTGATTTGACAAGAGATGTGCTGTGATGTCAAGGGGGAAAAAGTTTAACTAACAGCAAAGAGGGGATGGGGAAGCACTATTGCTAGCCTCTTTCCATAAAACCTCTAATTCATAAAACTGACACATGACTTTGACTCCATAGCTCAGGGAATGAGTTCCAAGAAGTTTGATAGTTCGGGGCATTTGGGAGTCTATGTGTGCCCCACTCCCTTCATTAATCTCTTGCCTTTCCTAAGATTCTATAAATTCCCAAGTCCCAGGTAAGGTATATACAGAAGGGGTATTAAAAAAGGGGGAAAATGGATTTATAAGAAGAATCCCAAAGCTTGAAGCAAAGTACTTTAGGAGGGCTGGTGGTAGCCATTCTAAACTTAGGTACCAGAGTTAGGTAAATTTCTCACAGACCTGACACAGGTTTAAAAAGATTTACTTACCTTGTAAGGATACTGCCATCAAACACAGGGCAAAGGGACAAAGTGATACTCCTGGTCTTAGTTCTCTCCAACACTTCTTGCTTGTGTCTTCTTCTCTCTATTCACACAGCCCACTCCCCTAGCTCAGCCACAGGTATACATCCCTTGTCATATGGACTGTTGCAGTAACCTAATTAGTCTCTGTGCTTCAATTGTCTCCCGACTCCAATAAATCCTTTCATCAGCTGCCAAAGGGATTTTCCCTAACCTTAGATCTGACCATGTCATCCCTTGGACTCAATAAACTCCATTGGATCGATTTTCTTCAGAACCAATTATAGAATCTGTTCAGCTTTCACAACCTGGTCAGTTCTTACCTTTCCAATCTTCATATATTCTATTCCTTTCTGTGTATTTTTTGATCCAGACATAATGAGCTATTCAAGAGATGTTGTTCTCATACAACATTCCATCTCAGTTTCTACACATTTGCACTGACTATTTCCCATGCCTGCAGTACTCTCCCTTCTAACCTTTGATTCTTAGAATATCTAACATCCTTTAAGACTCAGCTAACGTTCCACAGCCTCCAGATTGCCTTTCCTAATATGTGGAAGCAGAGTTATCTGCTCACATGTGGCAAATGAGACTTTCCTCCAGGTTACAAAAATCCAGGTGCCATGATTCTTTCATGCTATGGCTGCTTTCCTCTAGTTAATTCTACCATTTCTTTTCCAGTCTACATCACCATATATGGCACAGCCTCCAGGCTATCATCTAAATGGTGCATCACTATGACCATCCTCTTCCAGGGTTCACCTTTCTTACAAAATCTAAAGGGAATGAAAGCTGAACTTTCTCTTAGAGCTACTCCTTCTACAGTCAAGTTTGTTGGTGCGGCAGCCTTCCACATCGCCAACTGTTCTCGCTCCTCTTTGTCAGAATATCTTCTGCCTAAATCAAATGATCAAATGATCAATTGATTCAACTGCTGTCCCCTCCTCTGAAAACTGTTTTTAGTCTAGGTGAAATAATTCCTAGCTATGGCTGTGTCCACATAATAGAAGTAGTTTTGAGGACAAAGAAGAAAATTTTTTTTAGGGAGAATAATGAAAACCACTACTGCCACCTCTACCACCATAACAGCAACAAAATGTGGTTACTTGAGAATATACTTCTAGGTGTTAAAAACCATGGGAATTGCTTAAGGCAAACATATACTATTTGGCTTCCTCAGTAGGAGTAATTTGTGTTTATTTTTAAAAGAAAAAATAAATTACACAACCTGGAGCATTTGTCAGGGTAATATGTATATTATCTCTGTTGTTCCCAACCTTACATCAGCCTTATTGTAGCCTGCACAGCTGCTAAATCATTATTCTCTGCATGAGTAATTGTTGCAGATGCTCTTACTGATTAACTTTGGGTATGGGTATATTTATGGTGAGCCTCTATGTGGCAGCTGTGATCACAAAAACACCGAGAAATCATATTGCGCACCTAGCAATGTTATTGGATAAAGGGCATGGAAAAGAAAAAAAAAATTAAGACTACATTGGCATGGTAAAAGCAAGGTTTAGGGAATTTGGAGCCAATTTGTTGATACTTTCTCTTTGGGTAGCCCTTCTTCTGAGAGCATAGCTTTATTTTCTTGTCCCCTATGCTCACCCCTTCAGCATTAGTTTCTCATTTTTCATTTGGACACTCTATACATTTCTGATACCTTTTGTCCTTTCTGTTTTCAGCCCAGAAGCATCGGCAAAACACCATTATTCCTTGTTTCTGATCCTTCTGTGCAGTGACCCTCTTGCCAATTTGACCTTGGCATTTTCTCAGGTTTGGGGATTGATTATGCTGGGAGCATTATTTCCAAGTCTGGTTACAGAAGGAAAAAAAATAAATGAGGTCAGTTCACTTTCTCAAAAGAAGGGCAGGCCAGTCGAGAGTGGGAAGGTGCGTACAAATGCAGAGGTGGGAAAGCATGAAGCCCACTGTGGGGACAGTGAGTAGAATGATCTAGCTTGCCTAGAGAGATTCTGTCTGGAATCCAGGTTGAGGAGCTTGGATTTGATCTCATAGTCAATGATAGCCAAAAAGAGTTTTTGAGTGGGACAGAGACATTTATCAGTCTTAGGAGATTTAGAAGGCCCAGAGACTAGAGACAGAAATACCAGTGTTGGCACAGTCAAAGAATGCTGCTCTAGAACCCATGTTCTACTACTATTAGCTTAACAACCTTAGGAAAATTGTTGAAATTTTCTGGTCTTCAGTTTTGTCATATCTATAACATAAAAGGGTTGGAAAAGAAGATTTTAAAAGTTGGTTTCAGGTCTGGAAATCTCTGTGACCAAGGTGCATATACTATTACAATATAACTGAGGACTAACTAATGAGGACGCATTCCTTAGAGCATGGCAAATATTCTCTGTCCTTTTCCAACTGATGTAGAGTCTTGGTGACCCTGCTTTGAGGAATTTTTAATGCGATTCCTCCACTGCTCCAGCAGCTTCTGAGCATGGTCAAGTATTGTTTCCTTGCTTGCTTACTGCCAAGTGTAGTACTCTATTTCTTACACCATACTTGCCAAATCCCTCTTAGGAAACATCAGGAGAAGGATGCTGTCACTCCCAAACTCCAGAGCTTTTGTTAAAATATAGTTTAAAGCAATCTACCTCATGGAACTCATGAGATCATAATATAAAACTGTAAAAGATCTTAGAAGTTATCTTGTTCAATCCCCTGTAACAGCAATCACTCTAGCATACTCAAGATGGCTGCTAGCACAGATTCTTTGACCTGCTTTTCTAAAGGAAAGCAATTCTAAAGGGGTTAACAACCTTACTTTAATCAAACATGTCATTTGCCTAATTCAGGGGAAAAATCAGCACCGTGAACTTCATAGAAAATACAAACAGAAGTTACAAGCAGACAAAAAATATAGACAGAGAAAATAACACAATTCAACAGACAGTGCTTCCAACTGTCTGAACATTACATACCTGCATAGTTAATTACCAGAGGAAGAAGCACCAACATCTTGGTTTTCAAAGCCGAGGAGCTCAACAGCTGCCTGGAGTCTCATCTGGCCAAATCACACATCTCTTCCCATAAGTAAGCCCCAAAGCAAAACCTCACATCAGGCTATATATAGTCTTCTCCAGGGTCGGAGAACATCACAACCCTCACAACCCGATTACAAAGTAACAAGGTGTGTGTCTTCCTGAAAAACAAGCCTTTTCTAAGCAAGCTTCTCTTGGGCTCTGCTCTACCCTTCAGCAAACTCCTCCCACCACAGGTTCCATGTGACCACATTCAGCCTATTAGGGGGCAGAGTATATTTTTAAATCAGGGAAGGTCCTCAGATTCCCTTACCATTACACTCCTTCACTTTAGTGATAAAAAATACTGAGGTCCTGACATCAGATTAAGTATCTTGCCAATGTCACACAAGCATTAAAGTGACATTAAGATTTGAACTGAGGTCCTCTAAGGTAAGATTCAGTGCTCTTTACATTGTATGATGGTAAGGTTCTCTTGTACATTAGCTCTTGGGTCATTAGTATTCTGCTAAGAATTCTGGATTCAGGAACATCAGGGGAAGCCCATCTGCTGCCTTCCTGCTTCAACCATAGCATACTTTTCTATCTCCCTCTTTTCCCCCCCAAAATTGCTGCCATTTTTTTTTCCATAGTCACCTCTGGATGTGTTCTCTCCTTTGAATCCTCCTTTTTACTTAAGTAGAGCCAACTAAAAAAAATTTGACTAAGTCTAAGACTACTAATGACTATGACTGAGACTAAGACTACACACTTCCCTTTGTATAGCGAGCAGGAAAGTATGTTATCATTATCTTCTGGTGCACTTTTGGTAATTACAATTAATTTTAATTTTCCTGACTTCTAGTATTGTTCTCATTTATATTGTAATAGTCATCGTGTATTTGTTTTCCTGTTTGTCCTTTTTTTCATCCTCAATCATTTTCTGTCTTTTCATGTTCCTCTAAATTCTCTATATTCATCATTTTGACACAACAATATTTGACTATATTCATTTTCTATAATTTCTTTAGTCATCTTCAAATTAATTGTAACCTTCTTTGTTTCAGTTTTTTCTCCTATGAAAGTATTGCCATTCATATTTTAGTATTTTATGAAACCTTTCTTTTTATATTTTGGTATCCTTTTTGTATCCTAAAGGTGGATTCCTTGAGTCACTTAAAAATTTTTTTTCCAAATTATTTTCTGAACAGATTGGTGCAATCCAAAGCTTTTCCAACAGTATTTTACTATATTTGTCTTGTTGTAGCTGCCTTCAGCAATGTCTATTTCTGGTTTTTTTATTTTACAATAACCTTTGTCAATTTGATATAGACCTGATTTTTTTCTGATGTCCCCTTCCATGTGCATCTCCCTCTTTTATCTTCCTTTTCTAAATTTGCACTGCCTGATTTAACTTTCAATGCCATCAAAAGCCTCCCAGAATTCTGACATCTCAGTGCTTGCCTCGCAGTAAACAGCAGCTTCCTTGCCTTAGAAATGTGAGCACTTGGAATCATGTCGAAGAACTTCCATTAAGGGTAGCCTGTCCCTATCAAATCTATTTAGGTTTCTTCAAAAATATTTGACACGTAAAACATGGGGAGAAATTATCAAACACCGAAGAGTCACCTAAATGCTGAGGGGACATAGAGTGGAGAAGGGATCAAGACTGTGATGTTCAGTAGTAAGTTAAAGGATAGAACTGAATTCAGCCTGTGTGCTCTTGGCAGCCTGGTTCATAGCAGAAGCAGCAGCTGCTCTAGTCTGTGGGACTCCCTCTGGGCACAGGGATTTCAGTTGGTATCCCAGTGAGCTCTTCCAACCCTGTGGGTTAATCATTTAATTCAGGCCCAATCCTCAGAAGCTGGCCCACTGCCTCTGTTTAAGCAGCCATCCCTTGGCAGACATGCTTTGCCTGTGTTGCCCATTGGGCAACCTTCCTGTGTTATTTACTTTCTATGTCAAGGGCCTGGTTTGTTGGCATACTCTTCCCTCCACATAATCTCCAGCTTTGATGTCCTTGCCTCTAGTGAGGAGCCTCATAAATTTGGCTGACGGCATTTTCAGTTTAGAGATTAAGAACCTATGAAAGAGGAGGAGACAGGTAATTGTCATCACTGGGTAGCAAGTGAATGCTATTATGGAGAGCTAACAGTTCCTTTGGCACCATCTAAGTGAACTGAGAAAAGCATGCCAGGTAATAATGCAAGTGACTGCACTTGAGTAGTTAAAAAATCTATAGCTTGTGAAATGCACTGTATTTCATTATGTTGCGGAAAGTCTAGTTTGGGGCTGTAGATACTTCTTTTATCTTTCTATATATTATCCAAGGAAAGAAACAGCTAATATGGTTCAAATAATGTCTGAAGATGTTAGTGAGTACTTTAGGTACTTGAGACCTTGAAAGATAAAGATGAATTCTAAGAATAAAAAAATATAGAGAT
>CM053581.1:481337821-481357013 GCA_028627135.1 Pseudochirops cupreus
CTTCAGTTAGGTTGTTGACTCTCTTTTCATGATTTTCTTGCATCATTCTTATTTCTCTTCCCAATTTTTCTTCCACTTCTCTCATTTGGTTCTCAAAATCTTTCTTCAGCTGATCTCTAGCTTTTTGGCAATCTTCATGTTTCTTGGAAGCTTTTGGTGTGGGAGTTCTGACTCCATTGTCTTCCTCCCTTTCCCTGCTTTGTTCCTTCTTTTCCCCAAAGAAGGAATCTAGGTTTTGGTTGCTGTTCTTACTTTGCTTCCTATGCTTATTCATGGTTCCCATTCAATGTTTTTTTTCGTTTTTTTTTTTTTTAGTTCTGTGGAACTCTGCTTCCAGAGGGAACAGCTCTGTCCCAAATTGCTGGGGTTTTCCCAGCTGCCAGCACTTTTAGGAGGCTGCTGGGTCCCTCCCTAGCTCTGGCTCACTGGAAAAAAAAAACAACCCCAGGACCACCACCCAAGACTGCGATCCAGATCCACACTGCTCAAAGGGAGAGCACTTGGCCTGTGAATGATCACTTGGCCCCCCTGTAGTCTGCAGGCAGGGAGCTCTGAAGTGGCAATGTGGAGGCGGGTGCAGAACCTCCACTTCTAGCTTCTTTGCCCTGGAGGCAGCTTGGCCAGACCTGCTTTTCTTCCCTGGTTTTTAGCCAAGTTCTGCTAACCTAAGTCCTTTTTTCTTATGGCTTGATAATTCTGGATACTGCCACAGCTGCTGCAGATCCACTGTCCTGAAGCTCCAGCCACCCCAGGGCAAAAGCGCCATTTCAGGCTGGGCTGGTTTCGGCTCTCAAAGCGAAATGGTCACTCTGAGCCGAGCTACCTTCAGCAGGATGTATATCTGTGTGCGTTTTAGAGCCCTAGAATTTGTTTAGAGTCATATTTTTTGGGTATTTGATGTGGCTGTGTTGGAGCTGTGATTTCTTGCTGCTCCTACACCACCATCTTGGCTCCGCCCCCCCTAAGGATACTTTCTTCCTCAATTAGTTCAGTTCTGGTTCACATTTTTTTCTCTTCTAAAATTCTGCCCTTGCACTAGAGGACTCACATGCACACATACACACACACACACACACACACACACACACACACACACACACACACAAACATACACACACACAAACACACATACACACACACACATACACACTCCTTTAAACACCCTAATTTGCAATCTCCTCAATTTACTCATTTCCCATGACCTGCTCCTTCTAACCTCAGCTACACATGGAGATGGTAATATCCTTGATCTTGTCATCACACACAAATATTCTACTTCCATGTTTATGAATTCTGAAATTCCCTCATCTGATCAGTTTCTTGGTATACCACTTTCCACTCTGCCTTAGCTCTATTCTTTGTACTTCACTCTGACCTGCACCTCCAATCCTTCTCTCCCTCAATTTTTTTCCCAAAGTTATTACTCCTTCATCAGCTATGCTCTCCACCCATCCCCAGCTGAATCTTCTGATTAACCATTACAACTCCACACTCTTCTCTCAAGTTCCCTGCCCCTTATCCTACTGTTGATGTTTATAGTCTCAACTTTGGATCACTCCCACCATCCATTACCTTCACTCTTATTCATATACTGCTGGATGAAACAGAAGAAATTTTTGAAATTCTGCTAACTGGTTGTACTATAAATTTGTGTTGTACAATCTCAATGAGGCCTTTTTATATCACCCTTTTTGATTCACCATCCCATTC
Organism: Pseudochirops cupreus; assembly: GCA_028627135.1. NCBI lineage: Eukaryota > Metazoa > Chordata > Mammalia > Diprotodontia > Pseudocheiridae > Pseudochirops > Pseudochirops cupreus. The sequence continues at coordinate 481,339,532 of CM053581.1, forward strand.
ACCACAGAGGCTTTTCAAAATCTTTTCATTCCTCTTCAAACATATTATGGCTACTTCTCTCTCCTCTACCCTTTCAGCAAAGAACATTTCCTTGTATTTTTTCTGAAAAAAATTGAAGCCATTTGTTAAGATCCCTATTTTTCTCTCTTTTTCATCTCATGTCACTCAGATGTCTTCCACAACTATCTACTTCACCCTTCTCTCACCTAAAGAGCTAACTCTTGTCTTTACAAAAGCAAATCCCTTATATGCACAGATATTTCCATTCCACCATATCTTCTCCAGGAGATTGTACTCTTCACATCCCCACTCTCTCACTTAGATTCAGTTTTTTCCCTATGTCTGTTGGATGCTTCTCTACTTCCTATACATGCTTCCAAGTCTCCTCCATCCTCAAAAAAAGAAAAATCCTTCTTACTTAATTTAATCCATTCCTACCAGCCATCATTTTAAATTTCTCTTTACTTTCATGGCAGTCTCATTGTCTCCATTTCCTTCTTTTCCCACTCTTTTTAACTTTGCTGTATGACTTCCTACATCATCATCCAACAGCAGTTTTTCTCTCCAAGGTTACAAGTGATCTCTTAATTATTAAATCTGGTGGTCTTTTCTTAATCCTTCTCTTTCTTTATCTCTTTGGAGCCTTTGTCATTGTGGATCATCTTGATGCTCTCTTCTTTCTAGATTTTTATCTTCTAGTTGTCTTCTTACTTGCCTGATTGCTCCTCAGTCTCCTTTGCTAGACCTTCAGTCATCAGGCCTGCAAATTGTGGTTGTCCCTCAGTGCTCTATTCTGGGTCATCTCTTGACTACATGTACACTATTTTACTTGGTAGTCTCATAAGGAACCATAGCTTCAATTATTATCTCTACACACGTGATTCTCAGATCAATTTATCTAGCTGTCTCATCTTTCCTGACCTTCATTCTTCCATCTCCAACTGCCTATTAGACATCTCAAACTGAATGTCTTGTAGACATCTGTAACAGCAATCAAATTAGCAGATACTTAGCACTTAGTGACTTGTGCATGGTATTACATTGTGGTGTAGTTGGCAGGATTACAAAGTATAGTGCCTCTATTTGTTCCAGGATCCAGGATCCATGGCCATTTAAATTGAAATTGTAAGGCCAACTATCCTGGAGGGGTGGAACGCAACAGCAATCAATTTAGCAAATACTTAGTACTTAGTAACTTAGAGCTAAATAAGGAAGGTGTGAGCTCTTCTCCTGTCCTGACATGGTAGGAGGTTATTGGCTGAGACAGGAGGCCAGTGTGTGTATATAAGAAGAGTTCTAGAGACAGAGAGACAGAATTGGGAATCTTCCTCCTGGTGGCTCCTGTTGGAGGAAGCAATATTATCCCAGCATCTGGGAGCTGGGTTTCTGGACTGAAGAACTGGAGTTTTCCTGAGACCAGAATCTGGTGAAGGCTACCTGGGAGTCTGAGAGGGCCTGCTTGGAAGCCCTCCTCCAAGGACAAGATTTCTTCTGGGTCCTAGGGCCAGCTGAACTTCTAGAAGACTGAAGAAGCATGACTGGGATAAGCCTTTGTTGGTTCCTGGCTTGGCTGATCTTTGACTTCTCGGCAATAGAAGTGGTAAAGGGTTTGAGATGTGCTGGACCCTGTGAAGTTTGGTGTGTGCCAGGGACTGCCCGGAAGACTGGACGATAACCTGGGACCTGTCTGCCCCTGAATCCAGATGACTATTTGGTGAGTTTGGGTAGGAGCTGGGACCATGGAAGGGGATCCACAGAATCTGAGAGACCACTCAGAGTCAAGATGAAGAAAAGGCCTCTCCTTGGATATTGAATGAGTTTACTAGGCACCAAGGGATGTAGGGTTTGTGTGGTTTTCTAATGATTTAGTGACTGATCCACTAGATAAGTCACTGATTGAGTTGATCTGTGGTTTCCCCATGAGTAGAAGATTGATTATTGTATTGTGAATTGATTGAATGATGAAGTATTGATTATTATATTTCAAATTGATTGAATGATTGAGTAAGGAAGGTTTTCCCCTTAGGAAAACCAGATGATTATTCTTTTGTTCTTTGTTCTAAATATTGTGGCCACTGTAGTGAAAACTGTGTGGCCATTCTAACATCAAGCTGTTGTGAACACTATATTGTGATTTTTTTTGTGATAAGATGTAATGTTGTGAATATTATATTGTGATATATTGTGAATGTTTTCCTTGATTTGTAATGGAATAAATGGAGTGTTCACTATACTGTGTAATCTGAACCTTAAAAGCTGTTCACAGTAGCATTCTTTTGGGAATCTGCTTGTGCATGGCATTACATCTTAAGCTCGACACATGAAAAGCTGAACTCATTGTCTTTCCCCTAAAACCATCCTCTCTTCCAAACTTTCTTATTACTGTTTAGAGTATCACTATCTTCCCCTTCACCCAAGCTCTCAACCTGAGAGTCATCCTCAATTCCTCACTCTCTCTCACCTTTCACCCCCATATTCAAACAATTTCCTAGCTTGTTTTTTCTGTCTTCAAAACATCTCTTATATGCCTCCTTTTTTGACACTGCCAGCATTCTGTGTAGGTCTTCATAGTTATTTTGTGGACTATTGAAAAAGCCTGCTGATAGGTCTTCTTGCATAGTCTCTCCCCACTACAAGTCTTCTACCACTCTGCTCTCAAATTGATCTTCATAAAGTTCAGTGTTAATATTTCACTCCCCAATGCACTCAATTAACTCTAGTGGCTCCCTATTACCTCCAGGGTCAAATATAAAATTCTCTGGCTTTTAAAGCCTTCTATATGGTCTCTTCCCACTTTCCCTATCTTCTTATTACCTTACTCCTTTCTATGTACTGTGTAATCCAGTGATTCTGGTCCCCCTGTTCCTCTCATAGGACACTCCATTTCCCATCTCTGTGCATTTTTTCTGATCACCCCTTATGCTTGGAATGCTCACCTTCTCATTTCTCTCTTTAGCTTTCCTAGCCTTCTTCAAGTCTCAGCTATAAGAAGCCTTTCCTGGTTCTCCTTAATGTTGGAATCTCCTCTATGAGATTATTTGAGACTTTTCCTGTATATGTCTTATTTGTCCATACTTTCTTGCATAGCGTCTTCCCTATTAGACAAAGAATTCTTTGAGAGCAGGGACTATTTTTTTTTTTACCATTTTTTGTATCTCAAATGTTTATTATAGGGCTGGGTAAACAGTACATCAGTAGGTACTCAATAAAATCTTCTGCTGACTTGATTTGAGAATAGTGCAGGGATTGTGGTACAGGAATAGTAGAGGACAGCTAGTAAGAGGACAGCTTAAAAGAGCAAGGGGCTCTTTTAAGTTTTGGATTCTTGGGGGACAGATCCCAAGTCGTCTTCCTGCTCCCCTCAGATTTCCTTTCCTACAAGGACTATATGAAGGGCTGACTTTCCTATTCAGGTCACCAGTGGCCAGAATTAAGATAATAAGAAGTCATCAATCTTTCTTTTTTTTGTGGGAGGTGGAAAGTAACAGGAAAAAAAATCGTCCTTTCTTAGTAACCCTGTATAAGAACCTGATTCTTATAATATATGAATGGACAGTTGGGTTCATATATCTTTTGAGAAAGTATGTATAGGTAACACTATATGTAAACTTGTTTTTAGTCATTCTGCATAGGAAATGGATTAAAAACCTACTGTTCCATCCTCAGGTTTGAATATATAAGGGCTACTAGAGAATAAGTAGAGAAAAGGAGAAGAGGGTCAAATGAAGTTAAATTAAGCTTTTCAGAAAACATAAATTATAGCATTGTGTCATAATAACTCAGTTATGGTGCTGAAATAGCAAATGATGAGCCTGTGTGATAGTATTTCCAGAGACCACAATGATGATAGCACCACTGAGAAGTGGTGGAGCCAGCTATTATGCTTTTCCTATGCATTTCAAATACTGTAAATCTACAAATTTGAGTACTGCTGTCCAAAGCCATTTTTTACCCCTTCTTTTCAACTTCTTGACTCCTCTGGTTTCTATTGCCTAAATCAATATTTTAAGGGTTACTAAGTGGCACAATGGATAGATTACCAGTGCCTAGAGTCACAAAGAATCATCTCCTTGAGTTCAAATCTGGCCTCAAATACTTACTAGCTGTATGACCCTAGGCAAGTCCCTGAAACCCGTTACTTTCAGTTTCCTCATCTGGAAAATAACATAGCAAACCACTCCAGTATTTTTGTAAGGAAAACCTTAAATGGGGTCATGAAGAGTTGGACATGATTGAAACAAATCATCAGATTAGTGTCATCAAAGCGCCTCTCACCTTTTGGCACTATTCTGAGTGTCCCATTTAGCTTAGATGTTAATTTACATTTTTGTTGATCCCTTAGTGAATGATCAAAAAAGAATTGATGTAAAGCTTTTTTTTTCTTCTGGTTTTTCTTTTTAGAAATGGAAATTTTTTTCACCTAAAGTTTTTATTTTATTTTTAGAAAATTGTCAGAAATATGGTGAAACTAACTTTAACAGTCCAAAGAAGTCAAGTATGTGACTGCTTCAGACAGTCTGGTAGTTCTCATCCCCTGGAATTTTGAGAGAAGATAGGCTTAACTTGAATATATTATGTTAAGAAAGACTAGCAAAGAATGACTGTGATCTAGCTTTGCAGGATTTAGGAGATAATCCTTACTCTGCTTTATAGGTTATGTTCATGTGAAAAAAAAATTGATTCAGCCTCCCTGTATATTAAACATTTTCATATTAGCAAATACTTAGAAACCAAAATGAAACAGTTTAATTTGTACAAAAAGCTTGTTTTTCTCACATAGGCATATATCAAGGTTTAAAAATAAAAACCCCTTACAGGGAAAGGGACCAACTTCATGCTAAGTGGGTTTTATTCTCTCACATTAGGCTTTGGAAAGTAAAACAAACACATCACTGATTTTATGTCATTCTCTCCAAGACAAGAAAGAAATGCACAATTAACACTGCAAGTAGCTTTAAAAGCTTCTTTTCTAACAAGAAAAACAAGCCATAAAATGAGCAGCTTCATTTCTTATGAACTAATGCATTTCTAGTCTTTCACATAGTTTTCTTGCATAATTTAAAATAATTATGAGAATTTGAAACCCTCCTTTATCCATTAGCAATTCTAAAGCCTTATGATATTGTGGCTTTTCTGAATAAAAGTCCTCAATGTACTAACAATTTAAAACACTTTATGAATTTTTACCCTCTTAGCTTTATATGTTCTCTTTAATATGGCAAAAAACTATTTTCAAGTGATAGTTTTTGCTTGTATAATGTATAGTGGTTACATGCTTCCTGCTCATTTTCATAGTAGAGTTGTTTTATATAATGCTTTGCTTTGGGTAATTCTATTTTAGTGGATGCTCTTTGACCAGAAAGATTTTTAAAATGCTATTAAGGAAATGAAATCTATAAAGAATTTGTTGCTAGTAAAATAATTGCTGTGTTTAGTGAAAACTATGAGTTTGTGAAAGAAAAAATAGATTAGCTAACAAATTTTGCTTTAAGGTTCTAAGGAACATAAAAATGTAAGGGAAAAGTAGTTTCAATGCAATGATCTGGATATTTACACCCCCCTCTTTCCCTTTTATTTTTTGCTCTTTGTCTCATCTTATAAGTACCCAAAATGCTCTAATTTTTCAGTGGAGTGAATTCTATTTTTACAAAGAAGACTTCTAAAATTTTCATGTAGTATTTGCATGTTGTAATAGAAAGGGATTTAGCCTTGAGATCAGAAAAATCATGGGTTTAAACCCTCACATATACTGGATGTGTATCTGTTCACAAGCTACTCAACCTTTTATAGGACCTCCAATCACCTCTATGTTATAGAAAATGTTCAGTCTGTATCATTGGAGTGAATTTCTAGTCTGGTAGATACACACATTAGTGAAATCATAGGTTTTTCACAAAAAAATCAAATTTTCCATAGTAAAAACTGTGGTTGGATGGGATTATAGTATTAGAAGGGAGAGTGTAATGGTTAGAATAGAACACTATCTTTATTAAGTTTTCACATGTAGATAGTGTTCTCTTAAGACACTACTAAAATCAATCTAAAATATTAGGGTTCCTTTCAATTAATGTAAATATGAATCACAAAGGAGTGTTTTTTTTTCCATCAAATCAAAGAGTTTCTTTGCCCCACCACACTCCCTGATGGATTTTAGAGGCAGAGTATTTTCTGGTTGTTGTATTGAATTCTGGTATGTGCAGAAAGAGAATATGTACAGCAGGGGAAAAATGAAAGAGATCAGCAGGAGGAAATTCAACAGATTGGGAATGAGGCCTTCATTAGAATTTTAGGTGTTTCAATAGGATTTTCAATCACTTTGAGATAAAAGCTGGGCAATACGCTGGTTGAAACTAGAACTGGAGTAAGTTGGATTGTGATATTATATGAGTTCTTTTCTTTGGTCTAGTATTGCTATTACTCATGTCATGGCCTTCCCCTCTGTGAGGATTCCAAAGTAACTTGCCCCTGTGTTACCCCATAGTGATAATAGTATGTGTCTGTGTGTATGTGTATGTGTGTGTGTATGCATACACAGGCATATGTGTGTCTCTCTATATAATATAGAAAATGACTGTATTTTGTCATATAATCTTAAGTGAAAAACTTAAAACATACCTCACACATATTCAAGGCAGCCATACTCAAAATTCCCCATACCTTATCATCCTTTTAAAAAAAAATTTAATGGGGAGAGAATCTGGGTCTATGATTTCAGCATCATGAGAAAGTCACAGTGTGTAAACTCTCTCCACTTATGCAAACACAAGTCAGTCACCTGTCTGTAGCATACAGTTTTAAAAAGTGGCCTCTGGGCACTGAGGAGTTAACTGATTTGCTGATGGTCATTTAGCTAGTATGCATTAAACTCATGTGTTGCTGACTACAAGTTCCCCTATCTGTAAGGTCATACTTAGCTCTTATTCATTTAGTTTTTATTCTACATAAATATTGCCAAGGAGAATGTGGCTATGTGTCTTAGCATTTAGTTTAAAAAAAAAAACAAGCAAGCAAGAAACAAAGAAAGAAAGGAAGAAATGAAAGAAGAAAGGAAGAAAGAAAATGCGAAAATCATAATTCAGTATCATTCTATGACTACTATCCTATAGACAAATTAAGAAACCCCAAGGCATGACTAGATCTTGTAATGGAATATATTATTCTGAGTGAATTGATTTACTGTGGAAAAGCAAGTATGCATCTCATTGAATATCTATGTGCTTTTTCTCTATCAAACTTTCCATTCACAAATACATATCTTCAGGCAGAGTAGAGTTTGTCAAAGAATTCAGAGGAAACCTCCAAACCTAAATACATGTGGATTTACACTGTAGAGAGAGGACAAAACATGAACAATGATAGGAACCAGCTGAGCCTTTGCTCTCTAAAAATCAGAATTTTAGAACTGGAAGGGACTTTCAGATGTCATGAAATCCAAGGAGTGTAACTTTAGGTTTGGGAATTTGTTTTTTTAAAAAAATAATAACTATTTTATTATAATATTTATATCATTTGTATCCTTTGTAATCTTGTTTTATTATTCATTTAAAAACATTATTCTACAAGGAAGTCCATTGACTTCACCAGAATGAAAAAGAAGTGCATGAGAGGAAAAAAAAGAAAAAGAAAAGAAGTTTAAGAATCTTTGATCTAGTCTAACCCTACTTATTTTTTTTAATAGCTGAGAAAACTAAGGTCAAGAGTAGTTAGATGACATGCACCAAAATATCCAGTATTTTAATAATAGAACCAGGGCTAGAACCAGGATCTCCTCATTTTCTAATTTACTTTTTGCCACTTTTTAAAATATACATATTTAATAATGCACTTATCTGTATCTATATCTATATTATAATTAGATCATCTATAGCAATTAGAGAGGTACTGGGGGATAGTGGCTAGAGAACTGACCTTAAATCTCATATGTGTATATATAAATCTATACATCTATATCTATATCTGTAAACATATACACACAAATATATGCATAAACACATATGTATACATGTGCATATATACATATGTGAATATATATACACATATATGTATATACATATACAGGGTGAAGATGCTTGAGCACATAGTGCTCATAGTATGCTTAAGTATTAAAGTTTAACACTAGTAAGTTTAATACATAGTAATATAAAGTTTAATAGAGAGTAAAAATGCTGTGTCCCAAATTTCTGGGGTTTAGGACAGCTGTTGTCAGAATTTTTTTCAGCCACCTGCCTCAGAACTGTGCGGAAGACTTTCTCTCCAGAGCCTCAACAAGCTCTGCTACAACGGTACTCCTCACCCCAGGACCACCACCCAAGACTGCCACCCAGATCCAATCAGGGCAAAGCAAGAGAATCCTGTCTCAGCACCGGCAGAGAGATTCTTGCCATTGCCCTGGACAGTCACCTGGTCCCCCTATGATCTGTAGGCCTGGAGCATCAGTAGCAGTAGTAGTAGCCACCCTGGGGAGAGGGCCCTTCTCTCACTCAGGATCCACAGAGTTCCCCACTGATGTTTTACTTTCTCTTTGGCATTTATGGGTTAAGAAGTCTGGAAACCACCACAGCTGCCAATGATTCACTCTCCTGAAGTCTGTTCTGGCTGGTCTGTGCCATTGGTCTGGGCCTGTGCAGCTCACGCAGGCCTGTGCTTGGCTCCCAGCCCAATGCGATAGATCCTTACTGTTGGCCTGCCAGCCTTCCTTCAGCTGGAGATTTGTTTCTGTCTGTCACTTTGTAGGTTCTGTAGCTCTAAAATTTGTTTAGAGTCATATTTGACAGGTATTGGAGGTGGTTGGAGTAGGAGCTCAAGAAGTTGCTGCTTTTGCTCTACCATCTTGACTCAACCCCTTCAAGCTCATTTCACAAATGAGAAAACTGAGGTAAACAGGGCCAAGTGACTTGCCCAAGGTCATGAAGTTAGCTAGTAAGTGTCTGAAGCTGCTTTTCATCTCAGATCTTCCTGACTCCAGGCCTGACACTGTATCTACTGTGCCACTTAGCTGCTCATCATTATTAGTCCCTTACTATTTATAGGAAAGCATAATATAAAGGATAACTCTTTTTTCCAAAAAAAAGGTATTTGATCAATAATATAAATGATAAGACAAAAAATTGTGGAGAAAGTAGAACAGATAAGGGAGTATCTGTAAGTGGTTGGAGATGATGTTTAAAATTTTCAAGGCCCCTGCAAACATAAAACAAAGTTCTCAACCTTTGTTATCCCTGGATAAACTTGGAACAGGAGTAACCAATAGCAATTGTGTCAGATTTTAATGTGATATATCCAAATGTCCTGATGGAACCATGGCCTCTGAAGTAGAAGGCATGGGGCAAGAAGCAACCACAAAATTAACAACATGTCATGATTTTCTTCCAACTGAACTATTTTCCATCATGGCAAGGAAATATGAAAGCAGAGAAAATAATCCACTGACTAACGCAAAAATTCAAGTGTTTGAATGTCTCTCCTCTTCATATATTCCTTGTTACATTTCAAATCTAATCAGAATTTAGATCTTAAAGATCACATGTTATTTTTCATTTAATTTTTGCATTATGGTGTCAGTGAAATCTTTGTAGCAAGAGGCTCAGTCATAGATTCTATTTCCACATGCTTCAACAAAGCTCTTACTATAACAAGGAAAATGCTCTATGGGAGCTTTTAGGGTAAGGTTCCATCTTATTTCCCATTTCTAAAGCAATATACCTCTACCAGATATGATTCATATTGGCCATATATTTTAGCACTTATCTATCTACTATAGATATTATATATATAAATATGCAATGCATATTTATATAATATGCAGAATATTATGTATATATATATTTAATACAACAGATATTTCTCTTGCATCTTTTGTCAAGTTCTATTTTCTATTTGCATTCTTTAACAGTTTACCTCAAATGTTTGAAAAGACACACTTTACTTAAAATGTTGATATTATAATATAGTGATAGAGAACTCTGTTATTTATAATAAATACTAAAATTGCCATATTATTCTTTAACTTACCCAATTATTTTGTTTTTATTAAGTTTACTTGACATTTATTTACTGTAAACAAAATATTATGTAGGATACAATAATGACCTGGCACATTTGGGCAATTCTTTGGTTGCTGTTACAACCTAGGTGCCTCAAAACTGTGAGCCAATTTATTTTAATTGGGGTTGAGGGAGGACAGTCAAGCTAGGAGTAATGAGAAATTCTGCAAGCTAACGTAGAGAGGGGAGGTAGTGTGGCCTAACAGAAATGGTACTAGATTTGGAATCAGACAAGCTAATTTAGAATCCTATCTCTGACACTTGTTGCCTCTGGGCAAGTCATTTAAGTTCTATGGGACTCAGTTTGCTTATATGTAAAATGAATTTGACTGACTTCAAAGGTCTCTTCCAGCTTCAAATCTGTAATCTTTTAAATAGCATGTCTAGCATGAAATGTTCTGGTTGATGAAATATTCTGGTTGATATAGTGCTACTTTATCAATCAATCTTCAGAGAATAAACATAGGAAAATTCAGTTATCTCTAAAATTATCCAGAACAAAATGTATTTTTTTCCTTTGATACTTAGGAAGACATTTAAATGTCATACAATGCCTAGGGTTCATCATTATAGATCTCACTTATCATAGTACTGTACATATACTTCTGAGTGACCAATATTTGGAGTTGATAATTTTCGACACAACAATGACTGGTCTCTGAATGATCTTAAAACATTCAGAACCTATACTGATCATATTGACCTCTATTTTGTTCATGTCTTTATTTATCCTAGTTTTGCTTTATTGTTGAAATTTTTGCTTCCCAGGACTTGGCTTCTCTTAGTCTCTGTCTTTCCCATCCGATATTTACAACTTTTCAATGACTGTTCCATGAGTAGGAGGTAACTTCTGCTTCCTAATTTTTGAAGAAACTTTTCTGCAAGGCAATTTGGGAGGGATTTTTATCATAAAAGAATAGAGTCCCAAGAGAAGATCAGTCTATATTTTTCCATCCTAGGGGAATTAGCCTCAGCAGAAAAAAAGAAAAGCTATATCAATACAAGATTATATCAGTTTGAAATATAATGTCAAGTCTTCTTCTATTCTCTTTTCTCATTATTTCCTTTGATATTTCTATCTAATCCTTGAGGGGTATGAGTCTGTTCTCTAGGGACAGTTTTTTGAGTCACTCAGAACTTGTCCTCTCATATCTTCAATGTTTGAGAATCTGGAGTCCAGAATGATGCATGGTTATTTGCTGTTGGTCCAGAGTATGCAGTAGGCCAGTTGGTCGACATCTATTCTTGTGCACTCCAACAGTAAACCTCACTTTATTCTATAACTGTAAATGTCTTCCGTGTCATCATTTCTTATTCCCTGTGATTTGAAATAGAGGAAAATTGAGAGAATTGAAGGTATTAGGTTAGGAAGAGGTTAATTGTGAGAATTGAGTGAACCACACTGATTCTATCTTATGACTCAGTTCTGAAGCTAGCTCAGTTACATTTCTATTCAATTTTGGGTCTGGTACAAATTCTGTCTAATGAGAAAAGTTTATTCAATTGTGGTAATTGGGAGAAAATCTTCTAGCATTATTTGAACCTAGCCCTACATGGCTGGGAAACTAGACCACCTCTCCCTGCTGCTTAGAAACCCTTAACCAAGCACCTAGATTATGCTGAGCAGAAAAACAGTCAGATTCAAAAATTGAGACAAGGACTTTTCTCACAATTGTGCATCTCAAGCAACCCATATGTCTTATTTGAAAACTGGCCCCATGTTAATCAATCAGTTGTTGTTTCCATGTTCCTTTGAATATTTACAGAAGCTCAGGAGAGGGTGGGAGTAGAATACCTTTTTTTTTCTGAATTCAGGGAATTATACTTATTCATACTCCCCCTCCCAACCTGGAAAGCCCCTAATCTTTCCTACAATTAGAAATCAGATTACCTAATATTATATAGTTAGTTGGCCTCATTTGATTAATTGTTTTTAATGTATAAAGGTCTGTATTCAAGGTCTAGATCTAAGCTAAAGAGGGCTGGTCCCACTTTTATAGGCAATTGACTTGCATTGCTAAATAAATTGATATGGTCAGAAGATTGAACTTTTGTTTTCCTCAGACATTTCATCTTTTACCTGCCACAAAACTGAATACTTGTCAAGCTAAACAAATCTCTGCTGAACTGCATTCCTCATGTTTTCTTTTGTATATTTGACACATCAGACATTATCAACCAATTTTGACTAATCCCACCTCCCAAACACACACATGCACAGACCACTCCACATGAATAGAAATGGTCATTAATTTTAATAGTGAAGCACCAGCATGCTTGGTTCTATGTGATCTGAATGTGCTGTCTTTCTTTAGATTCTTGTAGTCCTGTGGATTTGTATTGCTTTATTAAATGTATAAAGAATTACTTTTTTCTTTAGTAGCTCATGTTCTTGTATTAATCAAACATTTAACTGCTGGATACATTTTTATTCTTGCCAATCTAATCTGTTCCACTGATAATTCTTGTAATTTTTATTTAGTGAAAATATTTTAAAATAATCATTGCTTTGTAATACGGCTTGAAATCTCACAATGCCAACCCCCTTTCTATCTCTTTTCTCATTATTTTCTTTGAATTTTTTTTCTTTCTGGAGGAAGGAAGGCAGGGCAATTGGGGTTAAGTGACTTGCCCAAGGTCACATGGCTAGTAAGTGTTAAGTCTCTGAGGCCGGATTTGAACTGACGTCTTCTTGACTCCAGGGCCAGTGCCCTATTCACTGTACCACCTAGCTGCCCCCTTCTTTGATTGTTTTGATCTTTTATTTTCCATTTGAGTTTTCTTAGTGTAATCACAGAAGGCCCTAATATTTCAATTGAATCCATCAATCAATGGCATAAACTAGATGTTAAAGAATTTTCCTGTAAGCCTATCATAATGTGTTAGTGCATAACCAGCCAATTTAAGAGGATTATAAAGTTTTGGCCAATGGGTGAAGTCAAGATTCCACAAAGGAAACATCTTTTGATTGGTTGAAAGAATCAGACATACTTCTGGACGTATGTATAAAAATATTATCTGAAAGATATGGTGAAGGCATCAATGCATTTAAAAAACAACTGCATAGGTCTTTTTACAAACCAGGTAACTTTTTCTTTATGCCTGTAGGTGGTATGCCATGTGGTGCATGTATATTTAACATTTATATTGCTTCATTATCTATGTTATATTCAAGCATAACTTAAATTTATTTGTTATCTCTTGAGAGTAACTAATTTTATAGTTGCTCTATCCTAAATCATGATTACCATTCCTGTTTTTCTTTGTAATTGCTTGAAGCATAGTAAATTTTAAACAGCACCCATGTTTAACTCTTTACATGTCTTATGTGTGTTTTAAGTATTTTTTTGTTGCAGTAAATTAGGTGATTTCAAAATCTAGTCTTTAATTTTTTTTCCCTTTTGTTGAATATACTTCACTCCTTAACATTCAAGGTTACGGTTGTTAAGTTTGATTCCTCCTACTCAACTTCTAACCTTTTCTATCAAAAATATAAAAAGCAACTCTGAGATACCTGACACTAATTTGATTGAAATAATTTAAATTCTGGGCAGAGCTAAGAGGGACAAGTAAAAACAGGAATTCCACATGGCTCCTGCTCCAAACACCTCCAATACCTGTAAAATATGACTATAAACAAATTTTTGAGCTGTAGAACTCACAGACTGACAGAGAGAAGCAAATTTCCCACTGAAGGCAGCCCAGCAGGACTACAGGAAGGGTCTATCTTATCTAGCTGGGAGCCGAACACAGTCCCATATGAGCTTTTCAGTCTGACCCAGGGCAGCCATGACCAGCAGCCCAGAATGACCAGAGCAGACTTTATGACAGTGAATCACCAGCAGCTGTGGGAGTTTCCCAGACTTCTCAACCCATAAACACCAAAGAGAAAGTAAAAGGTCAGTGGGGAATTCTGTTGGAACAAGGTGACTGAAGAGTTTGATCTGGCCCTACCTCCAGGGCAAGAGGTGGCAGAGGCCCAATGGCTGCAGGTGCTGCTGCCAAGTGGCTGCCTCTGGAGCTCCTGGCCTGTAGATCACAGAGCGACCAAGAAACCATGCAGAGGGTAATTGCTCTTGCTTTGACCTGCTTGTATCTGGATTGTGATCTTGGGTGATAGTCCAGGGGTGTGTGGCCAGTATGACAGAACTTGGGGTATCTGTGGAGAGGGTGCCTTCTTCATATCTCTGACACCATCTGTAATTTGGGACATAGCTCTCTGCACTCTGGAAGCAGAGTTCTATTGTGGCAAAGAGCTTGAAAGTCAAGTAATTGGCTGGCAAGATGAGCAAGCAGAGGAAGCAAAATCAGACCATAGAATCCTTTTTTGGGGGTAAAAAGGATCAAAACATGGAATGAGAAGAAGTCAATGACGTCAAAACTTCTGCATCAAAAGCTTCCAAGAAAAATATGAGCTGGTCACAGGCCATGGAGGACCTCAAGAAGGATTTTGAAAATCAAGTAAGAGAAGTGGAGGAAAAAATTGAAAGAGAAATGAGAATGATGAGAGAAAATCATGAAAAGCTAGACAACAGCCTTCTAAAGGACACCCAAAAAACTACTGAAGAAAATAACACCCTGAAAAATAACTCAAATGGCAAAAGAGGCCCAAAAAGCCAATGAGGAGAAGAATGCTTTAAAAAGTCAAATTGCCCAGTTAGAAAAAGAATTGCAAATACTCACTGAAGAGAATGATTCCTTCAAAATTAGATTGGAGCAATAGGAAGCTAATGACTTTATGAGAAATCAAGATACTATAAAACAGATCCAAACAAATGAAAACGTAGAAGGCAATGTGAAATACCTCACTGGAAAAACCACTGGCCTGGAAAATAGATCTAGCAGAGATAATTTAAAAATTATTGGACTACCTGAAAGCCATGATCAAAAAAAGAGCATAGATATCCTTCAAGAAATTCTGAAGAAAAATTGCCCTCTTATTCGAGAACTAGAGAACAAAATAGGAAATTCAAGATCACCTTTTGAAAAAGATCCCAAAAAGAAAACTCATAGGAATATCATAGCAATTCCAGAGTTCCCAATCAAGGAGAAAATATTACAAGCTGCCAGGAAGAAACAATTTGAGTATCATGGAAACATAATCAGGATAACACAAGATCTAGCAGCTTTTACTCTAAGGGATTGAAGGGCTTGCAATTTGATATTCCAGAGGTCAAAGGAGCTAGGATTAAAACCAAGAATCACCTTCTCAGAAAAACTGGTTATGATGCTTCAGGGGAAAATATGGTCATTCAATGAAATAGATTTTTTGCATTCTTGATGAAAAAACTGGAGCTGAACAGAAATTTTGACTTTCAAATACAAAAAGGAAGAGAAGCATGAGAAGGTAAAGAGGAAAAAGAAATCGTAAGGAACTTATTAAAGTTGAAGTATTTACATTCCTATATGGAAAAACAATAATTGTAACTGATGAGACTTTTTTTAGTATGAGGATAGTTGAAGGGAATATATGTGTGTGTATATGTGTACATATATATATATGTATACATATGTATAAATGTATACATATATGTATATGCATATATGTATACATGTATGTATAGGAGGGTGTATGTGTGTATAAATACATATGTGATTGTGCATATATGTGTGTATATGTATACATAGTCAGAGGACATGGGATCAGTTGAATAGGAAGGGATGATATCTAAAAAATAAAATTAAGAGTTGACAGAGGAATATAATGAGAGAAGGAGAAAAGCAGAGATAGAATAAGGCAAACTATCTCATATAAAAGAGGCAAGAGAGAACTGTTACAATGGAAGGGAAGAGCAGGAAGGTAAAGGGAAACGGGTCAACCTTACTCTCATTGAATTTGGTGTAAGGAGGCAATAACATACACACTCAATTGGCTATTTTACCCTATAGGAAAGTAGGAGGGAAGGGGATAAGATGGGAGGTGATAGTAGGGAGGGCAGATTGGGGGAAAGGGTAGTTATAAGCACATATATTTGAAGAGTGACAGGGACAAAGTAGAAAATAGAATAAGTGGGGAGGAGGGATAGGATGGAGGTAAATATAGTTGGTTTTCATAATATAACTAGTATGACGAAGTTTTGCATACCTACACATGTACAACCTATATTGAATTGCTTATCTTCCCAGTGTGGGTGAGTCAGGAGAAGAAGGGTAAGAATCTGGAAATCAAATTTTAAAAACAAATGTTAAAAAAAAAAATCTAAATTCATTTTTCTTCCACCATCATGACTAGATGCTACTCCCATTTCATCATGGACAAAGGTTACTTACTACTTTAAAAAATAGTGCCAAGGTTCCTGATCTTTTAAAAAATTGGACACAATATGTTCTGTCTTCATCAACCCATTTTGATCATTTCCTCTATCCTGGGGAAATCTAGATACCTTTTAATTATGTAATTATTTTCCTTTGTCCCACTCAGAGAAGAATGAGATTCATGAGCTACTCTTTTCATTCATTTTCCTCCCTTCTTCTTTATAAAATCATTTTCATCTGTCGTATACTGATTTCAAGAAATACCAAACCAATTTAGCCCCAGGTTCTAATTTTTCTTTCTTTGATGTTTGTATCCAATCACTCTTTAAACTGTTACTTCACAGCTATTCTGTCTTTGTTCCTTGAATAACTCTTAGACAAGTTGGGAACTCTAAGTGTTCCTTTTTTGCTCCTTTTATCATGTCAACATTTAGTCTTTTCATGATATAGGTTTTTAATCTTGATTGAATTTTTTCATGTTTCCAGTTACAGTTAAAATACTTTGTTCATCTCTGGCTTTCTTAAATGGAATGACTGAAAATCCTAGAATTGTTGAAAAATCCACTTTCATGTAATAATATACTCAGCTTTATAGAAAACATATTTGGGTGTAAAATGTTTTGTTTCACTTCATATTATAATTTTCTTACAAAAGCTGATATATCTTGGTGTTATTGGATATATGAATTGCCTTCTCTTGGCAGTTTTTTCTAACTGACCCTAAACTATATTGATGAGATCATTAAACTCGGTGCCCTATAGATTGAATTAAAAAAGAAGCATTTATTAGGCAACTACATATGCTAGGCCCTTTCCTAGTTACTGGGGATACAAAGACACCATTGAAACAGTCTCAATCAAAAGAGCTTACATTCCATGGTGAGAATAAGTGCATGCAAAACATATGTGCAATATAAAGGGAGAAAAACAATTGAGCAACTGGGGTTCAGGAAGTATCAGGAAAGACTTTTGATTATACATGGTGAAACTGACTATTCTTCCCAAAACATGGTATTACCTTATTTTTTAGCCTTGTTTTTTTACTTTTTCTTTTCTTTTTTTTTAATTTTATTTTAGTTTGCATCATTCATTTTCACAAGATTTTGAGTTACATATTTTCTCCCCCTCTTTCCCCCACCCACTGCCCCAAAACAGCAATCCCAGTGTGTCCCCCCTCCCCCAGT
>CM053581.1:481357513-481374873 GCA_028627135.1 Pseudochirops cupreus
GGGACGGGGAGAAAATATGTAACTCAAAATCTTGTGGAAATGAATGATGCAAAGTATAATAAAATTTAAAAAAAAGAAATTGAAATTCTCTTCTTTCATATTGCCTTAACTTTTTAAAAATTATGTTTCTCAATCACTCTGGACTTTTTATAATTTCATTCTCATTTCTCAGGGTCTAGTCATTATTTTTTAAGTATTATTTCCTTCTTTAGATCTCCACTAGAATTTCTTTATTGTCCTAGGAGCTCTTTTCTTTTTCAAGCTCATTTATTTGATCTCTTTGCTAGTTTTTCTGCAAGATTTCAATGGTAAGGATTTCTTTCTCCTCCCTATTTTACTGTTATAGTAGTAGAATACTTAGTGGCCTTGGTGCTGTACTAAAAAATCAGAAGGAGTGTTAAGGTTCTTTATCTGACTTCATATTTGGGTTGTCATGATGGACAAGTCATCTTATCTCTCCAAGGCTCAGCTTCCTCATCTATAAATATGGATAAACAAACATAAGAAATCCCTACATCCCAGTGTTGTGTTAAGGCACAATTAACTTATATAATGTATAAATGGTTTGTTAGTTTTAAAGTGGTGTAGGCATGTCAGATATTATTTTATTTGGCTTATCGCTTGATGTTTTAAGCTAATAATGAGAAACTGGACTTTAAAGTGATTGGCCTTATTGGAAGCACCTGCTCTCCCCTCTTAAAGAGAAACAAATCTATTTTTTTTTTGGTGGGGGATTGTGGGAGACTTTGGGGAAGTTGTGCTTCAAAGCCTGAATGTATATTTTAAGTCTTTGAATCTTGAGATACTTTAACTCTGTGGCTGGTAATGAGATTAATGAATCATCTAACACTACTGATAGTTTTCATGTAAATGATATCTTAAACTTTTACCTTAATGTCTTCTTGTGTTATCCCTGTGCTCTTAAAGGTTATACACTTTTCCAGTTACCATTGGAACTCTAGGTCCCTAGGAGGCAGTTAACTACTTCTTCTCTTAGTATTCTAGGGGTAATTCTGAGGGATTGGTGGTGTTTTTCCTAGCACCGTTATGAACACCTACTGGTTGCTCCCCACTGATTACCAATTAGCCAGCCAAAATAGATTATTTTTTAGAAATCGGTATTTACTAAGGGGATAGAGTAAGAACAGTTAGTACAAAAACCCTTGACTCCAAAATCTGGGACACCCTCTTCTAAAAAACATAGAAAGTTCAGGATTTAATTCTATCCCCTCATTTTACAGATAAGGAACTGACAATGAGACAAGTTAAATGATTTTCCCAAGGTCATACAGCCAGCAAGAGTGTGGGGCAAGATATGAATGAACTCAGGTCATCCAGACTCTAGTTCTAGCACACCATCCAATATGACAGCTACTGAATATTTATTGACTTTTTAAGGGCCAGCCTATTTAAGAATCATAACCAGCAGGTTGGCCATTTTATTTTTTGGAGGGGGGAAGGCAAGGCAATTGGGGTTAAGTGACTTGCCCAAGGTCACACAGCTAGTTAAGTGTCAAGTGTCAGAGGTCGCATTTGAAATCAGGTCCTACTGATTCCAGGGCCACTGCTCTATTCACTACACCACCTAGTTGCCCCTTGGCCATTATTGATGAGCTTTTTAGTGATAACATCCATATTAAATCTAGCAAATTAAAAGAACCTGAAAAACTTTTTTAAAATTTGAAAAAAGGACAAAAAAAATCAATAAATGTTTTGTCTAAACTTTAATAATATCTATACTAGATGTGATATATAATTTCAAAACAAATTCTATATGAAAAAAATTCCTATACTCTCTAGTATATATTACTTAGCTCATGGCAGGGATAAACTAAAAATTGGATAATTAAACCATTGCCATTTCAGTGATTTCTTATTTAATTCATTTCAATTGCACCTGTATTGTTAAAAGGATGGAGTACAGAAATAAGCGCCAGTTTCCTGTTTGTAAAATGAGTAATATTAGACTAGATAGACCTATACTAACACTCATTCTAAAGCTATCAGTCTACTAGTCAACTAGTATTTATTAAGTACCTATTATGTAGTAGCCACTGTGGTAAGTCCTGAGGATACTAGGAAAGGGAAAACAAACAAATCCCAGAAAAACAATAAGCAGCCCATGCCCTCAAGGAGTTTGCAGTCTAATGAGGTAGACAACAGGTAAACAACCTTGTACAACTGAGGCATGTACAGGGCAAATTGGGAGCAGTGTCAGAGGGAAGGGACTAAGATTAAGGACTGCAGAAAGTAGAACCTTAGCTGAGACTTGAAAAAAGTCATAGAACCCAGGAGGCATAGATGAGGAGACCACTCCTAGAATGGGGGATAGCCAGTGAAAATGCTTTGAGTTGGGAGATGGTATCATCTTTGAGGAAGATCATGAAGGCCAGTGTCATTGGATCATGGAGTATGTTGAGGGAAACAAGATTTAAGAAGACTAGAGAAGTAGAAAGGGGTCAGGCTATGAACGCTTTAAAAGCCACACCCAGGATTTTATATTTCATTCTACAGGTAACAGAAAACCACTAGAATTAATGAACAGAAGTGTGATATGATGAGATCTGTGTTTTAGGAAGGTCAGTTTGACAGTTTAGGGAAGGATAGACTAGATTGAGAAGAGAATTGAATCAGGAAGACCAGCAAGGAGGCAATTGCAATAGCCCACAGGTGAGGTAATGAGAGCCCTTGCCAATGTCACCACCAGTGACAGTGTCAGAAGAGACAAAGGGGCATATAGGAGAGATATTATGAGGAAAGAAAGGACCTCACTTGACCAGTGTTTGAATACAAGGAGGAGGGAGTAAGGAGTTGAAGAAGACACCTAGGTTTTAAGCCTTGATGCCTGGGAGTATGTAGGTACCCCTTGGTAGTAATGGGTAAATTAGGGAAGTAAAATAATTAGATTTTGTAAACCTGTGAGGGCTAGAATTATGTTTCTCATATAAAATTATGTTTCTCTCCCTCTCTCTCTCTCTCTCTCTCTCTCTCTCTTTCTCTCTCTTTCTCTCTCTCTCTCTCTCTCTCTCTCACACACACACACACACACACACACACACACACACACACACACATATTTTTCCCTTTATCTCCACAGTAGATAGAGTGCCAGACCTGGAATAAGGAAGACTTGAATTCAACTATACTCTGGGCAAGTCATTTAACTTCCATTTGCTTGAGTTTTCTCATTTGTAAAATGGAAATAATAATAGCACCTGCATTCCTAGGTTGTTGTGAGGATCAGATGAGCTAACAATTATGTAAGCCTGCACAATGTAGGAACTTAGCAAGTGCTATATAAATGTTAATAATTATTACATAGCCCAGTAATTAACTTGCATATAAAAGATAATTTGTAATTGATGAATGAATAAAAAAAAAAGAATCCATTTTAGAAATGTGTTTTCGATGGAGATCTATTTTCTGTGTGTCATGGAGCAGGACTAAAAGTGTGTGTGTGTGTGTGTGTGTGTGTGTGTGTGTGTGTGTGTGTCTATGTATACCTATGTGTGCAAAAGCTTTGAAAACCGGGAAGCTCCTGAAATTTAAAAGAAAAACACCTTTGCTTTTCTCTACTTAAAAACACAAGTGCTTCTACTTTGGTAGGAAAAAAAACAGTTCTTGGCAAGCTGCCTATTTCTTTCTTTATTTTATGCTATTTTTCTATTCTTCTAAATTCCTTTTCTTTGCTCTCCACATTGAATGTTAGGCACGTGTGTGTGTGTGTGTGTGTGTGTGTGTGTTTCTTTTTCTCCTTATTTAACTCTTTCTTGCTACACTCTAATTCCCTACATTTTTTTTAGATCAGGATATCCTATTGTAAATCCTAAAGGTTAGCTTTAAGAATTTTAAAGCAGACACCAGCATACTGATCAGCCCCCTGTTGGTCCTCTGCCTGATTCACAGCTCTGCCTGCAGCTGCCAGATGGCAGGCAATACCTACTCAAAGGAAGAGGGCAAGATGTGGCCTCTGGATGTTTAAGGCTCTCCCCAAATGTGAGAGATTTGAGAGGTCAAACTGCTGTCAGGGAGAGCTTTGCAGGGAAAATGCTTTTCTCATCTAAATTTTGCCTCCTAGTAGGAAGTGCATCCCTCCTAAGATAGCATTTCTGAGTAGTAGAATCTTTGGAAGAAATAAATAAAGAATGTGTTTAGTCTGGTAGAAAATTTTGGGATAAAAGAAATCTGTATATCTGTATATCTATGAATTTATGTATCACCTCTATATTGAATATTTGAAGTGGTAGTCTGGCATATTGAAGAGAGGGGTGGAGTTCACCTTAGATGACATGGATTCAAATCACACTTCAGATATTTATTATCTGTGTGACCTTGAACAAATCACCCTCATGGAATCTGTTTCCTCATTTATAAAATGGGTATAATAATGCTTGTTCTATTATTCTTCATATAGTATTTCAAGTCACAGAATCATAGATCTAGTTAGGCTGGATCCTAGACATTGTTTAATTCAACTACCTCATTTTGCAGAAGTAGAAACAAAAACAAAGACAAACAAGATCAATGAAGTTAGGCAACTAGCTAAAAATGATAAGTAACATAACTTGAGTCCCTTCCTAGATTTTTCATTGCAAACCTTAAAGTGTTATATAAATGAATCATTTATGTTGTAGGTTGTCTTTAATTCCATAAGAGTTCTAAAAGGCAGAATTGTTGGTTAGTCATTTTCCAGTCATGTCTGACTCTTTGTGATTGCATTTTCAGGTTTTCTTAGCAAAAATACAGGAGTGATTTGCCATTTTCTTCTCTAGCTCATTTAACAGATGAGGAAACTGAGGCAAAGAGGGTTAAGTGATTTGCTCAGGGTCACACAGTTAGGAAGTGTCTGGGGCCACATGTGAACTCAGAAGGAGGAGTCTTCCTGATTCCAAGACAGCACTCTATCCACTATGCCACCTAAAATGCAGCACACCATAGAGGAAAGTGAATTAAATCTGAGGATTAGAAGACTTGAGTTCCAATTTGTGCCCTTGCTAGCTATGTGATCTTAGGAAAGTAATTTCTTATATTAGGGTCTCATCTTTCTTATCAGCCAAATGGGGAAGATATTACTACTAATGACTCCACAGGTTTGTTGAGAGAAAAAACATTTGATAAATCTTAAAGCACTACAAATATGAGATATAGATTTTACATTTATTTAATGAAATGACGAGAACATTTTCTTGCCTCTTGCCTTTTTCACCTTCATTATTCTCTCTATCATATTCTCCTTTCTGACAATCTATGCTTTGTTTATATAATTTAAGCAAGATCTCAGAATAATATTCATGCTCATATGTGTGAGAAGAACCGTGAAAGACACTATGCAAATATGTGAACTGAAAAGAAAGTAGGTAAGTCAATGGAAAGGAAGAAATAACAGATGAACAGTCAAAGTATTGAAAATATATTAGTATGCATAAAAAAAACAAAGATATAAGGAAGGACTCCATAGTTCTGGGATTTGGGGGAATTAATGGAGCAACATAGAAAAAAAATCCAATAAGAAAGATGCATGGGTTTCTGTATACAGAGTGGAGGGTACATTCCTACTTTTGATCCAACTAGGAAAGCTGAAATTCTCACTTTCAGCATCAACATGGGCATTGAAGTTTTTTGGAAAGAGATTTGGATCAGACAGACTTAGGTCTGCCTGCCATTGTAAGAGCTTAATCTCTTAGTTTTTCCTTTTTTTTACATGATGATATGTTAATATAATATTAATATTCCCACCTTGTAGAAATACTTATAAAAAATATACCACTGTGAGAAGGAAGATTATATGTGAAACATTTTAAGCTGCACAGAGAAGGAAAGTTTAGATAAGTTCAAGGTCAAGCTTAACCAGTAGATGATACTTTGAGATAAGAGCGTATTTCCCATTTCAATTTTATTTTCTGCTGCTCCCTTTTCTTTCCTTTATTCTTTCCTTTCCTTTATTTTTCTTCTTACCTATAATAAAGATAGTAATCCTTACAGTTGCTAAACCCTCTGAGGTTCTCAATATCTTTGTCTTCACTTTTTGCAATGTTTCTAATTTGACTTTTCATTTAATCTTTTCAGTGAATTAATTTTGACAATATTTATCAGTAAATGCTATTAAGGAGTAACTCAAATTTAATTTAGGTTTCAGTTCAACATCCTGAAAATGGAAGCTGTTAAATTTTTTAAATGGTCATGTCTTCTGTAATTTTAAAGTTATTTCAGTTAAATAGAGTTCATGGAGAGAGATTTAAGTAGAAGTCATTAAACTTTTTATGTACCATAGACACCTTTAGCAGTCTGGTCAGGACTATATACTCCTCATGCAAATTTATATATATATATATATATATATATATATATACATATATATATGACAAAATACATAGAAATACAAAGAAACCAATTATATTGAAATACTTTTTGAAATACTTTAAAAAATAAGATCCTGCACTGTAGTTAAAATACCCTTGTTATAGAGATATGAGATCATAGGATTTGGAGGAATTTATGGAACAACATAGAAAAAAAATCAATTAGATGGAATAGATGGTTTCAGTATGCAACAGTGGAGGGTACTCTCCTACCAGTAGGAAAGCCTGACTTAGCACTTTCAGCACAAACAGGGAGTGTAGTTTATTGGAGAAAGAATTGGCTCAGAAAAACTTATGTCTTTCTGCCCTTTTGTGTCCTTGTACCAAGAACTTAATCTCTTGGGTCCACAGAGTTCACATAGTCCAAGTTTCTAACATTGTAGATGAGGACAATATGATTGGAGTGGTTAAATGACTTGCTCAACATTACAAAGTATACAAACCTAGATCCCCTAATTAAACTGCCAATACCTGTTCCTCCTACACTGTGATATTTCCTTATGTAACTGCAATGAAAGAATTTTTCAGTCCATTGAATTACTTTTTATAGTTGTTCTGTGCCCTAGTACATGGTCTATTTTTATAAAGCTATTGTAGATGTAATGAAATATGTGTTCATAAATGTTCTTGTTTGAGCAGGCATTATAACTTTCAGGTCTAAGTTGTATATCAATTTGATCAGTTTTCTTTTTTCCTTTTTTTTTCAATTAAATTTATCCAGCTCTAGAATAAGAGAATTTAAGTTTCCTGTAACTATGATGTTGATGTACACATATTATAATTGAGTTATCTTTTTATGCCTGTAGACGTTTTGCTATTTGGTGCATATATGTGTATTTATGTATTTATATATACAGTTACACATATTTGGGATTATTATTTTGTCATTTATATTTCTTTTAAGTATTTATGAATGGTATTATGGTATCATGGATTTTTATTCCTTTTCTTTTGTTTTACCAAATATGAAGTTTTATTCTATTCTTATTTCCTTTATTTTTCTTTTTAAAAGATATGTTTCTGTTCTTATTCATTTTGTTATATATTTTCATTTTATTGGATGATTTTATCCATTCACATGTAAAGTTATGATTTTCATGTCTTTATTTTTTTCTTGTAATAGGATTATGAGAACTCTCTCTAAATCCTGAGGATAGTTTGGAACTATTCTGATCTTGGAACCAGATAATGAAATTGATTCATGTCTGGAAGTCTTTAAAATGACACACAAACACACCATCTCTGCAAAACAACTTGAGAGGAAGGAGTAGCTACTACAAGAGTTGAACCAACAGGAATAGTATTGGTAGAAGACAACATCACCAGAAAGTCAAAAACAGCTAGAGGCAAGGGGTAACAATCAAGAAAGAAACTAAAAAAGAAAAACTGAAAGGTGTGATGAGTTATAGCAGAGAAGGGAATAGATCAAAGTGCCTCAAAGGGTCCTCTAAACACCTCAGAACAGATAACTCAAACTGAAGAAGTCAGTTCTGATCACACCTTCAGGGACCAAAGGAATTTCCCAAGGCCGGTTCTTTTTCTACTTCCCTTTCCCATGCTTTGACCAGTCAGAGACATTGTAATATACTCTGCTCTCTTCTTTTACCCAAACATTTCTTGAGACTTCATTTTATTTTTCCTCAAATATTAAAAAAAAATGCTAAGAATTAGCTAGAGATGAACAAAAATTTTAATGAAAGTAGTGAGCCAAATCTCTGTCAAAATGTTAAAAAGCTTTCCTAATTGTGGGCTTTGAACTATTGTGATGGTATTAATTATTTTTATTCATAATAATAAGGAAAGGAACCACTTGAACCAGAAGGTCATTATGTTCCCCCTAGGCTAAAAAGTGAATAGTTATTGTACAAGGGTATGACTGATTAAGAAAAAAAAAGTATGGTAACAGAACTAAAGATCATACTCTAAACCTCCCCTAGCCTGGTGCAGGGGTGGGGGGAGGGGGAGAAGACTGAAAACCTGTGAAGGACACCCCTAATCCTCCTGAAAAAGGGAGCAAGAAAGATAGAGTATTGGCCAACTAACTCCACAGTGACACCAAGCAGTGCTATGCTTCATTTATTTCTTTTATGTTAGCTTCCATTTCCCTTCTCCCAAAGTTTACTACTTTGTCATAAAGATTAGTTTCTCAAATACTACATTGATACCAATCTGGTCCCACAAGCTCTCCCTCCCCGATCTTGTTTACTGGCCCTATTACAAATTCCTGGAATTTACTTAGTTATCCACCTTCCTTTCCTTCCTCCCTCCTTTCTCTCCCTCCTTTTTTCCCTCCCTCCCTTCCTTCCTTCATTCCTTCCTTCTCTCTCTCTCTCCATTCTTCTGTCCTTTCCCCATTCCTTTCAGCACAATAGTACTCCATCACATTCATGTCATCTTAATTTCTCATATTTTGCCACCATAAAAAGAGCTGCTATAAATGCTTCTGTATTAACGTGTCTTTTCCTCTTCCTTTGTTCTCTTGTGGATATAGGCTTAGCAGTTGCATAGCAGAGAAAATAGATTTATGTTAATTTTTTAAATAGAGATGTGAGAAAAGAATACAAATATGAATTGTTGCATGCATTTTCAGATGAGACCACTATATTTTTAGTTTTATTAACTGTTTTACTTTGTTAAAAAAAAGACCTCTCATAAAGTAAGATTAATCTGTAAATATATGTAATATAACAAGAAAACATGTAAATGAAACTAAAAAAATTACTGTCCTTTCATTGTTCACAAATGGATATTTCCTTTTGACTTAACTCCTCTTCTCACGTACCTGATTTCCTACTGGGCAAATCTCTCCCATCAAAAATATTGATTCATTACCTATGTGTAGATGGTGTCAAAAGATCTAGTCTACCGTAGTATTAATTTAACTTTTCTTCCTTTTTTCTCATTTTCTAAATTCTCTATAAAATTTTAGCTACTGAGCGCC
The DNA here is from genome assembly GCA_028627135.1 of Pseudochirops cupreus. Lineage (NCBI taxonomy): Eukaryota > Metazoa > Chordata > Mammalia > Diprotodontia > Pseudocheiridae > Pseudochirops > Pseudochirops cupreus. The sequence continues at coordinate 481,366,814 of CM053581.1, forward strand.
TTTTGTCTCTAGAGGCCTTTTGTTCTTGCCATTTATTTTACTTCAAAGCCAACTAGAAACATTGTAGTGGGGCTGAGGGGAAATTTGTTGTCCCCATCCTAGTCCTAAACTCTCTGATTTTTCATTTGTTTGTATTTTTCAAGGAGAGTCCCTTAAATGGCTTGAAAGAACCCAGACTAATAAATTGGGATTTGGCAGAGGATAGAAGGAAATTCTTAAGCCCAATGTTCAACACCAAATTGTTGTAAATTACAAGAAGCAAGGAATGGGGGAGAGTGACCAAAAGAATTGACTTAGTCCAGACCTGATGGTTTCTGCCTGACATATAATAGGGCAGCTAAGAAGTACAAGGGGTAGAGTGCCAGCCCTGGAGTCAAGAGGACCTAAGTTTAAATCTGGCCTCAGACACTTAAACTGTATGACCCTGGGCAAGTCTTTTGACCCAGTTTGCCTCAATTTCCTCATCTGTTACAAAAAGACTGGAGAAGGAAATAACAAAACACTCCAATATCTTTGCCAAGAAAATCCCAAATGAGGTCACAAAGAGTCAGACAATAACATAATTATGTTATTGACTAATAAACAACAACAACAAAAAAAACCCACAAAAAACAAAACAACATTATTTCTTTGATTATAAGAAGTCTTATAAGAAGATTGTTGAAAAACAATCAAGAATTGGCATACATACCCATATTTTATAATGGTAAAGATAAGCCTACCATTATATCCCCAAATGTACTGAGTGAAGATAATTCCTAAAGAAAATAAAGCCATATAAATTTAACTTTTTTCTTAGTTCTATTTTGCCCCTTATATTGTCAACTTGAATCCTTTATCTCCTACAAAGTATGATGCATGTCTGTGATTTTCCAGAGACCTAATGCCACTTGTTTTCTTACTTCTAAATATCCTAAAAGTTCAGAAATGTCTGTTTGTTTTATATAGAGGTTATAATAATTGCCTAAATTAATATTTCATCAGACCAAATGTCCCATTAATTTAAACCTTCTGTCTACATGGACAGATGTCCTGTATCTCTCCCATTATTTACACCTTACACATCAGTGGTTTTGGTGCAATATTTACTACCTGGTAATTATTGTAGCACATTTACAGCTACATTAGTTAACAGACCCCCATCCAACCCATGTCCAGTAAGGGACTTCTTTTCTTCCATTCAGCACAACAAAGAAACATGTGAGACTCAGCTCTATTCATTTGAGTCCTTTTGGGAGGACTAGAACTGGCTTAATAAGTAATTTCTCATCGTGTTAAATAGGATTGTCAAACCTCTGAGCACGATTCATTTTTCCTAAAGAACCAATTTTATTTTGTTGCAATGAATGGACACAATATCCCCAAACAATTCCAAGGGCCCTTTGTCTATGCCATATAGAGGATTGGAGAATTCTTCTTTGCAGTTTCTTTTTTTCTCCAGCAAATGTAGCAGATTTTTAATCTACAGATAGTCATGTCTCTTGAAGAAGAGTGTTAGATTGCTATTCCTTTTAAGGGAAAGAGAAAAGATGATTTGATAGAATCTATTCATCCATAGATCCCAGTAATGTTGGTACTCTGGAAAGTATATGTGATGATAAACTTTGCAATAGTATTAATGCCTCAGATTGATGATATCTTGCAAGTTAATCATTTGGCTTGGGATATTTACATTGAAATTCTCTTTGTGTTACAGCTGGCTTTTAAATGAATGAGTTTTCAACACGCACAATAGCTCTTTGGCAAGAAAACAGTAGCAATCATACAGAATTCTAGCATTTGTAATGGTTACGGACAATTTCTGAGCATTTATGTTAATGGGAGACAGGTATAATATGGCTAAACAATATCCTAGGTGATTTCCAAGCCTAATAACTTTACTGTCCTTTCCATTTTTAACAAAAAGTAAAATTGAACACTTTTCATTTCATAATCACTTTCTGTTATTGCTAACAGGCAACAGAATGGTTAGAAAGGCTCTCTAGAACTAATAAAAATAGAAAAACAAAGAGGCTTTTGTCAACCCACAGATTCAATGATGCAATATTAATAAACAAGCTGTCACAGTCAGGGACTCATCAGATTAGTTGAGAACCTTTGGCTCAGGAGGCAGGGTGTAGTTTTACATTACTTCTTCATGGTCACACTTAGCAGACATCTTTAGTTTCAGGATTTCCACATTCCAAAACTTGACAATATTCCTAATTTTCCTGTGTTATCAATGTACACCATAAATTTTGATTCTGAGTTGTAATGATAATGGGATTGGAAGATCTTCCATGCCCCTTGAACTTGCTGATGTAGCAGGAAGGGGTGGAGCAAGAGAGAAAGCTGGAGCCAAGCTGGAGCCTGTGCCATGGTGACTGGAAGCAGTGGCCCAAACTTCTTCCTTGTTAAGCCAGCCAGAATCTCTGCTAAGAACTCCTGCTGAGGACTGCCAGGGACAAGAACTTCTGATGGGCTGGAGCTGCTGGGAGCAAGCTGCCTGGACACCGAGCAGTTCTCATGAGTGAGGAGAGGAGGATCTTTGCCTGAGGTAGCATGTCCTGTTTTGAAGGCTTAAGAATGTGGGTGTTTACTACATATGCCAACTTCATAACTACTGTGTTGGCTTTGACTTTCTGGTTTTGGGACTCAGTTTTCTGGTATTTAAATAAATTTTCTAGCTATATTTCTCATGTAGAGAGCCTGTTACAATTTGTGATTAATAACCATATCAGCATACTTATAGTTACCATAGGCATTGTGAATACTGCATTGTTGATACATAAGTATTTTTCATTCTTCCACAAATCATTAGACAGTATTTGTATAGCAGTATAATTTGGATTTGCAAATAGTTATACCTCACTTAGCAAAAAAAAAAATCACTCATCTAGAAACCTCAACTATCTATAGTACAGATAAGTAACTCAAATGAAAAATCACCATAACTTCTTATAAGTTATTGAAATAGATGTCTCAAAGTCCATGCATTAAAGTCAGCATACCTTGCTCATAGAAGAGCCCCCAGGTTCTTATTCTGATTGTATTTACTCTAATTTTACACACAGTTTTAACCAGGGTCACATAAGCAGCAAGATAATAGGAATTTTTCTCTGGTCCCCATGATCATCAAAACTCTTCAAAACAGAAATTAAGCACCAAAGATAAAGCAACTTCAGCTGTTGTTTACACACTCTGGGACACTCAGAATGAAAAAGAGGGCAAAACAAAACAAACCCCCAAACCAATACTTATTGACCCTGAGTTCACTCATCATTCTTCCCATACCTCTCAGGCTACCAGTAGTGAGTCTATACTAACAGACATTAGGGCACTACACAGGTTTGCATAAAAACCTTCCCTTAAACCCTCTTCTCCCTTTCCTCTTCCCAGTACCATAGAGACCACACTAAAGGCTGTGGAAGTTTCCTAAGGCTTCAACAGCCAACTTGACCACAGGTTTTCAGGAGCAAAAGACCTCAAAGGGCCACAACCCAGAAGTACCAATACTGCAAAGTACTAAATTGCTGGTGCCAAGGAAAGCAGGCTGTGCACTGCTGGTACTGGGTCAGAGAATTAAGGAAAAAAGGGAATGAGATTGGTCATTAAGACAGGACCTTGTGCATGTGGGGAGCTGTGTAATACTTCACTGAGCCTTAGAGAAGAGTGTAATATGCAGGTCAGACCAGTTCTGACTACCTAAAAGTCAGTTGTAGCAGAGACCTAGTCTGGTGAACTGTGAATTGCCCAGTGTGAAATGAGGCTGAGATGATTTGAGATTCAGCCCCCAAGAAAATAAAAATCAGAGGTGAGGGAATGAGAAATAAGGAAAATAAGGTTGGAGGTGGGGGGAAAGGGAGGGGTGTTGGAAGCAGACTAAAAATACCAAAGATTCCAAGAAGAAGAAATCTCTAAGACCCTGAATATAAACTGAAAGGAAAACAGTAACAACAGAAAGAAATGTGGTCTCCAGATTTGGTAAACAAGTTCAAGCATCTTATAAATACTGTAAAATAAAGGAAAATAATGTAATACTTGATGAGATGGAGGATTCTGGAATTTGAGGAGAACATGAAATATAACATGCTGCTTTTGAGTGGTATAAATGAGAAATGAGAATTTTGAGTACAGGATTTATGTTTTGCACAATTAAAGTAATGAGCAAAGTAGAGAAACTTGAATCTGCAATAGCAAAGCTCATCAGAGAAACAAAGGAGAAAACAATAGATTGGGAATGCAAATTTGCAGATATGAAAGACAATCTGGAAGAAGAAAATCGGGGGAAAAAACCCAAGAACATTAAAGAAAAAATATTCTCACTATGTAAGTAAAACATATGGATATTGAAGACAGGATGTGTAGAGACAACCTAAGGATCATAGATCTCCCAGAAGAAAATGACAGGAGAAAAAACCTTCACACCATAATGTAGGGAATAATGAAAGAGAACTTCCCAAACTTCTGAGCATAGAAAATGAAATTCCAATGGAAAGAATTCACAGATGGCCTCCAGAAAAACAAACAAACAACAAAACCCAAGGCTGCCAACTCCAACACGCATACTTGTTAAATCTGACAATTCAGTTCAGTAACAAGTTCTGCAAAGTCATCAAGATAAAGACCTTCAACTATAAAGGAAAGAACATTTAAATAATGCAAGACTATTCCATACCCACTAGAAAAAGGAGGTGGGAATGGAATAAAGTGTTCCAAAGAGTGATGGAGATCAGGATGCAGCCCAGGGTGACCTATCCTAAAAATCTGAGCTTAATCATATAGGACAAATAAAATTTGATAATAAAGAAGAGTTAGAAACATTTTTTAGAAAGAAAACCAGAAGTGATTTACGTCTTAAACATCTCAAACAACAGATAAGTAAGAGGAGAGAACAAATGCAGACAACAGCAGCAGCAGAGTGATAATAGAAAGATAAGTAAGAGATTTCTTTCTAAATGTACACAAAGGAGAGAGGGAGTGAATATGGAAATCTGGTGGAGGTAAAAAGGAGGCATTATGGACAAAACCTGGTGACCACTCACCTACTGGTGAATGCTTCTTTTGTGGGACTACGTTACAGCTTGGGAGAGTACATGACAGCAGGGTAAACAATCGAATAGAGAGAAATGAATTATGCGCCAACATAAAATCAAGGACTGAGAATGAGGAGAGAGTGTTCCGTATGGTCTCAGAGAAGAGGCTACAGGGAAATAGATGAAGAGGAGGGGGCAAAGATTGAAAAGGAGACAAAAGGAAGAAGGCCTTACTTGGGAGGGGGTGGTGGTGGTGGTGGTGGTGGTGGTGGGGTTAAAGAGGTTACCCATAAAATATAGAGGGTTAGGGTTAGGGTTGCTCTGGAGACCCCAAAATACCAACATGCCGGGTCCTGCCACATGAATTCGACTCAAGTCTTCTCAGCCAAAGAAAAGCAAAGTTTATTAAAAGTTCATTAAAAGTTTGCCATTTTGGGTAGACTCTTAAGGACCCTCAGTATCTGTGAAGCTTGCATTGGGCAAGCAGGCCAGAGTAAGTCTGTGCTAGAAAATTCTATGGCACTCTCACACACATGGGGTCAAGAAGGGATCTTATATACAGTAAGGTTATGGGAGGAATCTAGGGGTGATCTGGAGGAGGAGTCTGGGGAAGGTCTTCAAAAGGAGTTAATGAAGTCAATGAGTGATTAAGGGTGGGAAGTTGCTGGAGGCTACCTGGAGCCAACAGACAATGGTGGGCTAGGCCAGTTCAAATGTGGATTGATATTTTGATAGGCTCAAGGGTGGGAAGTAGATGGACAGTGGAGGACTAGGCTAGTGACAGAGGTCTGGGCAGAACCGCAGGGAAAAGCTTATGTCCTCTGCAAATGCCTGATCAAGTGAAAAGATTTAGTCAGAGTTCAAGGGGTTTCCTAGAGCCTGCATCTCAGAGATTCAAGGAGAGCTCAAGGGGGTTCCCAGAGCCTGCACCTTATAAGGGTGGTTGCACCACTTATAAATGCTGCTATAGGTGAAGGGAGATAAGGACCTTACACAGGATGAGGACTGGAAGATTTGGTCCCTGAAAAGTCTACTTTTCCTGGGAGTGGGGGAATTGCAACCTGTGTGCAACTGACACTTGGAGGAGTGGGAGGCTCTGGACACAGGGTGGAGATTTCCAGGAACATGTGAAAAACAATTGTGACAAAGACAGGGAACAGAACAGTGTGAATGTGTAGGGCAGTGTTCTCTTTGACCACAATAGTAATTAGTATTGTTCTGAGAGTGAGGCACAATGGAAAAGGGGAATCTATAGGGCAATTCCTATTGGGCAGTGGCAGAAAGCACCTTGAGGGCAAAGCCTTGGATACCTTGGAAGCTTTGAATATATGTAGAATATAGAGAAAAGAGAGAGACCAAATGGTCATATGGGTTATGAATCAGCAAAGGAGGGTCTAGAGAAAACAGAAAGAGATATATAATGAAGAAAGAGAAATAAATCCTTTTGCAAAAGGAATGATGAGGTACCCACTCTGGGAAATCCCTTGAGCTCTCCTTGAATCTTCCCATGTAAGGATTTGCCTGAGGCCATGGGCCTTTCACTGTGGCTCTGCCCAAACCTTTGTTACTAGCCTATCCCTCCTTTGTCCAGAAATTTCCTACCCTTGATCCTCCCCAAATATCTATACTCAAATCTGTTACACACTTGAATGGGCCTAACCCACCATTGTTGGTCATTTCCTGGTAGCAGCCAGCAACTTCCCACCATTAATCATTCATTACTGGAGTCTGACCTCACTGAATCCTCCTGAAGGTACTCCCCCCACCCAAAAAAAACCAAAAAACCAAAAAAACAAAACACCAGTCCTGGCTGGAGAAAAGCTTGAGATTAGCAGTGTTTTCCAGTCAAGAAACCATAAAAATGATGAGATAAGGGTTCCAGGACTCTAGGGCTCCAGAACTCACAAAAGTACAGAGAAACAAAGCTCCCACTGAAGGCAGCCCAGCAGGTGGGACAGGAATGGCTCATCACAGCCTGGGGAGCTGAAACTTGCCCAGCCTCAAACTGAGGTTTGACCCCAGGGTGGCCAGGACAAGTCGCAGCTGGAGCTTTCAGGAGAGTGGATCACCAGCAGCTGTGGTTATTTCCAGAATTATCAACCCATAAGAAACAAGGACCAAGTGAAAGGTTAGTGGAACTCAGCTAAATCTGTGGGAGAAAAGCATGTCTGGCTATCTGCCTCCAGGGCAAGAAAGTAGCAGAAGTGGTGGCCCTGCAGCCACTTCCAAGGGGCTGCTTTAGAGCTCTCATCCTGCAGATTGCAGGGGGGCCAAGTAATCATTCAGAGGCTAAGTACTCTTGCCTTAAGCTGCCTGGATCCAGATCATGGTCTTGGGTGGTAGTCCTGAGGTGCGTTTTCAGTGAAGCAAAGCTGGTGGTGGCTTCAGTGGCCTCCTAATAGCTCTGGCAACAGCAAAACCCCAGTGATTCGGGACAAAGCTCTCCCCTCTGAAAGCAGATTTCCGCAGAGCTAAAAAGTCAAGTAATTGACTGGCAACGTGAGCAGGCAAAGGAAGTAAAGTAAGAACAGCAATCGAACTTTATATTCCTTTTTTGGGAACAAAAGGGATCAAAGCATATAACGGGAGGAAGGCAGCACAGACATAACTCCTGCACCAAAAGTTTCCAAGAAAATTGTAAGCTGGTTACAGGCCATAGAGGAGCGTAAGAAGGATTTTGAAAACCAAATAAGTGAAGTGGAAGAAAAATTGGGAAGACAAATGAGAATAACGCAAGAAAATCATGAAAAGAGAGTCAACAACCTGACTGAAGAAAATAACACCTTAAAAATAGTTCAACTCAAATGGCAAAAGAGGCCCAAAAAGCCAATGAGGAAAAGAATGCCTTAAAAAGTTGAATTTGCCAGATGGAAAAAGAATCTCAAGAGCTTTCTGAAGAGAATGATTCCTTCAGAATTAGAGTGGAGCAAATGGAAGCAAATGACTTTATGAAAAATCAGGATACATTAAACAGATCCAAACAAATGAAAAAATAGAAGGCAATGTAAAATATTTCCTTGAAAAAAGCACTAACATGGAAAAAAG
>CM053581.1:481375373-481398658 GCA_028627135.1 Pseudochirops cupreus
ATTTTAGAACCAGAGGGCAAAATTGAACTTGAAAGAATTCACTAATCACCTCTTGAAAAAGATCCCCAAAAGAAAACTCCTAGGAATGCTATAGCCAAGTTCCAGAGTTCCCAGATCAAGGAGCAAGTATTATAAGCTGCCAAGAAGAAACAATTTGAATACTGTGGAAACACAATTAGAATAACCCAGGATCTAGCAGCTTCTACATTAAGGGATCAAAGGGCCTGGAATATGATATTCTGGAGATCAAGGGAGCTAGGATTAAAACCAAGAATCAATGACCCAGCAAAATTGAGTATAATGTTCCAGGGGAAAATATGGTCATTCAATGAGGTGGAGGTATACATATGTATATATATGTGTGTGTGTGTGTGTGTGTGTGTGTCTGTGTGTGTGTGTGTATATATATATGTATGTATGTATGTATATACAGTCACACGTCTATATAGGAGGGTATATATGCATAGAAATACTTAAGAGTATGTGTATATATGTGTACATAGATGGCAGGGGATCAATTGAGTAGGATGGGTTAATATTTCAAAAGGTGAAATTGAGAGGTAGGAGAGGATAGTATGAGAGGACATAGGGAGAGACAGAATGGGGTCAATCCTCTCATATAGAAGAGGGAAGGGATAACTGTTACAATGGAGGGGAATAACAGGAAGGCAAAAGGGAATGGGTTAACCTTACTCCCATTGAATTTGGCTTAGGGAGGGAATGACACACTCTAAATTGGGTATCTTGGCCTACAGGAGAGTAGGGGGGAAGGGAATGAGAGGGGAGGATAGAGGGGAGGACAGATTATGGGGGAGGGTTGTTAGAAGCACTCACTTCTGTAAAGGGACAGGGACAAAGTAGAAAATAGAACAAGTGGGGGGCAGAATAGGAAGGAAGGAAATATAGTCAGTCTTATGCAATATGTCCATTGTAGAGATGTTCTGTGTAACTACACATTTACGGCCTGTATTGAATTGCTTGTCTTTCCAATGTGGGTAGGTGATGAAGGAGGAAGGGAAAGAATCTAGAACTTAAAGTTCTAAAATTAAATGTTAAAATATATACATATATATGTATATATATTATTTACATGCAACTGGGAAATAAGATAAATAGGTACTGGGGCAGGGAGATCCATCTTGCCCTACTGGAAAGTCAGAGGGGTTACGGGGGAGGATTTAGGAGAGAGCAGATTGGGGGAGGGGATATACAGTGGGATGGCTGTTTTTGACGTGGTGGGTAGGCAAAAGATGGGGAGAAAATTTGTAACTCAAAATCTCATGGAAATGAATGATGTAAACTAAAAATAAACAAAAGTAAAAAAAAAAAGAGATAAGCGTTCCATAAAATGATGAGGTCAGGGTTAAGGGTGCTCAAGACCCCAAAATAACCAACATGCTGGGTCCTGAGAAATGAATTTGACTCAAGTCTTCTCTCAGCCAAAGGAGAGCAAAGTTTATTAAAAGTTCACCATGATGAGTAAACTCTTAAGGAGCCTTGGTATCTGTGATGCTTGCATTGGGCAAGCAGGCCTGAATCATCTGACACAGAGTGAGTCTGTGCTAGATCATTCTCTGGCCTTCCTCAGTTCATGGAGCAAGATATACAGAAGGGTTGTGGGAGGAATCTAGGAGTGGTCTAGAGGAGGAGTTAGGGGAGGGTCTTCAGGAGGAGTCAAATGAGGTAAGACTCCATTAATGAGTTTGGGAAGCAAGAGTGCACTGATACGTTTACTGTACCTTTAAGAGTTAGCCAGGTGGCACAATTTGGTCAACATATTTCCAGAAATGGCAACAAAAGATTCCTCCTGTAACTTGGGTGTATCCTCTCACAAAGACAGTGTCCAGAGTTGGCTAACTTCTAGAGTGTAGCAAAAGAGAGACACACAGAGAGGGAACCCATGTAAATAAAAGAACTTACACCTCCAATATTACAGGATCAGAATTTCTGCTCCTCCCCCTCACTTTTTGTGGTACGATCCCTCTGGTCTCAGTGCCTCTGTTGTTTCATACTTCCTGGCAATGCTTCTCTGTGCTCCTCAACTTTTTTCTGCATATGGATTCCTTGGATCAGATCTCTGCTGGACCTAATGTCTCCTGTGGGAAAGATGCTTCTTTGCTGGATGATACTGTCAGTTGGCAGTGGGGTGAAGAAAGAGGTTGCTGGTCATCTTTTCTACTGACAAGTATGGCTAACTCAGCACTTACTCTTTCATTTTAAAGGCTATCAGAACAATGGCTGATTCTTTACACAGTCAATGGCTAGATTGCCCATGATTCCATCATGTTGATTTAGGAACTTCTTCACACCTCAAGGAGAAAAGAACTGATTAAAATTATTTATACTTCTTTCAACTAGACAATCAGAGTCTAAAAGGGCCTTACCATTCACAAAGGTTAAAAAAAAAAGATCACTTTAGTCTGTCAATGGGGTAAACTGCAGGGTCTCATTTTCTCTCTTACTTTCACATCTTATAATTTCATATGATTTGGGAGAGACTCAACTGATCATGGCTTCCCTGATGAACGTACTAGTTTCAGAACTTTAAAAGATGAGTTTAATTTATATGGAAAATTCATTTACAAAGAATCCCTAATTCCCTGTCAATATTATATAAAGTTCCATTTTAAACTACTGGTAATATTTTGCCATAGTTAGACTCTCAGTATGGACATTACACTCACAACATGAAAGTCAGAATGAAGAGCCAAAGCACAACTACCCTAAAATGAGATTAGAACATTTTGTTCTTATCTACTGTGAGAAGTTATTGTGAAATAAAGAATGCAAATGGTACCTGCCTTGAATTTTTTAAAAACAGCTTTATTCAATACCAGTCTTATCTCTCTATTCAAGGATTCTATTTTTGGTATTCAACATCTCACACTCTCGATTGGGTTTGAAGATACCTCAAAGTAAATCAGGTTCTTTGAAAAATGGATGTTTTCCACCACAGCATGAGGTAAAAGTTGGTATCACTTCTCATATTCCTGCTTGACACCATGTTTGTTTGAGATCTGCATTGTTTTTTAGACATTATAATTCTCTGTAGAATAAATTCAGAGTCTGCTATTGATTTGAAATGGAATGTTTAAGATACAAAAGCCACTACCAATCATTAATTCTGTAAGAAAATAAACTCCCTACCTTTTTTTAAACAGGTTTAAAACTCCTTTACAATGTGACTTTGGCTTAACTTTCTAGGTATATTTGACATTATCTCCCTCCCTGTACTCCACAATCAAATGCAATTGACAAACCTGCTGTTTTGATTTGCCATCTCTGCACCTTGGTATAGGCTAATCTCTACTCCTGGAAAGCACTCCTTTCTCACCTTTGTCTCATAGAATTAATAATTTCCTTCAAAGTTCAGTTCATAGTGCCATATGTTAACATGAACAATTTTTTCATTTTCTCAACTCTTACTGCTTCATAAAATTACTTTGTACATATATTGCATATACTTATATATGTTGACATGGTTTTCTCCAATAGAATGCAAGCTCCTTGAGGGTAGGAGCTGTTTCATTTTTGTCTTTATAGCTTTATTATATCCATTAAACAGATGATAAGATGAAGCCTGGGACTCAAATCTAGGATTTTTTTCATCTAGATTGAATGTTCTTTCCCTCATACCACTGTATAGGTTAATTTTAAAAAATGTAGGTTGTTAGGTTGGGGAATAAACTAGATTTTACACCAGTTGACCTTGAGAATATTCCTGGGAGTAGGAATATGTCATAGCAGGAAAAATACTGAAATGATTTTAAATTCTGGAGAGAGAGAGAGAGTGAGTACCATAGAATGACCTAGCACAGACTTAACTCTGTCAGATGATTCTGGCCTGCTTGCCCAATGCAAACTTCACAGACACTGAGGCTCCTTAGCCATATTAGGTGAACTTTTAATAAACTTTAGTTTTCTTTGGCTGAGAGAAGACTTGAGTCAAATTCATTTGACAGGACTCAATGTGTTGGTATTTTGGGGTCTCAAGCACCCCTAATCCTAACCACATTATTTTTATGGTTCCCTGATACTGGAAGCGCTGATAATCTCAAGCTCTTCTCCAGCTGGGTCTGGAAGGTACCTAAGCTTCTCTCTTTCCCTATTGCATTGCCTTCTTGTTTTCCAAGTACCTTGGGAGTGTGTTTGTGTGTGTGCATATGTGTGTGTGTGTGTGTGTGTGTGTGTGTGTGTGTGTGTGTGTGTGTGTGTGTGTGTGTGTGTTTTGGGCCTGACCTCTCAGGTCACATTAGCCTGACACTCTGAGGTTCTCAGTCCTGTTTGGTTATGTTGGAGAACAAGGGTATGGGAGTAGCTTCTAAAGAATGGAAGACAAGGACAGATGCCCCATCAGGAAGTGTAAGCCAGATTCTTTCAATTCTCTTGGCACTAGGGAACTGGGAAAACTTCAGGTACTTTTTTGTGGGTTTTGTTGTTTGTTTTTCAAGACTTACTCCCAAACCTTCCTTTATGGAGGAAGGGACTTCCAGGCCCTATGCCTGTAACTCCCCAAAGTGCCCTTCTTGGTTGTCTTTTACAACATTGGTAAAAATTTAGTTTCCCTGGAGAACTTAAAAAGGAAAAGTTGGTGTTTTTTTTTACAGTACTGTTTGGCTTTGGTATCACCTAGAAGACCATGAATCAGGGCTTGTTTTTGGGTCTTTAAAAGATAATACTCTCTTGCAGTTAGAGTTATACTGTTGTAGAGAAGGAAGATGGATCTGTTGTACAGAGACCCAAATCCCAGGTCACTGCACACCACATGATTTGTGGCCCACCATTAAACTCCATTTATATTTCTGTCTTTGTCCCTATCCTATATCCTGCCATAGCTTGGAACAGCTTAAAGGCATGCCTGGGCATTGCTCAGGGCAAAGTTCCCTGCCCCTTCCTTCCCCAAATTAGCATTTTATATATTTTCCTTGAATCAATATGAGTGTACAAAGTGCAACTCAGGGTTATGGTGTAATATAGAGACCACCCTATCCTGTTCTGCTCACCAAGCAGGGTCCCCACACCCTTCGCCAGAACATGACCTCAGCCTGTTCTGGGACTTTCCAGTTCTCCCTTACCCCATGACCTGCAACCCTGTTCTGGAAAGAGCTGACTACCCCTGCTCTTCCAAGGGACACCTGAGTCACAGGAAGATTGCACCCCTGTACCCTTGTGCCATATTCCAAAATCAGCCCTGAACTATAGATCTAACCAATGGCTGTTCTTTGCTTCTTTGTGTCATATCTTCTACTAGCTCCCCTCCCTGATTGTGTTTTTTGTGGTTTTAGCCTTTATAATCAAAGTCTGAACCCCCAAAAGATCACTACCAATTTGAGTGAACACTCCGGTAGTTGCGCGCTTGCTCAATAAATCCACATCTAAATTTATCTTGAACCCAGGTCTCGGCTCGCTCTTATTCTCTGCACAACAGATCAATCAAAGTTACCTACTTAATGGCCTTCATTGAACTTTCTCAGCTCAGGAAAGATTGTGAGATGCTTTAAGCTATAGCCCCTCAATAAAGGGGCAATGGGGACCAATTAAATGACCCCCTTCCTATGGCTCAGGCGTCAGCTCTTCCCCACTCAGGGCCTCCTGTCCAGGTCCCAACCGTCTATCTTGCTGAAGTGCCTCCCTCTGTAGCCCCTCCCCCTGAAGTAACACCCCCTCAGGCCTCAGGCCCTACCCCCACAGAAGTATCCCCTCTTCTGACCCCCTCCCCTCCTCAGGTGTCAGCTGATATTCCCCCTTGCCAGTTGGATCTAAGCAAGTACATTATCATAAAATTAGGGAAGTTACTCAGAGAGAAAGGGAAAACCCTGCCATTTTCCAAGACTGACTGGTAGAAGCTATTAAAAGGCATAGGAATTACACCCTGACTGATAGAAAGGGCAGCAATCCTTAACATGTATTTTATTAATCAATCTGTTCCAGATATTAGAAGGAAACTGCAGAAATTGGCAATGGGACCCCAAACACCTCAGGCCCAGTTACTAGAGATGGCCTTTGGAGTTTTTAACAATAATAGGGATGTAGTTGCAGCAGAGGAGAAAGAAGGAAGGGAAGGAACCAGAGGCAAAGAACATGCTCAATTCTAGGCTACTGCCATGGCCAAGAGAACCCCACCCTTCTCACTCCAGGGCACCACTAGGAGGAAGCCCAGTCATTTGGGCAGTGGGAAAACCTGCTTTTGATGTAACAAGGAGAGTCACTGGTTGAAGGAGCACCCCTCCAGGTTGCGCCCTCCCCCCCCAGAAGGAGCCCCATGAACCAATGCCTCTAGAACTGTGCCCATCTGACCAGAAGGGACGTTAGAGGAAGGATTGTCCCCAAGGTTGGAAAACTGGTAAAGCCACCTCCCAGTATCCTGTCCTCCAGTCTTCTCAAGACTTGGAGTGACAAGGAAGATGGGGCTTGGCAGTGCTCCCACTTTCTCCATCTCTCACTGAACTTGGGGAAAGCATTGAGGCTGAAGGTAAAGTTACCCACTTTATTATGGCTAATTCTCTGTTCTAACCAATTGGTTCTATCCTCCCCTTGACCAGTCAGGTCAGAGACATGGAAGGGGAAACTAAGGGATTGTTTCCAGACATATCCAGTCCCTTGCCTACTTGAGGATCTGTTGTTTGAGCACTACTTCCTTATACTCTCCTTATCCTGTCCCCTTATTGGGAAGGGACCTGTTGGTGAAATTGGGAAGGGACTGCAACCATTAATTGCTACTCAAGGCCCTGACTCATTTTGTCTAGAGTGGGGCCCAGACCACCAGGTGAAAGCTTTTGAGACTTTGGAAACTAAATTGACCACCACTCCAGCTTTACCCAATCTAGGAAAAACTTTTACTCTCTATAATGATGGAAGGAGGGAACAGGCTTTGGGAGTTACTGCCTGTTTTGGAAAACTATTAGATTCTGTGGCTGTTATTGCTTTGAATTTGCTAAATGTCCATGGAGCAATGTGTAAAGGAAAGGGATATCTGATAGTGTTTTGGCCTTGTCATAGTCATCTTTATTTACTACAGGGAAATTGTCCTTTATCTATTTTTTTGGTGCCTTTTTGGGCTTCATTTGCTTAACCCCCTTGCTAGGTTTGTCTCCTCCAGGGTTCAAGCCATCAACCTCTGGATGACCACTAAGGCTATGAAAATCTCTGATGGAATCCAAGTTCTCCAGCCCACTGGACCTGGCATCATGCATGTTCTGGAGTCTGACCCCTTGAATGTGAAGTCTGATCCCCTTGAACAGGACCCAGAGAGGCAGGGACAGCTCTATACCCCTTGCCAGCAGGAAGCACTTTCAGAAGCTGAGACCTTCACCCTTTACCCCAAAGGAATTTGGGTCCCATTTGTTTGAGGGGGAATGATGAGGGGCAGGCACTGGAAACCCCCTTGACCTCTCCTTGAATCTTTGAGGTACAGGCTCTGGGAACCCCCTTGAACTCTGATTGAATCTTCCCACTTGATGAGGCATTTGCCTGAGGTTGCAAGTCTTTAGTTATAGTTAGGGCCAAATCTCTTACTCTTACTAGCCTAGCCCTCCTTTGTCCATCTACTTCCCACCCTTGGGCCTATCAAAATTTTAATCCACCCTTGAACTGGCCTAGCTCACCATTGTCTGTTGGCTCCAGGAAGCCTCCAGCAACTTTCCACCCTTAATCACTCATTGACTTCATTAACTCCTCCCAACCCCCCCCCAAACTCATTACTAGAGTCTGATTTCATTGACTCCCCCTGAAGACCCTCCTCTAGACCACTCCTAGATTCCTCCCACAACCCTTCTGTATATGAGACCCCATCTTGCCTTCATGTGTGTGAGAGTGCCATAGAATGACCTAGCACAGACTTGCTCTGTCCTGCTTGCCCCATGCAAGTGTCGCAGATACCAAGGCTCCTTAAGAATCTACCCAAAACAAGTGAACTTTTAATAAACTTTGCTTTTCTTTGGCTAAGAGAATACTTGAATTGAATTCAGTTGGCAGGAGCCAGCATTTTGATATTTTAGGGTCTCGAGCACCCCTACCCTAACCACATCATCTATATCAGTGTAATCACAAGTCCAAATAACAAAACAAAACAAAATGAAACAAAAGGCCAAGAGTGAGTGATGATGGAAGTTTTGGTGAGTTTCAGTTGAATCTTCAGAAATACTAAGAGACTAAATGGATAGAAATGTTAGAGTACTGAGTTACCCCCTTGACATGCCCTGTCCCTATACATCCCCCATGCAATGATCTATACCTGAACAAAAAGAATATTGATGGGAGACTGCTAACTATAAGGGTCTTATACCATTCATTTGAATTAAGTATTTTCTGTGATTGTTATATGCTGTCTGAAGAAAGAGAGTTCAGGGGAGGGGATGAAGGCTCCAGGTGACCTAGAGCATTGGTCATAGATCACCACAAGTGAAAAATTGGTGAATTTGTGCTCATCTACAAAAGTGAAATGGATCTACCTATTCCACAGAGCAGGTCAAATAATATAATATACATGAAGGTATTTTGAAAGGCATAAAATCTGATATAGATGCATGATATTACTATTGACCCCTTCAAGGCTGTTTGTTCTAATTATGATATTAGAGGAATGAAATAGCATTGATATAACATAGCAGTCTATAACCAGATAGTATGACAGGGAATTAATTCACTTAGTGCATATCAGTTTTTCAATCTCTGTCTTGTATAGAGTTTATTTCCTTTAAAAAACTTTACCTGGTAAGTCAGATGAAAAGTTCTTGGAGGAGAGGACAAATTTTGTTTGTGTCTTTCTAACAAGTAGGCAACTTGGTATGTTGGAAAGAGTACTGGCTCTGGATTCATCGAATTTGGGTTCAAATCCCTCCCCTAATATTCTTGTGATTGTGGGCAAGTAATTTAACACCCTAGGTTTTAATTTTCCTTTCTGAAGATGAAGATACTGGACTTGATGCCCTTTGAGATCTCTTCCTGCTCTATATCTATAATGCCATCCCCCCAAATGCCTTGCAAACAGTAGGTGCTTAATAAATATCTGTTGAGTAGATGCTGCTTATTCACTGTTAAGGAGAAATTGACTTCTGTGTGTTGTTTTTGTTTTTTGCTAGTAGTGCGGGGATGCTTAGTGATCTGGACAAATGTCTTACTAACTATAACTATACATAATGATAACTATACACCCTTGTTTTCTTTGTGTGACCAGTATTGCATATTTGTGAAATAGTTGGTTCATATACAGAGTTCAACCTGTGTTTGAAAATAGTTTTTTTTTTCCTGCAAGGTTAGCTAGTTCATAGTTTAAAACATTAGCAGGGAAACTTCCAAGTGTAAATAGATAATTTGCTTCTACATTTATTTTTTTTTAATTGGATTTCATTTATATAAAAGAAGGTGAACTCTACCATAGCAGACTAGCAAAACCGCCATAATTTAGAGAGTGACGGGAGTTACCTGAGGGTACTGGGAGTTCAAATGATTTGTCCAAGATCATATAGGTTGGTATGTCAATGGCAGGACTTACACCCAGGTCTTCACAACTCAGAAGTTATCCTTCTATCTATTGCATTTTAATGTCTTTTTCCATTCAGCAGTAAAGTGTATTAGATTTCCCAAATGTGACCTCTGGTCACTAAGAAAATATATTATGGAATTTCTCCCTTGAAAACACAGCCGTATTTCCCCTCATTCATTACATTTAGAAGATCAGTGTACTAAGTAATGAGACTTATCGATTTACTTCATATTTCAGTTAGTGCAAGTGAGAGTATCTTCATTGCCCTTCTAAGCTTATACTTTGGACATGACTTTATGTTGCATTTTGCCTAACTTTCGGCTGCCAACCTAAGCTATTGTTGAGAAATACTATTTATAAAAATGTTTACTCATGGGCACTTTGTAAGGAATTGATAACAATTCACTACTTCAAAAAAACACAAACCTTTGTTTACACATTTGAAACGTTATAAAATATGTGAATTACACATTAGCTAGAAGTCTCAAAGAAAATTATACTTTTCTAATATTCACTTGACAGGGTCTCTTGTTCTCCCATTCTCTAAAAACACTGATTAATAAGGATGAACAAATAATCTAATACTCTGTGTAAAGTATGAAACTGAACATAGTCTCTTCTGCCATAAATACTTGAGTCCATATGGTAAAGGTACAATATTGGCACCAAAGTCTGCAGGTCCATCTGGACAGAGCTTCATTTTACTGCATAAGGCAAAGCTTTCTAAATCTAGCCATCTGTTTGTAGAACCTTTTTACCAAAACCTGTAAATAAAATAATGTAATATAGACACAGCAGAGAGTTCACAATACAGTGTAACATTCAGTTAAAACAGAGTAGGGCCCTTTCAAAACATATATTGAGAATTGTCAAACAAGCTCTTATGGCTGTCTTGAAACCATAAATATACTAAATTACCTTTGCAATAACAGCTGGTGTGCACATTGATCATCAAGTCTCTAATATACCACCTTTCTACAATTATCTGCCCTTCACCTGAAGAGTTATGACCAAGACTACATGCTAGTGATGCCATAGAATCCAAGTTTTTAAATGCTTTTCAAAATGTATTTATCATTTCTGATGTTTGGGGATATCTGAATGCTAGTGATTGAATGGACAGGAAAATGCAAGTGAATTGCCTTATTTGGAACAATTTTATAGGGAGGAACAGCTATATTTGCATGTTATTTTCTCAATGTTTAAATAAAAAAATATATTTTTATTCCCCATGAAAACAAACCAAGTAAAGAGAAATTTGGATAGGATATTCATGCCTGGCATGTATGTCTCTTAGTTTGCTCTCCATCCAGAAAAGCCATAATGATTGAGAGAGTGACCTATTTAGCTCCTTTTAAACACCACTTTTCCTCTAAAGTAGTAGGATTTTGGAATACATACTATGTAGACAATAGAATTTTTTAAATGAGGTTTAACCTTTTCTAACAATGTGTTGCATCTCTGTTCAGTATTTGCTAGATACCTCATGTCTCCTCGTCTCATGACTCATTGCTGACTGTTTATTTGCTACCATCTTCTGGGCTCGCTATTCAAGTCCATCTTGTAGGGTCTTGACTTCTATCTACTACAACCTACTAGTTACTGTTTAGCTCATAGCTGAAATCATAGATTTAGAACTGGAGGAGATCTTGGAGACTATCTAGTCCAATGCCAACATTTTATAGATATAGAATTAAGGTCCAGAGAAGTTTAGTGACTTGATTCTAAATTATATAATTATAATTTTAAACCAGGTCTACTATTTACCATACTACTGTACCTAGCCAAGTACAGAAGAGATAAAAAGAAAGAAATAGAAAGGAAGGAAGGAAGAAAAGGAAGAGAAATGAAAGGATGAAAGAGAGAGGAAAAAGAAAAGGAAGGAAAGAAAGAAGGGAGGAAGGAAGGAAAGAAGGAAGGAAACTAGAGTTCCCCAAGTGAATACTGTCTATTCTGTTGACTGCTGCTGTTTAGTGTTATTTTGTGGTAAGTTTGTGGTTTCGGACAACTCTCTTACCTATAGTTAGAATATTCCTTGTTATTCTCATTGAACTTCTGATAGAGATCTGCCAAAAATCCCTACAAGAGCTATACAGAGGCTTTTGCTATGAAATCCTTCTCTCTGCCAAGATCCTCTCAGATCTGCATGAAAATGAAGTTAAGAAAGAATAAGAGCTAAGCAAATAATGCAATGTTACTGACCTCTAACTTTCTGGACCACATTTATGCCTTTATTACGTATATGTGCCAGCAGCAAACATAACCCAAACCAACTCAGGTTTTGGGGTCTTTTTTTCCCACCCAGAATAAAACTTCACCCTTTATCTACATATGCCAATGTGTCTGTATGTGTCTGTACCTGAATCTATCTCTCTATAAGCCTAAACATATACACACATATGCATCCTATAATTTGGAAGTGATATTGAAGAATCATTCAGCCATGTTTCCTTCCCTTGGCTTTCTAAATTCTACTGCATTGCTGTTACTGTGCCATATGAAAACTTTACAGAAAAGTTTGGTAGGATTTATCCATGACAATAATCACACTCAAATAGCAGGGAACATTGTCTCTTTGGAGATGACTTGGCCTCAAATGAAACTTGCCCTTTGCCCTGACGTTCACACTTTCATGTGCCTATAACTATTGTGGATTCTTGTATATGATTTTGTGAATGAAAAGCAATTTGTACCAGTATCTAATATATTCATTTGGGAGAAATTGAGGTAAGATATGTTCAAAACTAATATTTTCACCATTTGCCAGTCGTGAAGTATAACTACAACCTTTTGCCAAACACGTTTGCTCTTTTCCAAAGCTTCCTGAAAGGAGGTAACTAAATAATATAGGCCTTGAGAAAGAGAATTCTTTCAAAGTTTGGTACAAAAGCAAGTTTAGTCTTTGTTGTCGTTTCAAATATGGCACAAGATAATTAAGACATGACAATAGTACACAATGGGTAGAAAATGAATTTACCTACATTTCATTTATTGAAAGGGATTCTCCTCACCTATTTTAGCCAATTTAGTGTTAAAACTCCTTTAGGTGATTAAAGCGTTTCAATGTGGTCTATATAGTGTGGCACTTAAAAACCTCTTACTTTCTTTTAAATGCTTGCAACTTAAGAGGCCCAGATAGTGTGCTTGGAATATTCATTAGAATGTTTTTCATTTTATAGTTTCCTGAAATATTAACACTGTGTAGTATACTTCTTGAGAATCTGAAAAAGCAATAGTTTAAAATTGTTTCAACCCCCTTACATCTGGTGAAGAGGTAGGATAGTTTGCAAAGCTGGTCATAAACTTGCTCTTCTCTATGTGTTGTTCATACATTCTAATACCATTGTTTCAATGCTGTGGACAGGAAGGAGTAGCAGTATTAGTTGTAGTAGTATAGTAGGAACATCAGATATTCATATAGCACTAGAAGGCCTTTGAGATATTTTGTATACGCCATTTCGTTTGAGTTTGAAACAATCTGGTAAGGTATTTAATGTAGATAGTCTTATCTCCACCTTAGGTATGAGGAAATTGAGGTTCATAAATACTGTCTACAGTCACAAACTAGTCATTGTAAGACGCAGGACCTTCCTAACTCTAAGATTTACGTTCTTATCATTCTCCACGAGCAAGAAACTGGAATTTTAGCACACATAGAGATTAATGATTTGATCAACTAAAGTTAACAACAAAATTAAATTTAATAACTACAGTCATTATGGTAGACTATAGTAATTAGGCAATAAATGGCAAGGAATTCACATCACTATCTTCAATGACACCCACTTTCGTGTTTTTCTCCTCTTGCTATATTAGCTCTCCAATAACTATAGCTAGTCTTGAAACCAAGTAATAACAGTGATAACAATTAATAATAATAATAATAATGTCAGAAGTAACATAGAGCTGTAGTAAGAAGTAAAAACTGCTTTATCCACACAACATATATGATGTAGGTAGGAGTAATAAGAGTATTGTGGCTCCCATTTTGTACATGAGGAAACTAAGACTCAGAAGAATAGAGATCAGAAGGAAGAATAAAAAGTAGTCTTCTGAGCTGAAGTTCAGAACCCTTGCTACCATTTCAGCAACAGCAGTGAAAACAGTAGCATCCATATGTTGACATCTAGAGGATGAGAATTGTCACACGTACGTACAGGAATTAATTATCAAAAGGCAGGTTTTCCATGTTATTGGAGTGTTGAGGAAGTCATAAATGTAGCTAGATTACTATTTTGATCAAGAGAGGGAATTATAAAGTAGGGGGCCACTGAGTACCAAGAAATGAGGCTATCAAAGGGTGAAAGGAGGATAGATACCAGAAGACAATTTTGCTACTCACTGGTCCTGATTCTATTCCCTGTGTATAAACAAATTGAAATTGTGTACTAAATATTTGTCTCTTTGGTGGACTTGCATTTACTCACCTTACTGGAAATAATGTTACTGCCTCTTGACCCCAGCAAATTTTCACTGGCTGCAACTCATACATGTTGAGGAGGAAGGTGTTATGGTATTCAACCCCTGACCCACTAAATCTCATCTTTTTCATCTTTGATTTGCATGTGATAGGAGATAGACCATACTCTAGAATGAAACTGAAAAAGATGGAAATATCCTGAGCCTGGGTGTTTATTTAGGTCCTAAATTATTTTAGAGGTTGAATAAAGATTTAGTTTGAGTTATTGGTCACTTCAATAGTAGGAAGAAAAATAATTTAATTTTCTAGGCTTGGGTCCAAGCTCTTTCTGAGCAGACATTTCTATTCGATTATCCCTTTGGTAAGTTCAAACTCCTGTTATTTGAAAAGTAAGTTTGTCCAACTGTTACATTTGCTGATCTGTAGTTGAATTGCCACAAGGGAAGTTTTCCCCTCTCAGACAAGTCATATGATTCTAGTTCAGAAATCACATGTTGACTCTCTTCCTGCAGTGAATTAAATTGCACACATGCCACAATATTTATATAGTGGTTCCTCTGTGGGTAGATATAGAGGATGTAGAAACTGTGGTCCCTGACCTCAAGGACAGTATGATAGCAGAGATAGGGCAGCAGTATAAGGCACCCACAATAGAAGCATGTAAACAAATAAATAACCAATTATAACAGCATGGAAGTATATATATTAGTGTTGAGGGGCTGCCAGAGGGAACGAACTTATCATAGCCATATGCATTTGAGATGGCAAGAATCTGCATGCTCAGCTACCCCTTCCCGTATACAATAAATGCATTCTTTATGGAGTTAGTCAGAATCCTTATTGGTTTGCTATGTTTTGATTTTAAGCAAATAGCAGTGGTAAATAAGTTATACGGCAGACAGGACCTGGAGTTCTGGAACTCCTGTTTGCCGAATGTTGACTTTAATCTGTCTTGTTTTCTGTTATTAAAAATTATGCTTTTCCCCAGTCCGAACAGTGCAGAAATGAATTCCCATCCTTGGAGGAGAATGGATGAGAACCAGTTTTTCTTTATCTCCAATACCCCTGCCAAATAGGGTACTGTGAAATTTTTAACCTATTTGAGACTTTTGAAGTTGTGGTTTTTCATCTTCTAGCTCAATGGCTGCCTTAATTGGAGTTTTTGTTTCTTTTGTGGGAACATGGGGATCTACTTTTGTCTCCACCATATATGATGCAATTAAAGTACTTTTTTGACTTAACTATTCATGGGCATGTGGCTGCCTCTTTTTGAATTGTGTCCATTATCACTATGTTACACAAAGGACAAAAAGACCTCAGCAGCTTTGTGATTCTGCGTTTTTATCTTAATATTATCTCATAAAAACCATTTGCATAGGGAAAAGAAGATCTTTTGACATGTGTCATATTTCTTAAATCTGTTTTAAGTGTTGATTGATGACTCTGCATAGCTTTGATTATTATTTTAAATTTTCTTTCTTCCTCTTGTGCCTCCCCTCCCACCTGGCATATCTTTAAAAGAAAATAACTGAAAAATAGAAAATAACTGACACAAGAACCCAAGCTGACTTCTAACTACAAAATTTTAATACAGCCTAGATTTTTTTCTAATTTTTTTCCTTTGTTATAACTATATTTGGTTAGTGTTCTTTTTCTATTGCTACCCAACTTTCCCTTCTTACCTCATCTAAATTCTCCCACCCTTAACAAATGTGCCTGGTTTGGGTTTGGAGTGGCAGTTATGTCCTAGATCAGGCGTGGTGAACCTGTGGCACCAAGGCCACATGTGACCTTCTGGGTTCTTGGGTGTGGCCTTTTGACTGAGTCCAAGTTTTACAGAAAATATCATTTTATTATGTAAGGATATTTGTTCTGTGAAGTTTGGATTCTGTCAAAGGACCACACTTGAGGACCTAGAGGGCCACATGTGGCCTTGAGGCTATAGATTCTGTACCCCTATACCTAGATGGTGTACTAAAATGGATCCATGATTTCATCTATGTGAATATTCCCTCCGTGCATGCTGATTGCAACCTATCCTGTACCTCTTGTCCATATCTTTACATAAAGTCATCACAGAAGGGTTCTCCTCTTCCTATTCAGTTTTGGGTCTAATTTGTTGTCTATTTCTAGTATCTATTTAAGCTATGTATATTTTGATAGGTGAGTTCAATAGTTTGTAAATTGATGTCCTAATCTGGATAATAGTCATTTTTCATCCACTTTTTCTTTTTGTGCTTGTGTGGATGGTTCAGCTAAATCATTCTCAACAGTTAAGAATATTATCTAGGAGGTTCTGCAGTATTTTGGAGGTTGATGTAATCAGCACACCATTGTTCATAAACAGGATAGTTGGAGGACCTTATCATTTCATTCAGATTATATGCTTTATTAAAAACAATTTCTAAAAATAATAATAGAAGAACCAAAAGTGCCCACAAGAAACCTGGAGTCATTGTCAACCAGCATGATACAATATGAATACTGGACAATACAGATAGCATTTGATATGAATAGGTCACCAAATAATACATTCTCAGAGTTGGAAGCAATCTCAGATGTCTTAAAACTCAACCACTACCTATACAAAAATTGATTCTATAGCTACCCAACAAATGGCTATCTATCCTCTGCTCAAAGTCCTTTAGTGATCTAGCAGGAACACCTGTCAACTTCAATAAAATTATGAGCTCTAGTGGATATGAACTGGATCATGCACGAACTATT
This sequence comes from Pseudochirops cupreus, assembly GCA_028627135.1. NCBI lineage: Eukaryota > Metazoa > Chordata > Mammalia > Diprotodontia > Pseudocheiridae > Pseudochirops > Pseudochirops cupreus. The sequence continues at coordinate 481,392,005 of CM053581.1, forward strand.
TATTAAGCGCCTACTCTACAGATAACATTGCACAATGTGTGTGAGGTATGTGAAAGACATGCAAGGCCTGGTCTTGCCTTCTAGTTGGTTATAATGTAGATGAGGAGACAAAGATCACAGGGTCATAGAACAATAGATAAGATAGATATGTAGATGACAGATGGGTTGATAGAGCATTTATTAAGCTCTTACTGTGTCCCAGCCATTGTGCTAAGGACTGGAGATACAAACATAAGCAAATAAGACAGAATTTGCCTTCAGCAGCTTCCAATATAATGGAGTAAGACAACACATAAAAGAGAGCTTGAAAAGGGAAAGGGATGGAATGCACATGGAGGCAAGGTCTAAGGATGGCCAAGAAATAAGTGGAACGCCTCAATCCTGGCAGAAGGTTTTCCATTTGATTCAGGAGGTGCTGGGTAGCCTCTAAATTTATTCATACTCTGCTGTTTGTTTTCTTTGGGTAAATCAATTCACCTCTGTTTCCTCATTTGTTAAAATGAGAAGAGATTACATGACATCTGAGGTCTTTTCCATCTATAAATCTATAAATAAAATCTATAAATCCAATGAAAATATATGTAAGGGTTTTATAGGAATACCAGTGAGTGGTTCACAGCTTCTCCTTCTTCCCCCACCCACCAATGCCTCTTTGAGATCCAGAAATGCTACTCAATATGTGTCTGCATAGCTAGTCATAGTGGGAATTGACAGCAACAAAGGGGTTTGCATATGTTTAACTGACGGTCTCAGAAAAGAGTTTTATGAGGTTGAGAAGAGGTTGGAGAATGTTTTTTTTTCCTAACCCACATGGGAGCCAGGGCTAGAGAAACTTCAAAGAGAAGTAAATAACTGCCTGAAGGGCCCATTTGAGTACTGCCTAGGTGGAGCTATGAGGCAGGTGAAAAACTCAGACATGAGTGATGAGTGGAATGATTAACTCCCAGACATTTAGCCTGGATAGTATGAAAGTGAAAATTCTTTTTTTTTCTTTTTGGAGGGGGGAAGGCGGGGCAGTTGGGGTTAAGTGACTTGCCCAAGGTCCCATGGCTAATAAGTGGTACATGTCTGAAGCTGGATTTGAACCAGTGCTCCACTCACTGTGCCACCTAGCAGCCCTAGAATGTGAAAATTCTAAAAGGACATTAACCATACAGGCTAATGTAGACTCTCTTGGACCCTGCCTCCATCCAGCCCCTTGCCCCCAATGTGCAAGGACAAAACCTGAGTAGGGACAGTGAAGTGATGAGGAAGAACAGAGATTTACCAAATAACAATGCAAAAACCTGTGGCAAACAACTGCCAGCAAGTGGTTTCAGGCTAGGAGGATGGCCACCTTTTTATATTGTGACTCTAAAGCTTCCTCAACACGTGGATATTAATCCAGAGAATCCATGGTTGTTGTTTTTCTTATTATTAGTTAACTGTGTCCTTGTCACAGATTTATTCTCAGGTATTCATTTTAATAGCTCTTGGTTGGGTGTTTACGGTGCCAGGATCTAAAAGTTTTAGCTGCTTGTGGAAATTTCTGATTTTTAAATTGCAAATCCTGTTAAGAACATATATACTTTAGAGTTGCTCGTTCTAAATTTCCACCAAGTAACAGCCATCCCGTAAGTCTTTCAATTCTGATGAGAAAGGAGGATTGAGTTGCATATTTATCAGAGTCAGGTGAGTGTGCAAAAGATCTCTTAGGTTTAATAAACTAGACCTGATCTAGAGGGTACCAGCAGGTCAGGGGTTATGATTTTGGATTTATTGTCAAGAAGACTTTTACAGTTAAAAAAAATGCCCACAACATTTGAAAACACTGACTCAACAACTAAGCATTAATCATAGGACAGTGGGGTTTCATTTCCATACTGAAACAAATCACATCTGTCCTCTCAGCTGGTCTATACATGAGTCATTGGTTTTTTCAATTTATGAAATGAAGAAAGTCCATTAATGTTTTGTAGTCAGTTGAAAGTAAATGTTCAAGCCTTTGGGGGGAAAAAAAAACCAAAAAATCAAAAACAAAACTGTATCAACTACTTCAACTAGCTGAGTCTTGGTGTTGTCAGGTTATTTGAACAAAGCTGCTAGAGAAAGCTCATCAAATTTCTGTCAGCTTTAAAACACACACCCCCAAAACCACTGTTATGTCGATGGAGACTGATGAAATTTCTCTGGGGAATAGCACAATTTAAGAACTGACTTGCAATGCATACCAAGCATGACAAAGGAGCAGACACACTTTGTCGTCTAGACAGTTGAGGGAGGTAAAAGTCACAGCCTGAGACACTTGGAATGTGGACGGATCTCCTCACTAAATTAATAAGGCTGAAATGGGAACTTCGGCACTTGAAACTCATTGATTACATTGAGAATTAATCATTGCATGTCAATGCCTACTAATTTTGTGATTATTTTATTTACACTTGCAATATTCTCTTTTTGTACTTAACAATCATTGCAATTTCATTAAAACTTAGCTGTTTACCATTTGTCTTATATTTCTGAAAACATACTTGGAAGAATATTCTAGACAATTGTAAAGAGATGGTGTCTAGTTATTCCAAGAAGGCACTGGGGTTCTCTAGTCAGGACTTCCTAAATCAAAAAGAAAATATTCCTCTGTCCTTTGCTATGATGAGGAAAGGCTTGAGGTAGGGGAAAATGTGCAAAAAGCAATATCCATCTGTCACAGGAGGTACTGTAGCATGCTGCTTGGATTGAGGAGGAACATAACCTTCCTTTCCCCTGCTGCTTTGACAAAGCTTGAGCCTGTCATGAAAGGGCACAGTGTGAGACAACCTTCCTACCCTCCTTGCTTAGGCCTGGTCTATCAGGCTTCTGAGGCTATCTGGACACTATCTTCTTGATGCTCTTGATAATGATTTTACATTTTTTAAATGCTCAGCCCTGAGTTATTTTAGTCTACCTACAGTCTTAAAGGCAGAGGGGCACAGGGTAATAAATTTAGCCAATAAGTGAATGACCTCATGTCTGGTAGTTGTTCACCTTTGTTCATAAGGGCTTGGAAGAATGGTATGAGTCTTTTCAAAAGCAAGGACATTGTATTATGTCTTCTCCTCACCCCTGTTACACACTTTGTAGAATACTATGCAATTCCAAATGTCTCTACTGAGTTTCTAGTATACCTGGTGATGATGGGAGACCCAAAACAAGTACAAGACATTGCCCTTGACTTCAAAAAGTTTACGATGTAGTTGAAAAAGGAATATTTAGGCACATGAAGCTGAACAATTTAAAACTATAACAAAACGTAAGATTGTGTGATAGAGAAAATAGGAATTTAGAAAAAAAAATGATAGTAATGTGGACTGGGTTAGCTTGGAAGAGGTTAGTTACCTTTACAGAGAAGGCAGGACTTGGATTGGACCTTGATGGATGTATAGATCTGTGTTAGCTTCACAGGCTTCTGGGAAGTGTAGAAAAGAGACCGAAGGATCATGAACATACTATGGAATAGAAGAAACCGTGCAGAGTGAGGCATGAGGTACAAATGTGTTTGAGCCATGAAAACCACTAACAAGTAGAGGATACTGCTACTCTGAAGTGATCACAATCCGGAAAGCCTTGCCTTGTTAATCCACTTATGATCTATTTAGGTAGAATTCTATATTTATCTGCAAGTACCTTCCTCATAATGCTGCTGAAAGCTGGTGGATTTAACTGTTCTTTGTTTGCCTTATTGCTTACCTCTTGGAATTTCCTGTTCTTTTAAGTATTATTTGCTTCCTGTTTTTTTTTTTTTTGTCTTCTCTGATGGTTTTAGTCTTCAGATCTAGATAAATTAATTTTATTATATTCTCAGTATGTGTCTATCATAGAGGATGTACATAGAGGCAGTGGGACCTTAGAATACTCCAAGGGAGAGGGACCAGTCTCTGCTCAGTAATTAATTAGAGAAAATATTTCTTCCCTAATTGGTATAACTAAGCTCCTTGAAATAACAAAGCAAAGGATAATCTGAATCCATGGGGTTATTTTGCCTGGATTCTAACGAAAAACTATGAAAGGCCAAGCAGAGAAAGAAATAGCTTGAGCACAAAATAGGTTGCCAATTTTCATGAAGTGTTCAGGGGACAATGAGACCAGCTTGACTAGAATACCAGATCTTGAATTTTACTGAAGGAAAACAAAATTACCTATTAACTTCAAGATGTTTAAAAGTCTTCTTATTAATATCTTAGGAATGTCTGAATCTGATTTTCAAAGACATTACTCTGCTCTCTCAATGGGATTCATGCAGTTCTGACTAGGGAACCCCATTTCCTTCACAGAATAACATTTGTCCAGTGTGTTATTCAGTCATCTGTCCATCATGTTACTTATTTCATTCAAAGTCCCAAAGTAGGGTCTTGCAAAACAGTTTTCCATTTTATCCCTTAGAATTTTATGCTTTATTTGTAGTGACTACTCCTACATCACCACGTTTTCTATTTATATAAAGTTCATATGGTATGTGCTTAGGGAGTATTATTAGGGACCAAAGTGTAAATCAGGCTCAACTTGTCACATAACTGCTGAGACACCTTATCTCTTTTCCATCCTTCCTGGCACATGCTGCAGTTTCAGCACTTCCCAATCAGCCTTGTCCATTGAGGTGAAATCGGATATCTACTGTGTTGTAAAACAGGTCACACAAAGACAATCCATCCCTGCCGTGACTGGGTGATAAAGAGCAATGGGCTAAGGCCTGCTTTACACAGAAGGCAATATGATTTCTAGAGTACTGAGAAAGTCTTCTCTTTCCACTGGGGCCATTTCCAGTTATCCTGATCTATATTTTCCCCCTGGACCCAGATGGCTCCTGAGGAAAGATTGAGGCTGGTGACTTTGCACAGCCCTCTCTCATTAAATCCAATTCATTTGCAAGTCATGGCATCACCTTCCTGATTTCATGGTTCTCTTAGAGAATGAAGGACAAACTATAACCTGTGAGTAAGTAGTATCTGCCCCAGTGGGGACTCTACTGGCCATTTCCAGTGGGACAATGCAGCTCCCTCCTTCCTTCCCTCATTTTCTCCCTCCTGCCTCCTTTCCTTCCCTTCTCTCCCTCTTTCTTCTCCCTCTGTTCAATAGGATACCATACCCTTATCTATGAGGTGCTCTGCCCAAAGGAATTTAAATTTTGATCTTTGAAACCTCACAAGATATTTTGGGGTTTATGGGCTAGATCTCTTTCTTAAAGACCATTCATTAAATCCAAATCACTCTAGCTCTCATTGATTGGGCCATTGCATAGGTTCCAGCCCAACCTTTACTTGGTCATTGTTTAGGCTAGGATGACTCACAGTACATGTAAATAACAATTGTTTCTATTTTGGCCAGAAACCCTGAGGTTCTTCCCCTCTCATATTTATTTGTTTATTTTTGTCTAGGTGAAGAGCATGTTCTCTGCCTCATTTCTTACCTAACCTTAATCACTGATTGGGCATTGCCTCAGTCAAACTGAGTCCTGGGAAAGACTTTAACTTAAAAAAGGCTGAAGTCTTTCACTGCATGTGGGTCTGTCTCTGGTTGACCTGACCTACAACTTGCCACTGGACCCAGATGGCTCCTGAAGAGAGAGCAAAGCTGGTGACTTTGTACAGTCCTCCCTCACTTAAATCCAATTCACTTGTGAGTCATGGCATCACTTTCCTGATGCCATGATCCTCTTTGAGAATGGAAGAGAAACAACAAGAACTCTTCCCACTACACATCTTATCAACAAACCTTTTCTTCCTAATTTTTGGAATCCCATCATTTTATTTCTGTTCAAATGAAAATGTTCTTGGAAGAAGTAATATTAACATATTACTAGTTATGTTAAATATTTGGGAAGTTGGGAAAGTGTCACATGAAGGCATGAAAGCTGGGAAAAGGAAAGCAGATGAAGACACTGGGGCATCAGAGAAGAAAGATGACATTAAACATACGTGATACCCTGGGTCTTTGTATATTTTTCAAGGGATGACCCCACATATGATTCTTATTAGAAGTTGTGTTTGGGATGAAAAATGCCCTTCATCCTTAATTTAGTGAGAAAAATAAACTCAGAGATCTCTTGGGATAAGAACAGGAGTTTATTCTCTTCCCCAGGAGAAAAGGGCAGTCTTCCCCATGACTCACCATGGAGAAGAGGTGTGTTACAAAAGACAATGCAAGAATTCATTTTATTTATTCATTTTTTAAATTTTATTTTAGTTCGCATCATTCATTTCCACAAGATTTTGAGTTACATATTTTCTATCCGTCTTTCCCCCGCCCACTGCCCCAAAACAGCCATCCCAGTGTGTCCTGCCTCCCCCAGTCTATTCTCTCCTATGTCACTTTTCAGTAGGGCAGGATGGATCTCCCAACCACAGTGCCTGTGTATCTTGAGTTCCAGTTGGATGTAGTCAATAATAATAATAATAATTGCATATATATATAGATAGATAGATAGATAGATAGATACATAGATACATAGATACATAGATACACATTCATAACATTTGATTATGGAACTCCAGATTCCAGATTCTTTCTCCTCCTCCCTCGCCACCCACCCCCACTGGAAGGACAAGCAATCAAATACAGGCTGAATACGTGACATTACACAGAACCTCTCCATAGTGAGCACACTGTGAGAGTCTGATTACATGTCCCTTCTTCCTATCC
>CM053581.1:481399158-481418522 GCA_028627135.1 Pseudochirops cupreus
TTTCTTGAAAGGTGCTTTCTAAGTTCTGTTTTTGATCATGGCTTTCTGTTAGTCCAGTAATTTTTAAGTTGTCTCTCCTGGATCTGTTTTCTAGGTCAGTGGTTTTTTCAAGGAGATATTTCACATTGCCCTCTATTTTTTCATTTGTTTGGATCTGTTTGATAGTATCTTGATTTCTCATGAAGTCATTTGCTTCCATTTGCTCCACTCTAATTTTGAGGGAATTATTCTCTTCAGAGTGCTTTTGAGATTCTTTCTCCATCTGGCAAAGGCGACTTTTAAAGGCATTCTTCTCCTCATTGGCTTTTTGGGCCTCTTTTGTCATTTGAGTTAATCTGTTTTTTAGGGTGTTGATTTCTTCAGTCATACTGCTGACTCTCTTTTCATGATTTTCCTGCAGCATTCTTATTTATTTTCCCAATTTTTCTTCCACTTCCCTTATTTTGTTTTTAAAATCCTTCTTTAGCTCATCTCTAACTTTGAGGTATTCTCCATGTTTATTGGAGACCCTGGTGGGGGTGCTCTGGCTGCGCTGTCCTCCTCCCTCTCTCCCATGATCTTTCTTTTCCTCAAAGAAGAAATCTAGGGTTTGGCAGCTGTTCTTACTTTGCTTCTTATGCTTGTTCTTACTCTTGGTTTTTCAATCCATGATTTTTTTTTAAAATCTCTGTGGGGCTCTGCTTCCAGAAGGGAAAGCTCTGTCCCAAATCGCTGGGGTCCTCCCGGCTGCTGTAGCTCACAGGAAGATGCTGGGATTCTTCCTACTTACTTCTGGCAGAGTGGATAATGAAGACTCCAAGACCGAGGCCCAAGACTGCGATCCGGATCCAGGCTGCTCAATGCGAGAGCACTGGCCTCAGAAAAATCGCTTAGTCCCCCTGCTGTCTGCAGGCCACGGGTGGGAAGCTGCAACGTGGAGGCAGGTGCAAAACCTTTGCCTTTCACTTTTCCGCTCTCGAGGCCTTCTGGCCAGACTGCTTAACTCTCCTAGATTCGCAATCTCCACTGAGCTAGTGCTGAATGCTGCTGGCAGCTGCCGCTAATCTGCTCACTTGAAGCTCCTCCGCTCCTCCCGTCCAGCCACCCCCGGGGCACAAATGCAGCTTCAGGCCAGGCTGGTTTCGGTTCGCAGTGTTGATATGGTTCCTCATAGCCAAGCTGACTTTAGTGGGAAGTATCTTTGTGTGCGTTTTGGAGTTCTAGGTTTGGTTTAGAGTCCTATTTTATGGGTATTTTGGGGTGGCTATGTGAGAGCTGGAATATGTTGCTGCTGCTACGCCGCCATCTTGGCTCCACCCCCCAGTGCAAGAATTTATAACCTAACTTAGTCAAGCCCCCTTCCCGACTGTCTTCTCTCTCTCATTGGTTGAGAGGTATACTTCACCAAATTCTTCCCCAAATGGGACAGCAAGAAAAGAGGGGGGTAGGGTCCCACCAAGGTGGAAAACAGACAAAAGGAAGATAAAAGTGATTGACAGCAGCAATGGAGGAGGGGGGGGAAGGGAAAGTTAACAACCCCAAACTGAGAAGTTTTCATTCATCCCATACAGTTGGAAGGGACCTTAGAGATCATGTAGTTTGATCTCATTATTTTGTTTTTGAAGAAACTTAGTGGTAAAGCTAGTATTTGAACCCAGGCCTTTTCTCTGACTCCATCATGGTATCGCCCTCTCTTTTTCTTCTTCTTCTTCTTTTTGTTTTTCTTCTTCTTCATCTTCTTCTTCTTCTTCTTCTTTTTCTTCTTTTCTTCTTTTCTTCTTCCTCTTCTTCTTCTTCCTCCCTGTCTCCCTCTCTCTCTTTCTCCTCTCTATTGTTCTTCCTTTTCCTTTCTCTCTCTCCCCCTTTCAAATCCCCTTCACTTTTTCTCCTTCTTCCCTGCAACCATGTTCAGCTGCTAGAGATATTTTAAAGGATTAATGCAAAATAATAACCCAAATGGGAGAAATTTATACCTAGCCTTCTCTGCACCAACATGTGATATGTGATATATGTCAGCACTAGGAAGGTCTAGAAAATCTTTGTATCAGTCTTCTTGGCTCACATCCCCTAGCAAAGCAACTCTTTCCCTTTGTACTGCACCTGGCTTCTTTCTTAAAATTCTGAAGAGAAAAAAAATTGAGAAGAAATAAAACAACAAGGGGCTTTCTGGGGATATATGGAAGTTGACTGTACATTAGAGTGCCCAATAAAATAAGCATCCACCACAGTCCTGAATGCTAAAAGAAATCCAGAAGGGCCTAAAAATAATCACATAGGGAGCTTAAAAATCAATTTAATATACACCACATCTCCTTTTCTATTCTTTTATCATTTTATTTCATGGAGATTTTGTAAAAGAATAGCTTAATGTTGAGGTAAGGAATGCTAGTCCTCTTCTAGCCTTGGGGGATGTGGAGATCAAGAAATAGACTTCCAAATAAATAAAGAAGAAGACCTTTATCATAAATATGGTTAAGGTAAATGCAAATTTAGTGAGGTTAATAAAATAATCAGTATTGTAGCAATTTGGAAGGCAGGTTTTTTTAAAACAAGCCTTCTATGCTCTAGAGCAGAATTGTCAAGCATTAAGGTCCATGAGAAGCAAGAAACTCATAACCCTCCTGAATGTATTGATGTATTGATAATAAAAAGAAACATGAATGTGTGGTTATTCTTTTTCAGTGTAACCCACAGGAATATTATATATGGATTAGTATCCCCTGTTTCTGTTTGAGTTTGCTACCCCTGCTCTAGAGATGCTCTTTTCTCTGGAATTCCACATGTCTATGTAAAATGTGCTTTGTGCTATCTGACATGAATCTGTCTAGTTGTATCTCAAAAGGAATCATCTTTAGATTCTGCTCTGCTCACCTTTTCCCAAAGGAATTGATTCCTGCCAGGAGGAATAAGTATGCCAGCATGTTGAGACCAGAGGCTAGGTACTCTGTTCTCTTTAGACTGATGAGGTACTAGGTTAGAATTATATCTATCTGCTCCCTTATATATTGTTAGTCTAGAGGAAATACTTTGTATTTTCAAGCTTAGCTTCTGATCACTATTGATTAATAGGGAATGAATGGTCTAAATGTTGAGGTTTCATGATATATTGTGGCAGAACTGTCTCAAAGAATTCAATCAGACCACATCTAATCCAAATATAGACATTTATTGAGATTGATGCCTTTCATGAAGTAGGCTAAGTTCCAAGAGGAATCAGCAATTTCAGAGAAAGCAAGATAGATTTTTATAGGGTAAAGATACAATTACATAACAGAAATTATCAATATTAAAAAGGCAGGAGGGGTTTGTTAAGGGATTAGGTAATAGGGGAAACGTCCCAGCCATAGTGGATCTACACATGCAATTTCCCACAATGCATACCAAAAAACCTTTTGAGGGGTTCGTATGTATCATAATGATGTTATAATGTCTCCCTATGTCCTAAGTTCACCTAATGGGCAGCTTTTGCTATTACTGTTCAGGTACCTACTTAGGGAAAGTCAAATTCTATTGTTTCAGGATCCACATCCTGCTTGGGCATCCTGGTGGTGCTGCTTTCTGATCGATTGGGTATTGGGTCCTGTCTGAGACTAGATGGATGTGATTGTCCTTGAATGCATGGAAATACTTGCTGTTTCTATGGGAAATACGAGGAATGGGTCTGGGGGCAGTGGCTAGCTAGAGGCAGTGGGGAGGATCCCATCACATGGACACACCTGCTGTTCTAGTGAGCAGTGAGGTAAGTATGAAGAAGTTAGAATATTGAGTGTGTATGTGGGGGTGGTGGTGAAGGAAGTGGGATAGGGGCAGTAGACCTGCTGTTCTGTGGGGTCTATCTTTATTAGGATTCCATCACAAGCTATATATACAAAGCCTGACTCTTCAGAAAATGCCAGTTCCACAAAGATCATTAGTAGTTAATACCAAATAAACCCATGTGTTCAAGTCAATAGCAAACAGAAATATGAGAAAATATGCAGATGAGACTGTGTCAGACAGTACATAGGAGGGAATTAGCTTTCCCATTGGGACCAAGATATTTCAAAACTCAACCAAAGGAGACAGTCCCAGATGTTGTCTTCTTCCCAGAATCCTTCTCTTTCTTCAGGTACATGAAGAGAGTGGAACTTAGTGTTGTCTTTCTCTAAGTTTGAAACCTCCCCTCTGAAGGTCTCCTAACTTCACTCTTCCTACAGGGGTGGAACTTTGAATAACCAATCCTTATCAATGAGGAGATTATTATGCAAATGAACTTTGGACCGAAGGTTGCTAATATAAACTTCTTTGATGAAAACTTCTTATGTCTTTTACAGCCTCGTTAATCTGTTCCTCCTCTCTGCCCCCTAGCCCTCCTTAAAGGAACTTTGTAGGCAGGAAACCATCAAATTACTTGAGTGAGACCCTTCACCTCCTCTCTATGAAACATCTTATCCTTCTTATCTATTACAACACTGTTGTGTGGGACAGGTCAAAGCATCTCTCACTGAAAACTAGAGAAATTTAAATTGACATAATGAGTGTCAGGGCAAAAAGATTTCTCATCTCTATATTTGGACATCTTCCTCTTCCCTCCACTGCTAAAGACAATCTAACCCAAGATTGGGGCCAAATGTATCCTGTCTGCTCTAGATATCTGCTTGTGTCTTTGAGTTTCAGGTGACAGTGATTCTGATGAAAACTCAGTATAAGTAGGGATTGCTGTTGTTTTTGTTGTTTGTTGTCCTTCTTGAAGAGGACCAGTGACATCACAAGGGTGATTTGAATGAGGCAGAGCTTTGAGAAGTCCTCAGCCTCACTCTCTTTTCCAGTTATTTGAGTCCAGTGGCAAGACAAAGATAAAGATGAATGGAGTGGGCCCAGGAAACAATGGGTGATCTTGTCCTTTCTAAATTAAAGTATTTCCCAGTTTGTTTGAGGCCATACTCATTCAATAACTAAGGACCAGGTAAGAATTGAGACAAAAGATGGCCCAATTTACCATCCCAAAGATATCAAGCTGGAAGGGGAAGACCCTTACTTTCAGTCAGGCACAGAAAACGATTGCTATTTATTCTTGTTATAAGCCATCAAAACCCACACAATGAGCCACAAAGGCTTTGGCTGGGCTATTGAATGAAAGCCAGAATGATTTGGATTTAAAAGGCTTAGTGTAATAGTAGCTCCACTTAAACCACAATAGGCTTTTAAAAAGCTTATTTTTCAGAGCTATATTTTAAGAAATCAAAAATGACCACAGCATACATAGAGCAAAAGTAAATTTTCCCAGCTTTTTGAAAAAAAAATAAGAAGAAAGAGAAAGAAAAAGAAAAAGCTGAGGAGGAGGAGAAGGAGAAGGAGAAGGAGAAGAGGAGAAATAATGGTACCATTTCCCAACTTCTGTTCAAATTGTCAAGTTGGGTCTCCAGAAGGCAACCGACTATTATTCTCAGATAACATGGTAAAGATAGTTATCATGAACTGATGCAAAGTGAAATGAGCAGAGCCAGAACATTGTACACAGTAACAGCAATTTTGTACAATGAAAAACTGAATGACAACCATTCTCAGTAATACAGTGATCCAAGACAATGCCAAAGGATTAATGGTGAAACAGGCTAACTGCCTCTAGAGAAAGAACTAATATTGTCTGAATACAAACTTAAGCTTTCTTTCTTTCTTTCTTTCTTTCTTTCTTTCTTTCTTTCTTTCTTTCTTCCTTTCTTTCTTTCTTTCTTCCTTCCTTCCTTCCTTCCTTCCTTCCTTCCTTCTTTCCTTCCTTCCTTCCTTCCTTTCTTTTTGTAAAAAATGACTAATGTGGAAGTATTTCATATGATTGAATTGAATTACTTGCTGTCTCAGGGAGAGGGGAAGGAAGAAAAGATCGAATATAGAACTCAAAACTTTTGAAAAATGTAAAAAAAAATTAACATGTAATTGGGGAAAATTATAATATTATAAAAACAACCCAAAACTTTCCTAAAAAATTGGGTTCACTCCTTCCAACAAATACAGCATTCATGGGAATAGTAGGCTTAAACTTAAACTATAATAGTAATGAGGCACATATGCAGTACCCGGCACGTGGCAAGTGTTTACCATTACTTGTTGATTGATTGCTTCATGTATCTTTGTGTCTTCTTTCCTTTTCCTTTTCTCTTTTTTTTCCCCAGTACTAAACTTAAATGCCTTTCCTTGTATGAGATGAAATATGCTTATCTTAAAAGTTCCATTGACTTCACTCATACTACAGTGTTGCTGAACTGTTTTTTTTTTTTTTTTTACAAAACTCTAGGTTATTCAATATGCCAGGAATGAACTACCTTCTCACTTCTATGTCTTGGAATGCATTTTCCCTGTAGTGATATATCAGCATCTCTGCTAATGATTATCAATATAGATTTTTAGTATTATAGTTGTTTTGTTGCTGTTTCAGTCATGTCTGACTCTGTGATCCCATTTTGGATTTTCTTGGCAAAGATACTAGAATAGTTTGCTATTTCCTTCTCCAGCTGATTTTACAGATAAGAAAACTGAGGCAAATGGGGTTAAGTGATTTACCCAGTGATTTACAGCAAGTAAGAGTCTAAGGCCAGATTTGAATTCAGGAAGATGTCTTCCTAACTCCAAGTCTGACACCAATGCACCACTTAGCTGCCCCAAAAATTGTTGTCAGTATCATAGACATATCAGCAATTAGAGATTTCAGACATTTTTAACCTAGGAGCACTTTTCTGATTGGAGACGGCATGGATAAGCATTGAGTATAAAGTCAGAATGCCTAGGTTCAAATCCTAGCTCTTGTGTTTACAAACTTCCATTTGAAGCCATTCCTATTCCCTGAAGATGCTAACATTTAGCCCTCCTCTATAACCTCTGTATTATTGTGCCCTCCATCCCAAAGCCCATTGGGTTGAGACTCTTTTCTTACTGGTGGAGATGAAGGCCTTGTCCTCCATAAGGGGCTGTATTAGTAACAGAATTTGGAGATGCCCCTATATTGGCTTGGTTTTTGGATTGAGTGTTAAAACCCAGAGCTTGTGAATCTCACTTGTGGGATGGACTTGTTGATGTGAAGAAAGAGGGCTGAACTGGGAGGAGCCATGAATTGGGAGAGAGGCCCAAGCCTAGAGAAGCCCAGAAGGACTTTGGGAGAGCAGTATCGAGTATTGTGGAGCCTGAGTTGCTGAGAGAAAGACTGCTAAGAGCCCGTTGGAACTGCCCAGGACTTTTGAGAACTGCCGCCCGGTACTGCCAAGGATTGAGGAGGCATGGCCATGATGCCGGTATTTTGCTTGTCTGTTTTGATGTTTTGCCAGATTCACCAGATGGTGAAGGACAGTGCTGCTGTTGTAGAGATCCTGGAACCTGGCTGTTGGTTCAGAAGCCCTGAAGGAGGATGTTCTTGTGGTACCTGCACAGAAATCCTGGAAGAGGGCTTTGCTGATGTTTTCAGGGGTTCTGGGACTGTTCTACAGGCTCTACACTCTCTGCCTGAGAGTGACTTGATGAGGACACTGACTATGGCTTTGTTGAGCCTTGTCTCCCCAGGAACTGAGATTGCTGAGGGCTTGCCTTGAGTGAAGATGAAAGAAGGACCTTCCCTTGAGTATTCCATGCTGAATTTAATCTTGTAACTTAAGGGTGGATGGCCTTTTGTGTTCTCCTGCCCCTTTTGAGATTCAGGGGTGGGAAGACTTTGAGTTTTTTTGTGCTCTGTGATTGACCAAATGAATGTACTTTGTTTATGGTTGGAGACTAATCTCCATTTGAGAAGAGACTTTTGAGTGACTAAATGAATGTACTGTCTAGGGGTGGAGTAGTACCTGGTTTGAATTGAGATCTTACTTGCTAAAGGAACAAGTTACACTGTATTTTGACTTTCTCTGTTCTGTGAATGCTTGCTGAATAAATGGGGTTTACTATGCTGGTAATCTGAGCCTTGGAATTTGCCTTTGCTTGGCATTACAGGGGCAGAGCAGAGTTGGTAAGAGACAGAGAGTTTCAATTCTCAGCAGTTCTCCACTTAGGATTGGTCAAGCTTCAAGTTTTCTCTAAACATTGAGCTTTGAGAGAGAATATGGGAGAGACCAACCCTACCTCAGGTTGCTGAAAGAAAAGAATCTAGGAAGGCAGGAGCGGAACAATCAGTATCCATCATTTCACTATTCCCAGTTTGCTATTCTAGAGATTTTGGGGAATTTCCCCTTGGGTGAGATCCAGGACTCTCTATCTTGATTGAGTTGAATTGTTCCCAATGAAATAGTTCATTCACTTTGTATTGTCTAGTATATATTCTCCTATGAATACCTTCTAGGATTTCTGTTTTGCTATGATTTGGATAAATGGATTTTTTTTTTGCTTCTATGTGTGTTTATTTTAAAAATGATATTAGGTAGGAAAGTAGCCAAGTGTTGGATATAGAGCTTAGGGTCCCCTTCATCCCCCAAATGTCAAAAAAAAGTTAGCTCAAACCCAATCCTGTTCCCCAGACTAATATTTAAGGGAGCAGATAGAATGCTAGTCTGATACCCCCTTTCCTCTGAGGAAAGCAGAGTGGTGGTTTCCAGTCCCAATCTTCCACTCTCCCTCTTGGCAGGAATAAAAATATCCTTTGGAGAAGGGTGGGAGATATAACAAAATGACAGTCCTCTTGTCACATGTGGGCCTCTACACACATGGGGCCCATTCTCACTACATTACCTTGTACTTTAAGTATATCTTGTAGACACACACACACACACACACACACACACACACACACACACAGTACTATCATTTTTCTACCTGCAGCCTAGCATAATCCTGGCATATATTACATGTTCAATAAATGATGTTAATTAATTTTTGATTTAACCTTTTTAAACTGATTTGCATCTTCTTTGGAAATCTTTTAAGTACCTAAAAAGCAGTTGTAATGAACCAGGGCAGATATCCTTATCATAATAACTTATGAACTAGAAGTTTATGAGACCCATATATTATTACCTCATCAGACCCTAGAAGTAGCTCTCTGAAATAGGAATGGTTTATGATATCACACTTTACAAATAAGGACTTAAGGGTCAGAGAGGTTAAATGACTTCCCCAAGGTCACATGGCTAGTCTGTAGCATTGAAAGGAAGAAAATCTTAGCAGGAAGATTAGGACTCCTCTGCTCTTCCTGCTATGTAAGCCCCACAAAACTGGTTAGCAGAATTGTCTGAGGTCATTAACTAGATCCTGGGTGACTGTGAATTCCTTACCTGGTTAAGGAAAATTCTTCTAATACCTACTTGGTATAGTCTCAGGAAATCTGAAGTGCTTGAGGTATAGATGTATCTTGTAACTACAAATGATTTGGAAAGAGGCTTGGTGCACTACATCAATAGCAAATGTACGTTTTCTTTCAATCTATCACATGGCAGTTAGTGATGCTGATTTATTTGATGTGGCAAAGCTCTGTCCTTCTAGTTTTCTTGATTAAATTTGCTACTGGATTCTGTTTGAGCTGTTTTGGGGGTGCCATGAGAAAGCTTAGTCACCATTTTGTTAATCATTTTTATTAATCTATGCTTTAAAAAATGTATTTGTGCAATTCCTAGAAGTGCTGAATTTCACTTTTCTTCAGCCTAAATAAGACATAATCTATCTTTCCCTGATGCCTGGTTACTGACAAATCTCTAAGCATCCTTGGTCTTTAAAATCAATCCTACCTCATTCATTTCTCAGTATATCAGAACAAACACAAGACATAGTAGTGTCATGCCTGTTTTAGGAATTGCAGATTATGATATTTAAAATGTGCTGATATACTCTGATAACTGCAATTAAAATTCATCAAAATGTGGCAGTACATTCTGCTCCCTACACACTATTTACTTTAGCTTAATGGTACTGGCTTGATGTTATTTTTCATTCATCATAATTTGTTTGATCCCCCTTGATCATCTCTCAAAGTATGCCAAACTACACTTTCCCTCTCAAATTACCTAAACAGCAGCCGTGTTCTTAAATCTCCAGTTTATATATTATGCAAGCAATACCCAAGAGATGAATATTAGTGACTAACACATTAGTAGGTTATCCATAAGCCCAATTTTTAAAATTTGTTTTATTCTAAATGTAAGAAATAAACTAAGAATTTCCATAACATAATAGAAAAAAAAGATGATTACACATGAAACTGTGAATCTCTTATGTACAACTTGCTATTTCTTTTAAATCTGTTAAAATTATCATGACCATTTTTTCTTCTTTTTTCTCCTCCCCACCCCTACCCCATAAAAGGCTACCATAAGACATAAATATATATGAGTGTGTGTGTTTATGTGTGTGTGTGTGTGTGTGTGTGTGTGTGTGTGTGTGTGTGTGTGTGTGTAAAATCATTTGATACATACATTTTTTTAATCAGGTCGTTCTCTGGTTGAAGACAGAGTCTTCCTTCATAGGTCTTTGTAATTAATTTGAGTATTTGTAATAGTCAAAATGACTTAATCATTCAAAATTGTTCTTAAAACAATGTTGTTGTTATTGTATACAATGTTCTCTTGGTGCTGCTCATTTCACTCTTTATGATTTTGTGCAAGTCTATTCATGTTTTTCTAAAATCAATGAGTTCATAATTTCCTATAGCACAGTAGTATTCCATCACAATCATATACCATGGACTCGTTTAGCCACTCCCCAATTGATAGTCATCCCTGCAATTTCTAGTTCTTTGCCATCACAAAGAGAACTGCTATAAACATTTAAAAACATGTAAATTATTTTCTTTTTTCCCTAATCATCTTTGAAAATAGACCTAGTAGTGTTATTGATGGGTCAAAGAGTATACACAGTTTTATGCAGTGAATAGAACTTCTCTTCTTCATGTGGGAGCAAGTCAGTGGAGTTACACAGTATACACAGTTATCTTTGAGCAAGATCCCAGATAGCTCTCCAAAGTGGTGGGATCATTTCATAGTTCTATCAAGAGTAAATTAGTATCCCAATTTTTCCACATACCCTCCAACATCCGTTGCTTTCCCCTTCAATACTTTTAGCCAATCTGATAGGTGTAAAATGATATCTCAAGGTTGTTTTAATTTGCATTTCTCTCATCAACAAAGGTTTAGAGAAACTTTATATGACTACAAATTGTTTTGCTTTCTTGATCAGAAAACTGCATGTTTTTATCCTTTGATCATTCATCAGTTGGGGAATGGCTCATATTCTTGTAGATTTGACAGTTCTTTATATATTTGAGATATAAGACCTTTATCTGAGAAACTGTCTATAAATTCTATCAACTTCCCCCCCCACCTCAATTTTCTGCTTACCTTCTGATCTTGGCTATGTTAACATATGACCTCTAGGCCCATGAAGGGACCTGAAATGAAACAGAGTCCAATAAACCAATTAATTCATTTATTGTCTGAAAAAAGAGTTGTAGGGGAGAGGAGATCCTCCAAGGGAACAGAGGTAGAGAGAGTTCTTAGGGTAGATAAAAGGAGCAAGATAACATAGTTTCTGGAGACTTTCAGAAGTGGGTATGGGGGGCAGTTTAAGGGAGAATACGTCTGTAGAAACAATAAGCCAGGGAATAAGGTGTTTGGAAATCCCATGTCTACAGCTGCTTCTCAAGGCTGCCTTGAGCTGTTCAAGGTTGGTCTAGCCTCTGCAGCCATCTCCAAATTCACCTAGAGTTCACTTTGGAAAGAATCATTGGTAAGTCAAGCAGTTCTGAGCCTCAGAAATCCTTCTACTTGACTGAATATTGTGTAACTTCTTTGTCCTGTTCCCTTGTGAAGAAGGGAAATTCTAGCATATATTATAGTCATTACACAGCCCATGTCCACAGCTACATTTATACACACAAAACCTTTTTCATTTAAAGTAATTGAAATTATGCATTTTACATCTCACACTGCTCTCTCGTTTATTCATAAATTGTTCACCTATTCATAAGTCTGATAGGTAATATGTTCCATGTTCTTCAAATTTTCTTGTAATGTATTTTATATATTTTGACCATTTATACATTTTTGACCTTATATTACTAAATGATGTAAGATATTGGTTTGTGCCTAATTTCTGCCATACTCCTTTCCAGCTTTCCCAATAATTTTTTTTTATCAAATAGTGAATTCTTATCCCAACAACTTAAGTCTTTATATCTGTTAAAACCAAGGTTATTATAGTAATATGCTGCTGTAAATTTTATATCTATTCTATTCCCCTGATCTACCTTTCTATTTCTTAGCCAGCACCAGATAATTTTGATAGTTACTGGCTTACAACATAGGTTAATATCTGGTACTGCTAAACCACCTTCATTTACACTTTTTTTCCCCATTTGTTCCTTTACTATTCCTTATCTTTTGTTCTTCCAGATGAATTTTGATACTTTTTTTTTCTAATTTAAAATAATGTTTTGGTTATTTAGTTGGAGTGGCATCAAACATATAAATTAGGTAAAAGTATAATTTTTTATCATATTGGCCCTAACTACCCATGAACAATTAATATTTCTCCAATTATTTAAATCTGATTTTATTTGTATAAAAAGGTTTTTTTAAAAAAAATAATTTTGTTTATATAGTTCCTGGGTTTCTTTTGGCAGATGTATTGCCAGGTATTTTATATTCTCTAGAGATTTTAAATGGAGGTATCTCTTATTATCTCTTCCTGAAGGATTTTGTTTGTGATGTATAGGGATGCAGATGATTTATATGAATTTACTTTACATCTTGCTACTTTGCTAAAATTGTTAATTGCTTCAATTGTTCATTGATTCATTTTTAGTTGGATCTATGGGATTTTACAAGTATATAATGATATCTGCAAAAAGAGATAGTTTTATTACTTCATTTTCTATACAGATTCCTTCTATTTTTCTTCTCTTATTGCTATTGCAATACAATGTTGAATAATATTAATGACAATGGGCATTCTTGTTTCATAATGCTTTTACCCATTACAAATAATGCTTACTGATGATTTTAGATAAATGTTTTTTTTTATCAATTTAAGGAAAAAGTCATTTATATCCATAGTTTCAAGTGTTTTTTTTAATAGAAATTAGTGTTGTACTTTATAAAAAACTTTTTTCTGCATCTATTGATATAGTAATAAAAACAATATGATTTTTGATGCTTTTATTATTGATATAGTCAATTGTGTTAATAGTTTTTTTTATGTTAAACCATCCCTGAATTCCTAGTATAAACCCCACTTGGTCATGATATATCATCTTTGTAATATTATTGTTGTTTTCTTTTAGCTACTATTTTATTAACTTGAAGATTTAAAAATCAAACTTAAAATGTTCTTATTTATTTAATAATACCATGGACTCTTGAACTCTGAACTTTTTCTTTTTTTATCTTTTCCAAATATTTAACTATTTTCTTAGTTAGGTTTTGTACTGCTTGCCGTGCTTTAAACTCTCCTCTTCATATTTCTCTAGTACTTATGTTTAGTCTCTGACCTGTTGCTAACCCTGACCGTATCTGAGTTTTGATTAATGTTCTGACTCTGGCTTGTCTATCTGGTTCTGACGCATGGACTTGCTTTGATAATATGATACTTGAAAACATCTTTACTATAATCTGCTTACTTAGTTCTAGGCCCCTGGTTCTATTTTGACAGTTATTTTCTAGTGCTAGTACTAGGCCCAGTTTATATTTATGTTCCTTGCTGTATTTTCAGAATTACAGAGTTTTTCTGGTCTAGAGCCTTGGTAATCTGTGACAGCAGATCATTCCTCATTCAATATTGACAACACTTTGAAAATGTGTGACTTTGTTTGCTTTTCCCAAAAACAATGTAGACTACTATCTCTGAGAAGCTGTGTTACAGCAGAAAAAAGCAAACAAACCAAAATGCAAGATTTGGGGTTAGAAGATGTGGGTTGGAGTCAGCTTTCTGCCAACTGGTTTTGTTACCTTAGATAAGTTACTTAAACCCTCCAAGTCACAGCTTCTTAATTTGCAAAATAAGAAGTTTGCACTAGACTGTCTTTAGGATCTATTCTAGCTCTTTATCTGTGATCCCACAGGTACATACAGTCTATCTGATCTGGAACAACTAATTTGACCTCCAAGTGCCTAAGCTATACACTAAGTCTATACATTGCTGAGCACATGTCAATCTGCATAATTAGGAAGAGTTTCATCACTGGAAGTTCCCTATGCCATTGAAATTACAGGTCTGAAACAGGAGCAACAATAACAGAAAAAATTATAGTGATGTCAACATTGATGATTCCAATAACTAAAATTATGATTATTTATTTATTTATTTATTTGTCAATTACTCCTTTGTAATTCTTCTTGACCTCATTTGGGCTTTTCTTGGCAAAGATATTGGAATGGTTTGTCCCTTCCTTCTACATCTCATTGACAGTTGAGGAAACTGAGAAAAAAGGGTTAAGTGACTTGCCCAGGGTCACATAGCTAATACGCTATCATTTATTAGGTCCCTAATTATGTGTCAGGACTGCTTTTAGAGAGTTGTGGACCTAGAAGGGGCCTTTATTCTTATTCACAGAAATTGTCACATACTTTCTGAATAGGCTTCTTCTAACAGTTTTTACCCAAATGAAAATTTTAGGAAACTGAGACCACAGTGTTTCATTTAAGGACATTAAATGCCCTATTAAAAAGTAAATTTTTTCAATAAATTAATGAAATATTGAACACCCTATTAAAATCTATGATATATAATAACAATTTTGACATCTGCATATAGCTTAGCAGTTCTTAACCTGTGGGTCAAGACCCCTTTGGGGGTTGAATGACCCTTTCACAGGGGTCACAGGGGTTACCTAAGACCATTGGAAAACATATATTTCCCATGGTCCTAGGAACCAAGACACATTCCTCTATCCATCTCCAGATGGGTCCACCCACATGCAGATACGTCCACATGTGAGTATTAAAGGGTCGTGCTGTTAGGAAGATTGAGAACCACTGATATAAGCTTTTTTGTGAACTATTCTTTTATTTTCTAGACTAATTTTAGAGGCTTCTTTCAATATGTGATATTGCTGTGTAACTTCTTTTACCTTAGCTCTCTCATGATCTCAAACTTAATAGGGATATTTAGTCATCATAAATATTCATTGAACTTTAAAAAAAAAACTTCATCTACCAAGTATTAGGGATGTTAATTCCTTGACATTCAGTGCCATTTCTGTAAGGTGGAGAAGGAATATAAAAGAACAAGAAAAAAAGAGAGCTGAAAGGAAGAAAGAAATATTTCATAATTGAACTACATTTTCTCTTCAAAATAGATTGGCTAGTCAAACCTCAATAAGAATTCAAATAAAGTAGAATGGCAGAGGATACAGATACACCCTTTTTTCTTTGTCCCTTCTCCATTTTCTATTATTTGAGTATCTGGGAAAATTTGATCAGTTGCATAAAAAACAAAACTCAAAAAAAAATTCCTATCCTTGTTAATTAAGTCAGCATATAAACTGTGTAAGGATGGACTTGAGGGCATTTTGCTTCAGATTTGAGACATCAGTTTGGACCCCACCCATTCAAGGCTTCATGGACTCAACTTCAAGTGGTAGAAATGTTTAATGGGTCACTTACCTATACAACTCACTTCTACCTAGTTGTAAAACCTATGTACATCTGAAATTAACTTGGGTTGAGGCATTCAGTTGCTTGATGGGATAATATAGATATAGGCAAGAAATAGTATTAAAAAACGAAGCATTTAATTGAGATAGAAATTAAGAGAAAAACAACAGAAAACAGCCAAACTACATTCTTAAATGAATACAACGTCCTTCCCTACTTCTGATTACAGATTGAGAGTTAACTTCCCTCAAATTCATGACTAGTATTGAAGGCATTGATACCGGATCTCTTGCTCATGTAGCAATGGGAGTTGAAACTTCATTGAAGCAATGTGTCGCTACCTTCTGTCTTATGGAACGACTCCTAGAAGTATGCTGCTTTGTGTCCATACAGGTCCCAGCTTGAGGTGCTTCATATGTTGCTCAGGGTTAACTCATCTAACAGGTGTCTCAATATTGCATTGGTCAAGATTTTGCAAGTCCTTGCTTTACTTCATGCTTATGAAACTCACAGTGACCATTCCTCCTTGGCCTCTTGTTGGGAACACACACACACACACACACACACCCACCCACCCACACACACACACACACACACACATGATCATGCTTGTATTAATGCATACAGATTTTTTTTCCCTCTTTGTTGAGGATGAGCATGAGATGAGGACATAAAATTACAACCAAGCCAAACCTGCTCTTATTTGCAAAGACTTTTCCAATGGAAGATGAGATCTGGCAGGTCCTAGAAAAGTAAAGGTAAATACTTTGCATATAGACTCCATGATACTTATGTGTGTTTATTATTTAAGGACTAGCTTTATTAAGTTCAGGACTTTCCACTAAGCAATGACTATTTTAGAATACAACATGTCATGATAATTACCTATTAAAGCCTAGAAGACATTGTAATTTCTATTGGTGGAAGGAGTAGTCACACCAAAGAAATTAGAAATCTTTGATATAGGTGGAAAATCTGCAAAGGATCTAGAGGAGAAATTTTAAAAAATGTATTGGGAATAAAATTGGTCAGCTAAAGAAACTGGGATCATATGCCCAAAGAAGAGAAAGTGCAGTGATGAGTGAAACTGACTGTTCTTAAGTTATTACAGTTTTTATATTCACATACCTATACATTTGCTCACTTGCCTATGGTGGGTAAGAATAATTCCCAGGTGGTTTAAGGAGTCAATTAGTGGAGGCCTCCTGAGACAGCTTGGTGGCTATTTCCATTTTCTTTGCTGGAACTCACATCAATGTTTTCAGTTCAAGGTGGATAGGGTAGAAATCAAGGGGAAAAATAAAGGTCTTTCTTTTTCATATTTATAGCAATTATTGCTAGGATGAGAAACATTTAAACCCATAGAGACCTGGATAGCAAAAGATTTTTTTTTTTGGTCTGATAGGAAGATCAGTGAACATAACTGTAAGGATGAATTATCTGTGTGGGTAATTTGAGAAATGAAGCATAAAAATCACATATTTACTCATTGCTAAAATGTGTGTGTTGAAAATGAGTATCCCTTTAGGAGTGACATTACAACACCTGAAAGACTTTTTGCAGTTATGATGGTTGTCATCATGTTACTCTGAAAGGAGTAGGTCCAATGCAATTTGTGTGTGGCTATTTTGTGCCAATTATGCTGAGCTGGCCATATTCCTGTTTAAATGCTGATATGGATGCTAACTACATATGCTAGCGACCTCAGAAAAATGTAACCCTATGCCTCTTAATGTTTTTTTTTTCTCTTTACCTCAATTTCAAAATGTATAATTTTGACTTTCAGGAAGTTGCTATATCCTGGCTAACTGCCACATTTGGAAGTAGATCTACAGTGGGAATGTTTGGAATTAAGTTACCTTGATTGGAATTAAGGCTGTTTGGTGCTTAATGAAGAAAAGTACCAGAAATTATCCTAATTTGTTTAAAACAGATTTTTTAGTTATCAGAAGAGCCCACTAAGGAGCACAAACACTTCACAGAAGTTTCTGAATGCTGTTTGGGAACTCTGCAAATCTTTTTTTTTCTTTTTTCTTCCTTTTTCTCTAGAGTGTTCCGAGGAAAATAATTATAATGGTAGCAGCTTCAAGTTTTGCTTTGGCTATTAGCTCATTCCTGCATCTATCATATTATTCTTTGCTATGGAACAAAGCCAGTCAAAATGGTTTGTCTTTTGGTCAGTATTTTAGGTAATTAGGGCCTAAGGACAAGAATGGTTATGGTATCTTTAAATCCTCTTCTATTTGCATGTACATATTTATAATTTGTGATAATGATCCATTTTTCCTTTATCAGAAGAAATTTGTAAGTATGGCATCTAGAACTCATCAGCTCTTATTATTTGGGACTATATAAGAAGTAATTTTTTTATTCAGTGATAGTATCTGAAAGTTAGCTAAAATGTTAAATCTACATAATCTATAACCTTTGCCTAATCCTTGGAATCTATTTAAATAATCCAGGTGTTACTTCTTTTATTGTCTTTCTATTAGGAACAAAGAGAAAAATAAAACGGACAGTCCTTGGAAACAGATGGTGTATAGAAATTCACTTAGGATTTTTAAAAATTTTAGTCTATTTTATTTTGGCATTTGTCATGATGTATATATATCTATATCTATATATATATTCATAAAAATGTATGTATATGTGTGTATACATATATAAATACATAAATATATACATATATACACATATATAATATACATACACACATACATACATACATACAACATTATCCACAGATTATTCCTCATGCTTGGAATTTAATCCATTACCATCTTTATTACTTGGAATCCTTGTTTTCTTTCAAGGCTAATTTTCATGCCAGCTCATCAAGTCAGCAAGTAGTTGTTAGTCACTTGCTACATACCAGGTATGGTGCTATGTTCTGAGAACACAAACGGAAATGATGACATTTCCTACACTCAAAGAGCTTACATTCTAAAAGGAGAAGACAACACATATAAGAAAAATAAAAGCAGATAGGGGAGATGATACCTGCACAGGGCCATAGTGGAGAAAATCTGGAGAGAGAGAAGTGAAGTCGGAAAAGAAACGAAGACATGTAGGGCATGGGCACATATGGAGGGGGGAAACTGACCTTCCCTGAAAGGTCTTTAGAAATGAAATGAGCTTCTAGAGTGAGAAGGCCAGAGGTTATGTTAACTACCATGGTGAAGAGGCTACAAAGAGTGAAATTCTAGTGTGAAAAAGCTACTGTAACCCACATGAGAAATTTTGATGAATTAGGTGTTGAGCCTAAAAAGCAATGACAATAAGGCATATTGGGCCTATTCCTCAAAATTTTAGCACTAGGAAAACCTGCCAATCAAAACTGGCAATAGAGGCACAGTGAACTTCTAGAGTCAAAAGGCTATAGTGGCATGATGAAGAAATTGTGGAAAATAAGGAAAAGGAATGAAACTATGGTTGACCTGGGCACTTCATTTAAAATGGAGGTTGTCTTACATAAAGCTTTCCTGTTTCTTTCCTAGTGTACTCTCTTTCCTTAGTATTTCTTTTTTTTAAATTTCTATTTCTAATTAACTTTTGTTTATTTTTAGTTTACATCATTCATTTCCATGAAATTTTGAGTTACACATTTTCTCCCTGACCTTCCCCTACCCACCACCCAAAAACAGTGATCTCTCACTATATAACCCTTCCCCCAATCTGCTTTCTCCTATATCCTACCGCATCACCCCTCTGACTTTCTAGTATGACAAGATGGATATCCCTACCCCAGTGCCTGCATAACCCATTTCCCACTTGCATGTAAATAATAATAATGATTTTATATATATATATATATATATATATATATATATATATATATATATATATATATATATA
>CM053581.1:481419022-481447088 GCA_028627135.1 Pseudochirops cupreus
CCCCCCCCCCCCCCCCCCCCCCCCCCCCCGCCACAATCTGCAGGCTGTGAGCTCTGAAGCAGCCATTTGAAGGTGGCTGCAAAGCTACCACTTCAGCCACTTCCAGCTCTGGGGCAGTCGGCCAGACCCTTTCCCCTATATTTAGCTGAATTCCACTAACCTTTCCCTTTGTCCTTGCCTCTCATGGGTTGATAATTCTGCAGACCACTACAGCTGCCAGTGATCCACTCTCCTGAAAGCTCCAGTCATCTTTGTCCTTGGCTGCCCTTGGGCTACAGACAGGTGTTCATGGAGTGCTGGTCTGGACTCCCAGGGCACTGAGATGAACCCCTTTCCATCTGCCTCCCGGCCTGCCTTCAGCAAGAACTTTGTTTCTCTGCCCTTTTGTGCATTCTGTAGCTTTAAGATTTGTTTAGAGTCATATATTATAGGTATTTGAGGTGGGTATGTGGAGTTTTGCTGCTTCTACACTGCCATCTTGACTCTGTCCACGCGCCCCCCCTTAGTATTTCTAGTAGACTATAAATGTCTTCAGGGAAAAGACTATTTTGTTTTTCTCTTTTTATCTCCAATTTCTATCATAGCACCTTGTGAATATTAGGTGCTTAATAAGTGTTTGTTGAATTGAATTGAATTGAATTGAATTATCAAGGCAAAATTTCCCTGTTAAGAAGAGCATTCTCAGCCTTGAGGATTATATGACTATTTCATTTAAAAAAATACAACAAAATGAATCCACTTCAAAAATTTTAGGGCTAAGTCCTATTCTTATATTCAAGGAAGTTTACTAGAGATCAAAAGGAGTTTTGTATGCATGACCGAGACCTGACTGAACCTAACTTTTGTCAGAGATGCTTCAGAATCAACAATCTGTGGTAATTTTTTCAAGCATTTAAAAAGAAATCACAGCTAGCAACTCCTTTGCTAAATCTCAATAAGTCTGATTGGATTCTTTTTACTTTTCTTTAGCTCCCATCTAGCTAAACTCTTATATTCATGACTGAAAGCTGTAATTAGCACAGACCAGATTCATGAAGTCGCTAAGAGGCAAAATTCTTTTTTTTTCTTCCTACTTTAAAGAAAGGTCATCAGAATGAAGGCATGCACAAAAGGAATTTATATATGAATGTTAACTGTGAGAGAAAAAAAGGATAAAAATATTTTCAAAGGCTTAAAATGCAGGGGTTAAATAGATGTATTTGGATAGTAGGGCAAGTTTATTTATAGTCACCTTTCCTACATTCAGTTTGATTTGAATGTTCCATAACTATCCTTGTAATATCAAGAGAATTTAGAGAAGGCTCCTAGCACTTTGGGTAGATACTCTGTGATTAATTTATATGATGAGATCCAGATGAGAGTTATAGGATGGACAGTTATTGTTGACTTTCTGTCAGTATCTTTGGAGGGCAAAAAATCTACTATACTGAGATAACAGAAGCCCTAAATATTTTGGTATTCCATTAGCTATAGAACAAATCATGAAAAATTAGCTTGCATGGATGAGCAGTGTATTATGAACTCTCCTAAATCTCCATTGTCTCCTATGAGCTTTTACTTCTGTATTTGCCATAAAATCTCCATTTTGATACCTCATTGTGAGACCTATTTGAGTTGGGCTAGGCATCATTTTCAGGGTAGATCTTAGAAGTTTTGTTTTGCTATACTATCTTGCCAAATTTTGAAGGAAAAAATTATTTTGGTATGTAAGTGTAACCCCTATGCTAGAGACTGCTATATTACATATGCCTAGGTCAAATTTGGAGGATATTTCTCTGCTTCTTGGCTTATAATTGATACATAGCATTCCACAAAGATCCCTGTACTGAGAATCTTCAAACTCCATCCTTGTATGTCTGTTGCTATATCTTATCAGATTATTGTATTATTTAAATAGCTAAAAAAAGAGGAAAAAGAGAAAAAAAAATCCTCATAAGTGCTTTACTGAATCTTTCTTGTTCACAAGATCCTCAAGTGAGCATACCTAAATTAATCCTAAAAATTCAGCTACTGAGTGGTCATGGAAAAGGAATTTAACCTCTTTTCAACCTAATTTCCTCATCAGAAACAAGGTGACAATGTTAGTTATCATTGTATGCAGAGGCACTGTTGTCTTATAGTAACAGAGCTGGTATTAAAACCAGAAAAAAGTCATTTCAAGTGTTGCCTCTGATATGTATTGGTTGTGTGACCCTGGGCAAATCACTTAACCCCGATTTGATCCGTTGGTTACTCACTAAGACCCTAAGTTATAGAGAAAGTTCTGGCCTACTTTGGCAGAGGGAGTTTCAACATTTAGGACTTCCTGCTATCAGTGAAATCACAAGTCCAGTCCTTATCTCTTTCATAATTTTATTATCATTTTTCAACTTTATATTGGGGCAACAGTGTTGGCATCAAGAGTCAGAGGATCGGGGTTCAAGTTCTACCTCTTCCATTTGTTACTTGTCAGGCCTTGCATAAATTGTTTCATCCCCTTCGTATTAATTTCCTCATATGTCAGAAGAGAGGGTTGGATTAGATTTTGACATAACCATGATGGAGTTGGGATAGAGAGGAATTCTGTGAATATAGAGCATGGGTTATATACTATGCCCTCTAACTCTACTTTTTACATGAGTTTTAGGGGTACATTGGAACCATTTTAAGCAGAGTCATGAGAGCTAATTGTCAAGTTTTCAGTGTAAGCATTTATACCTTGGAAATCAGCAAACACTATATATCAGGACCTGATTTGTTGCTTTGTTAATTGTCTAGACTTAAGAAAATGTTAAGAATGCAGACTAAATTTAAAAGTGTGCCATGTATGCATTTTTTTTTGAAGAGTCAGTTGTTAAACATTTACCAGCATACCCCAGGTTATGACTACATGAATTAACTCAACTGAGTCCTCAACATGTTGCTTGCCTCATATACATCTTTAGAAAAATGTAGTAGCATTTGTTTCCTCTGCAGATAGTGTAGCTTATGCCAAGTCGTCTCTAAATTAAAGAAGAGGGATGGCTCTGAAGGCAGCTTAAGAGGTTTTATATTTCTTCTACCTACATTTGAAAAGGTATAAACAAACTTAATGGGAGAAACACTCATGGTAAATCCAGAAACTAGATCCAAAAGAAAGGAAAATAAAACAGCAACACACTGTAGTGAGAACACAGGAGTGAGAAGCCAGGTCTCTGCCTCATGTAACAGAGAAATCACCAATAGCTGAAATACAAGACTAAGAAAAGTACTGTGGCACTCCTGAAAAGCGGGGAGAAGGAGTACTTCATGATAAAATTACAAGACTCTTGTTAGGACTGTTGTAGGACAGGCAGCTGTGATATTATTCCTCCTAACAAAAAAGCCCAAGGCCACTACCCGTCACATGTAGGGTCATTCACTATGATTCTAGAGGAAGAATAGTAAGGATTATGTCCCATTCCACATGGCCTGTGATTTCTCATCTCAAAGGTATAGACTTCTCTGGGATTTTCTGTCCAGACTGGAACATGGGACAAAGAAAGAGAAGTAAAGAAAAGAGAGGTGTTGATTAGGGCCAAATTACAGTCATTCCCTGTACCCAGACTAACTCTTGGGCACTGTCCACTGTCATCATTGTCAGATTTGTCACTTACTAACAAAACAACAACAGCAGTTGGAAAAAGGGAGAATGTCTTTATCATTTTATGGTTTTTCTCTCTCTAATGATCATATTGTGGTTGTTCCTGGAATCTAATTCTTTTTTTTGGAGGGGGGGAGGCAGGGCTATTGGTGTTAAGTGACTTGCCCAAGGTCCCATGGCTAGTAAGTGTTAAGTGTCTGAGGCTGGATTTAAACTCAGGTCCTCCTGACTCCAGCGCTGGTGCTCTATTCACTGTACCATCTAGCTGCCCCAGGAATTTAATTCTTAATAGGAAATGTGAAAGACTACCTCTTTTCTCTTTTTTTAATTGCCAGTACCATTACACACACACACACACACACACACACACACACACACACACACACTCATGAACACTAACCCCTCTACCCCATACACACCCATAAACATACACACCCCAAGATGAAAAAAAAAAAGAAGTACAAATATTCAGGTATATTTGGCAGAACTTTTGGCTGGAGAATTAATTATCTATCAATTATGATTGTTTAGTTCAAAGAGTATTGAATTAATAGGCACAGAATGTGATACAGATCCTAGTTGTGCCATTTGCAACACTCAGCTCAGTCTTTACTCAATTAATTTGTCAAATTAATCTTCCTAAAACAGAGGTTTGACCATATTGCTCTCCTATTCAGGAAACTCTGGTTGTTTGTTGTGCATCCTTTTCATAGAGGACCCAGTGACATCATGGGTGATGTCCTGAATTGTGAGTGAATTGGATTTAAGTGAGACAGAGTTACCCAAAGTCATTACCCTCATTCTTCCAGAGTCATTCAGGTCCAAAAGCAAGACAAAAATCAAGACAATTGGTGATGGCCCAGAATACAGTGGTTAGCCTTGGCATCTTTCAAGTCCAACTAAATTCTAAGCACTCCTTGATATTTGCTTCAGCTACTTTCATGACTGTTGGAACAAATTGCTCTAATCTATCCATTCTACCATGGGAAGTCTTCATGTGCTTGGGGTAGATATCCCCTTAACTCACCAACTTGTTTGAGACCTGTCAGTTACCCTCAGCCTGGCTTAGCCCATATGCTATCGTGGTTTAACAGGGTTTGGCCATTGTATACCACTTCTTGGAACTGTAGGGGAGAGTTCAGTAAATGTGGACACCAAAGGTAGATGAACAGCCCTGAAAAGGGCAAACCCACACATCAGAGGTGCTAAGAGCCTCAATGAAAGTTTCAGCTCTCTTTTCTCCTGGTGATCTCATTTACTTCCACTCCTGATCATGTTTAATCCCAACTGAATCTTCCTGGTACACCTGGAGGGTCATAACTAGAAGGACTCCTTGATAAGGACACTTTTCTGTAGCCATCACAAATGAATGCTCACAGCAACCCAACTCTGAAGAGGCCAGGTTCTTCTGTGGTGCCTGATTGGCTTTATGGATCATTTACATGCATTGCATTAGAGACCTGTTTGATTAATCAGATTCTGACTTGGGAAATGGTGACACCACGTGTGAAAATAAAGTGACTCTGCCTTCTCTCCTAGGGCTTGTGCAGGTGATTTCTTAAACACAAGTATGAGACTTTGAATTCATCCTCACATTTATCCAGCTTATCACAGGTAATCAATGAAAGATCTGAACTCTTCCAAATAGGGAACAAAGCAAGGAATTTAAAAACAACTAGCATTTTTTTTTGGAGGCCATGACAATATTCTGTCAGTCTGACACAAACTTCTTAATGATTGGGATGATGACAGGAAGGTCCAAGATCATTTTTTGTGAGTATCAATTTGCTCATCTGTAAAGTGGGAATAGTGATTGAACAAATAGTTGTGAGGAAAGTGCTTAGTAAAGCTTAATGCTCTACAGGAGTGTGAGCTTTAACTATCATCAGCATGATTCCAGAGCCACCAAAGGACAGCCTGGTTATACCAGCATCAGACATTCTAGATAGCTCTTTGTAGTTTGCAAAGCATTTGAGACCTGAGATTGCTCATCTGGGCCTCATGACACACATGTGAGGGAGAGGGCATGTGAATTATCTATATTGTACAGAGCAGCAAACTGGTTCACAAGTTCACTGAGTGGGAGTCTGGCACAGTGGAGTAAGCACTGGTTCCAGAGTTAGAGGACCTGGGTTCAAAATAAATCTTTAATGATTACTCCCTATGTGTCTCAGGGCAAGTCCCTTCAGCTTCTTTCTCCTCAGTATTGGGTTGAGTAAAAATCCAAAATATCCTGCAAGGACCTTTCTGTCTCTCCAGCTACCATCTTATGACTTGCCCAAGGTCACACACTATTATAAAAGAAGCTGAGCCAGGATTAGAACCCAGATCTGCCAAATAGAGGGTATTATTCCCATCAAATGGCTGAAAATAGGTTTCCTAACATAACCAACACCTGCCATTGTCATGGAACAGCAGTGTGGTGGGGTGAAGAGAGTGCACTGGTCTTGTAGGCAAGACACACACACAGTGTGACCCTTGAAAATCACCTGACTTATCTGGACCTCACTTTCCTCATCTTTAAAATAAAAGGATGGGGTTCAGTGAGCTCTACAATCCCTTCTATCTCTGAATTTGTGGTTACAGTAGGTCAATTAAAGCAAATAATAAAAATGATAAATCATATGTTCATTTGCCAAAGAGGCAAAAAAGAAAAGGAAACTGGATATTGCTAAAAATAAATTCCTGTCAGTTAGTCTAACCTAGCATAGTGCCTTTCTTCACACCAGGAATATCCCACCAGATGGGAGCTTGCTTTCTTTTAAGCTCTCTTTTCTTTGCATATTCTTAATCAGTCACCTAAAATGTAGGTCATTTTAGCACTGCCTCTTTGTGTGAGTTCCCAAGATTAAAGCTGATCTGTCATTAGGTCCATTTTAAATTGGTGGCTTCAGAATGAAATTTAAGGAAGGCTCTAATCTCATCAGCCCCTCGTCTTCAGTTTCTATCCTAAAGCAGATTGCTTCTTGGGAGTCTCAGATATGGCACTAATCCCATAAACTCTAATAGTTCCCTATTATCTCTAGGATCAACTGAAAAACTCTATTTGGTTTTTAAACCCTTTATAACCTGATCTCTTTCTACATTTCTGGTTTTCTTACACATTACTGTATTCCAGCTACTCCATTATCTAGTGATACTAGCCTCTTTTCTCTTCCTGGCTTGAAACGCTTCATCTTCAGACTTTGTGCAATAAGACTGTTTGTCCCCCTTGCCTGGAATTCTCTCCCTCCTCATCTCTGTCTCATGACTTCCTTGTTTTCCTTCAGGTTCCTGCTAAAACTCCACCTTCTACAAAAAAACAAAACCCAAAAAACAAAAATCAAAATCTTTCTCAGCACTCTTTATTGTTAATGTCTTTCCTCTGAGATTATCTCCAATTTATCCTGTATTTGTCTTATTTGTACATAGTAGTTTGTATGATGACTGTGAACTCCTTGTGAATGGGACTGCTTTTTTCCTTTCTTTGTATGCCTAGTGCTTAGTACAATACCTGTAACATACATACTTGATGACTGCTCTTGAATTTAAGCACACTGTCTTTTTAATAAAAATTGTCAGATTTTATTAGCTATATGCACAATTATTTAATAAAGTGTAAAACGCTATGCAAATAGGAAATATTTATTACTTATTTCTATTAGCATTTTTGTATTTATCTTTTTGTATTTCATGGAATTTAGAAAGACACTGTTCTGAGGAAAACACTATTTTGCCTTTGTGCTTTTATGTGTAATGTTTGGAGGATAATTGCACAAGTGGATAAAATTATTGTTGTTTTCTTTTTTTTTTCTTTACAATTAACAGATATTCTGTAGGCTAAATAAAAATATTCAAACAGGAAGACAAGTTCATCTTGTTCAAAAATGGTTTTGATGTAATTTGCTAGCTCTTTATATTTTGAGAGTTTCCCATTTCATATAGTTTGGAAATTATGAAATTTTAACATCTTCTAAAAACAATTGTTCTTAAATATTTATGGATAAAAGTTATATTAGGATAGTTATGGACAATACTTTGGTCTGGGATAATGGTCTAGGTATAGTGTATTTTATTGACCGAGTCCTTAAGAATATTTGGAGGTCTATGTTTTCATTATGAGTATTTATTTTAAGTCAGTTCATAAAACATAAAGAAATTCTGATACGTAATTCTAGCCAATACCAGGTCATGTATTTTTAGATGTTTGGTGGTTATTATCTTGCTGTAGGTTGCTATGTTGATGAATTTCTTCTTTTTCTTCTTCCTTGCATTATATTTATTTATCACTAAGTCTTACCTTAAGGATAACCATTTTATAATTTCTTGTGATGATAACAAGGTCAGCATAAACCCCTCTGTTTCCATAAACAAATCTTGATTCAGCATTTTTTAGGATATTTTGTCAACACATTATTCACATTTGTAATGATGTTGCCCCTGGAAGGCCTTTTTGAGTCAACCTTTGGCTCTTAACCATTTCATAGACTCCATTTGGAATCAGGATTCTTTTTTTTTTCTTTTAAGTTTTAGTAATATGTTTTGTTTTTACATCATCCCTATTTCATGAGAAGTCTCTTGTATCAAATCAAAACAGGTAAGTAAAACTAACAATATACTGTTTCATATTGAAGTGCATACAACATTTTATATCTATAGCTTTCTCCCATTTCTCTATTTAAAAAAAAAATTCTCTCCAACTCCATTTAAAAAAGAAAAATATTTCTTATAGCAAATGTACAAAATAAATTCATAGTAAGCAAACAAAACTTGCCATATGCATGTACAGGCACATATATGTAATCTATGCACATTATCTGTACTATATTTTATAAACAACATATGTATATATATGTGCGTATCAGTGATGTTTGGTGTATGACAAAATATGCTTTTCATTTCATAGAGGTGATCATTTTAGTCTACAGAATAAGACATATATCTATACTGATGATAAATACATGTATCTATATGTAGATATTGTGCAGAAAAGTGCAAGGGGAGACCCAATTATAAATTTAATGTGGATTTATTGAAGTATGCAACTGCTTGGAGTGTAGACTCAAATTGAACAGCCCAGAGCAGGGGCAGAGTCAGAGTATTTAAAGACAAAAACCACAAAATAATGGTCGTGTCTATGTATAAACAGGAACTTACAGAAGCAGAGAAAAACAATTGGTTAATACTCAGTTTACCACCTTATATGGAGTAAGGACTATAATTAAGTTTCAATTTCCTAGAATAGGATGGGTGACTATTCCTTGGGAAATTTTCCAGGAATGTGCCTTGGGCGGTTACTTTTGGCACAAA
Source organism: Pseudochirops cupreus (assembly GCA_028627135.1). Lineage (NCBI taxonomy): Eukaryota > Metazoa > Chordata > Mammalia > Diprotodontia > Pseudocheiridae > Pseudochirops > Pseudochirops cupreus. Next base: position 481,427,913 of record CM053581.1, read on the forward strand.
AGCACTTCTCTGTGGTGGGATTTCACTTCCTTGAAGAAGGGAGCCCAAATGGTGGGGGCAGGGACAAGTCAGGTACAACATCCCGCACTTATTTTGTAAAGGGTGTCGAACCCTTGACACAACTCCCTAAAACTCAAAGAGGTTTGTGTCCACAGGCTGATAACAGGGCTCTCTAACAATCATCAACTTAATAGAATTAATGTGGGACCTGACAAACTATAGGAATTTGTTAACAAGACAGCGTCTTATAATCAGGGCTATAATCAGGAGGAGGAGGGGACCAGCCAAGGCTGACACCAGGGTAGTGAGCCAAGGGGACGTTCAGAACAAGGACTGATACCAGTTCTCAGACTCTTCCAGCTACTTCTGTCTATTTTTAATATTCTGATATACCAACTTCAGGCTTTCCTGTACCACTCCAGAGTTATTGGCATAGAAACAACAGGCCTCCCTGAGAGCTGCACACAGGCCACCTTTCTTAAGAAAGAGAAGGTGAAGACCACTGAGGTTTTGAAAGACTACTTCCGCTAAAGTGTCCAATTATTTTTCTAGGACTGAGATGGACTGTTCTATGTGGGAGAGGTCAATATTTACCTGTGCACTCAAGTTCCTATAATTGGCTTCTTCCTTGACTAGGGCTGCCGTCTCAGCAGCAGAACCCACAAGTCCCAGGCCCACTAAGATAGAATGAGGAGTGGTACTGCTAGCCTTCTGCAATACCTCAGATGACCTTCAGGGGAAAAGTAGCAGCAACTCTCTTCCCCTGGGAGGAGAGAGCCCCGGGGAAATATGGCCACCAATATGTGCAGGGGGCCCTCTGGGTACTGCTGTTGTCTGAGGAACACTGAGGCAGAGACACATTAGGTAAGGCCATCATGACACACCAAGCTCCTTGAGGGGGGTGAGGGTCAGGGAAGTAGTCTGAGTTGGAGGCCTGAACCTCATAGGCCTGTCCGCAAATAGGACCATACTGAGAGCTACGTAAAGTGGTGCTGGAAGAAGTGAGGCAGAGGCCTATTCCCTATACATCTGTGAGGGTAAGCCTTGGTTGGTCTCACTCGCAACTCTCTATGTTGAAAGTAAGGGTAACAGAGGCATTCAATGCCATCCCAACACAGATCCAGCAATTCTTGCCCAACATGTGGTTAGAACCATTAAGTGTCTTATGAACAACTGACAGTGATGAGGTCTGGGATGCTTTGTCTGTAACCTCAGTTTGTAAAATCTCACTTGTGTTTGGGTGCTTATGTATGTAACATCAGTTTTAACAAGCCTGTGCAATTAAGTTGTAAAAGTCACACTTTCCTTCAGGCATAAAGGCATTAACTCTGCCTCTCCCCTGCCCCCTGCCTAAAAGTCTTTTCCCAGCCTGCCTAGATAGTTTCCCACAAATACTTCACCCAAGTATTTTTAGAGAAATACATAACTCCTTTGTTCTTAGTGGTCAGCTGCACCCAGAAACCTTGAACAGCATTATGAAAGAGATAACTCCCTCCCAAGATGGTACCTCCTGAATCCCTAATCAGTCTAGCTTCCAAACTTGGCACCTCCTGAAACAATCAAGCCTATCTCCCGGCAGCCATATTGGATCTATGTCATTCATCCTTGACCAAAAAGTTACCTAGTGACGTTTCAAGGCAAAAACCACACCTCTCCCTCCCCTCCCTTCAGCTTTCTCCCAGTGAATTATGGGTAATACGCCTGCACAGTTGATATAAAAATTGCATGTCCCTTTAAGCACTGATCACTCCTAAACTCCTCCCAAACTCCTCCCTAACTCTACCCTTGCCCACCTAGTTAGCATAATGAACCTATGATTGACAGTTTTATGGCTTTAAAAACTGCATCTCTAGCCCCTGAACTTTGCAGGCTTTCTCTGACACCCCCCTTCCCGCTGCAAAGCATAACATAGAACTTTATAACTCTGCCTTAGATCCCTGTCAGCTTATAGGTCCCCTAACCCCCCCCCCCCCACCTCAGTGTAACAATAAACTTTTATAACTCTGCCAAAAGACAGCTGAGTCCAATAATTCTTTTCAGATGATGAACTCTCAAAGGATTTCTTGAGAGAAATCCCCCCTCTCTATACCTCTTCAACAGGAGGGCAAATAAGAGGACCTGAGGGGTGCAGACTTTCTGAGTCTTCAGAGATAGGGGAGTATGTGGTCTGACCGAGGCTTGGGTAGTAACAAGTTGCATTTGGGTAGGGCTGGCAAAGGAAGCGAGTGGTGCTATGGGAAGGGAGAGTCTGTGGGCGTCAAGGACAAGGGAGCCGCAGACTGAAAGGGCAAAAGTACTACTCGTGGTCCAGTGGGAGGGATGCTTTACTGTGACTTCCAAATATTGGATCCTATTGGGGTTTCCCCCTTCAGAGGGGTGTATACCATCAGGGCCAATTGAGGTAATTGCTAGTTCTATTCTATTGGACCAGTCAAAGGAAGAAGTCATGCTTAGGTAGGATTGGCAAGTCCAACAGAGTTTAAAGGGGTGAGTGCTGAAAGGTTGGACTTCCCCACCACCAAGCTTAACAAACCAATTGGGCTGGTGTGGGTTTTGGGCTGCTACCAGGCAAAGAAGGGCAAAAAGTGTCAGGGTGAGTGGTGCACCAGTACAGCTCAGTCTGGGGGCATGGGGATTGTGAGGGATTATCCAAAGGGGTAGCAGGAAGATGAAGAAGAGTGCTGGATCAGTCTTAGCTTTAAGGGGTCCCCCTGGGGCTCTGCCTTCCCTTCTGCAGGTGCTGCTGTTTTCACTCAGCTGTAGTGGAGCTGGGTAGAAATGGAATCAACCTTGATTGCCAATGGGACGGTCAGGATGACAATATGAGGGCCCTTCCACTTAAGCTCAAGTCCAGAGGCTGTATGTTTTTGGATTAGTACAGAGTCCCCAGGCTGGAAGTAGTGGAGATGCTTGGATGTTGGAACAGGCTAGTCAAGGAGCAGGCCCTGGTAATGAATAAGCCTGGAATTGGAAATCCAGCAGTCTGGGGTGCCCTGGAGTAATGCCTCAACAGCGTGGGGAACAGAAACAGAAAGGGGCTGACCCAGAGAGAGCTTATCAGCCTCCTTGACAGGGATGGCAATGGCAGCCACAGCCCTAAGGCAGGGCAGCTACCCAGAGGCCACCAGGCCCAGGTGCTTTGAGAAGTATGCAACAGGCCTCTTCCAGGGACTGAGCAATTGCATCAGAACACCTTTTGCAATACCCTGTGCTTCTGCCACAAAAAGATGAAAGGGTTTAGTAAAGTCAGGGAAAGCAAGTGCAGGGGTGGAAGTGAGGGCCCTTTTTAGGTAATCAAAAGAATCTTGTTCTGTCTTGGTATAGACTAGGGGGTCAGACCCAGCAGCAGCAGAGTAGAGGGGCTTACTTAGCAAGGTCAGCAAACCTGAGGATACAGAGGTGGCAGTATCTGACAGTACCTAGGAACTCATGGACCTGCTTCTTGGTGGTAGGTACAGGAATGTTCAGGATGGCCTGGATATGTCCCATGAAAGAGAGCAGGTACTGGCCTCAAGATGGTAACCAAGGTAGGAGACAGAGGTACAGCAGATCTGTGCCTTCTTGGCAGACACATGGTAGCTGAGGGAACTCAAAAGAGAGTGAGTAGCCTGAAAGCATTCGTCCTCAGTGGACATAGCTAACAATAGATCATCAACATACTGAATGAGGGAGCAGGAAGGGTTAGATTCCCAGAAATACAAGAGATCCTTGTGGAGGGCTTCATCAAAGAGGATGGGGGAATTCTTGAAGCCCTGAGGCAACCTCATCCAGGTCAACTGGCCAGAGAAGCCTGAAGAAGGGTCCACGCGGGTGAAGGTGAAAAGGGACTGACTCATAGGAGCCAAAGGAATAGAGAAGAAAGCATCCTTAAGGTCTGACAGTATACACATGTTGTGCAGAAAAGTGCAAGGCGAGACCCGGTTATAAATTTAATGTGGATTTATTGAAGTGTGTGACTGCTTGGAGTGTAGACTCAAATTGAACAGCCCAGAGCAGGGGCAGAGCCAGAATATTTAAAGACAAAAACCACAAAGTAATGGTCTGATCTATACATCTGCAGGAACTTACAGAAGCAGAGAAAAGCAATTGGTTAATACTCATATTCCATAATACTCAGAATTCCATAGTAATGTGGAATATGGACTATAGTTAAGTTTCAATTTCCCAGAACAGGATGGGTGACTATGCCTTAAGCAATTTCCCAGGAATATGGGCAGTTACTTTTGGTGCCAAAATGCTTCTCTGTGGCGGGAAAGCGCTTCTCTCTGGCAGTATTTCACTTCCATGAAGAAGGGAGCCCAAATGGTGGGTGTAGGGACAAGTTAGGTACAACATTATCTCTATGTATTTATATAAATATCTCTTGTTTTATGTATATTTTCCATGTAATTTTAAATAACATATACTCAATGTATATTTATAAATATACATATGTACATATAGAGTGTTTAATTCTTGACCCATAACTATTCATGTAAATCTAGATCTACTTATTTACATATCCATATATGTCTGATTCTGTAGCTTAGATTGGTTGCTTTCTGGATTGAATAGCGTATTTCACCATTGATCCTTGATAATCATGAATGGTCATTGTTTTGAGCACAAATATTACAGCTATCAAAATTATTTATTTTTACATTGTGGCTGTTTTTGTATAAATTAGTTTCCTGGTTTTGCTTATTTTATTCTTTACCAGCTTATAAAAATTCTAAATTTTTTTCTTTTTAGAATATTGATATTATAGTGTAAACATTTTTTATGATTATATCAAGCTTACTCTGTATCAATTGATGGCTTTACATGTCATTTTGAAATAATCTTTTTCCTTATTTCTCACAGCACAATAGTACTCATCATATTCATATATCACTACTTATTCAGGCACTCCTCAATTATTGGACATTCACTTAGTTTCCAGTTTTTTTTTATCAGTAGCCATTTACTTAATATAATTATATTGCATTGTAATCAGTAAAGGATGTTTGTAATATTTCTAATTTTCTATATTTGTGAGTTTTTTATATTCTATGATATTGTTAATATTTTTAAAGATGCAATTTTTGGACAGCTGAAAAATATATATGCACCTTTATTTCATTCTATCATTTCCAAAAGTCTATCGTAATGTTTCTTTAAAAAAAATCATTTTGAACTTCAATAAAAAAGAGAACTTTTTCCTCTACACAGCACAACACACAAAGAGGATTCAGTATAAAACTACCAATTTCCATTTCACGTTGTTTACTTTTTTTGAGAAACTACGTGTAATGGTAATGAAATTTGAAGATACCTTTGCATTGGAAAACTAAGATGTACTTAGCATCTAGTTTCAAATTAAGCCTTTGTTAAAGAAACAGAAGGTATGAACCCTAGTTGCTGACATAACAGGAAGGGGCTGAACAGGGAGAAGCTATACCATATTTAAGGAAGAGCACAAGCTAGACAGTCAGAACTTCTTGGGACAAGCATCTGGAGGCAGACCAGCTGTTGAGAGAGAGAGAGAAAAAGAGAGAAAGAGAAGAGAAAAACAGAGAGAGAAAGAGAGAGAGAGAGAGAGAGAGAGAGAGAGAATTTCTCTCAGGCATGTAAGAGCTGTACTGCTGCTGCTGGACTGGAACTTCCATGAAGAAAGTGATTTTGATTTTGAGAATGGGAGAAAGTGATTTTAATTTTGAGAATAAAGCTGCTGAAGACTTCAGAGGGCCAGCTGGAGCTGCTGAGGATTTCCGAGGCCTAGCTGGAGCTGCTGCTGATTTCCAAGGGCCAGCCAGAGTTGCAGAAGACTGGGGAAGCATAACTGTGGTGCCAGTATTTTGTACAGATGTTGTTGTGGCTTTGTTAATGTGTATGAATGTTCTTGTGGCTTTGTTGAGCCTAGTCTTTGCAGGAACAGAAACTGTGGGGGATTTAGGGTGGCCTAGGCACTATGAACTTCAATATGGAGCAGGAACTGCTGTCATTAGCTTCCAATTGCCCCAATATAATTTTGAAAGAGTTATTCTCTTCAGTGAGTTTTTGAAATTCCTTTTCCATTTGGCAAATTTGGCTTTTTAAAGCATTTTTCTCCTCATTGGCTTTTTGGGCCTCTTTTGCCATTTGAGTTAGTTTTTTTTTTAAGTGTTATTTTCTTCAGTATTTTTTTTTGGGGGGGGGGGCTCCTTTAGCAGCCTGCTGACTTGCTTTTCATGATTTTTTTGCATCATTCTCATTTCTCTTCCTATTTTTTCTTCCACTTCTCTTACCTGATTTTCAAAATCCTTCTTGAGCTCCTCCATGGCCTGTACCTGATTCATATTTTTCTTGGAAGCTTTTGATGCAGAAATTCTGACTATGTTGTCTTCCTTCCATTCCATGCTTTGATCTTTTAAGTCCTCCCAAAAGGATCCTATGGTCTGTATGTGCTTCCTCTGCTTGCTTATATTACCAGCCAATTACTTGACTTTTGATCTCTTTGCCAGAGATTTTTTTTTGCCTTTGTAGAACTCTGCTTCCAAATTGCAGAGAGATATGTCCCAAATCACTGGGGTTTTTGCACCTGCTGGAGCTATTAGGAAGGTGCACTCTCTGAAGCCCCCACAAGCTCTGGCACACTGGTCACACACCCCAGGACCACCACCTAAGACTGCGATCCAAATACAAGCAGGTTAAAGCAAGAGTTATTATCCTCTGAATGGTTGCTTGGTCCCCCTACAGTCTTCATACCAGGAGCTTTGGAGGCAGCCATACAGCAGCAGCTGCAGCTACTGTGCCCCTGCCACTTCTCACCCTGGGGGCCAGGGCCAGACTGTACTCTTCCTTCACCCTTCCAACAGAGATCCCATTTACCTTTTACTCTCTTTTTGGCATTTGGGTTGAGAAGTCGGGAAACTGCCACAGCTGCTGGTGATTCACTGTCCTGAAATCTGCTCCTCTGCAGATGGTCAGGCCACCCTGGGGCCAGAACCACGTGGCTCCAGTGTGACTGTGCTCAGCTCCCAGCCAGGGTTGATAGATCCTTCCTATAGCCCTGCTGGGTTTCCTTCAGTTGGAGCTTCATTTCTCTCTGTCATTTTGTGGGTTTTGTAGCTCTAAAATTTGTTTAGAGTCATTTTTTTTACACATATTGGAGGTAGTGGAAGCCAGAGCCATGTAGAGGTCCTGTTTTTACTCCACCATTTTGGTTCTGTCCTGGAAGCTTTATCTGTCTGTATTTTTAATACAAGAATTTGACTTCTGTAAATTTATGAAGGATCAAGAGCTTCTCTTTAGTAATCCTGGCCACTTGATCATACTCTTTTATGTATTTATAGTCATGTCTCAGCTAAAATCCTATTTTGTATAAAAAACTTTTCTTGATCCCTTTTAATGGAAGAGCCTTCTCTCTGTTGATTATTTTCTATTTATCTTGTACATATCTCATTAGTACACAATTATTTGCCTTTCTTCATAACTAATTTTAAGCTCCTTGAGAGCAGGGACTATCTTTTACCTTTCTTTGTACCCCCAATGCTTAACATACAATCCTGGCATATAGTAAATGCTAGATAAATCCTTGTTAATTGACTATTTAGTAGATGCTTTAAAAATCTTATAGTAATATGCATATAGTTCTTACTATTTCTCTGAATATTACTTTGTATAGACCAAATATTTTATATGCATAAAAAATTTCCAGTAATTAATTTACTAAAAATGAAATACCTTCCACTATATCAGATCAAAATAGTTGTTTTTCTACTTACAGTTTTAGGGAATAATTTGGGACATGGAAAGATGGAATGATTTCCCTATGATTATATAGCTGGTATGTTTCAAAAGAAGTATTTGAGCCAGTGTCTTCCCAGCTCCAACGTCAACTTTCTATTCACTGTGCTATGCTGCCTTGTGAAACTGTTATTGCTCATAGTGTTCTTATTTTATTAAATTAATTAACTAACCAAACAAATAATTAAGTTAAATGAGAATTATATTTTATATATGTCTTATAGTGTCTTGCAAAGTGCTTTAGTAGGAACTTAAATGTTGAACTAATTGAGCCAAATTTCTTTTTGCAGCTACAAATCTGTACTGGAAAACACATTTAAAAAATCAGCAGTCTGCAAACACACTTTAAGAATTATGGAGCTAGCAGAGCAGTTATTTATTAGTTATCTGAAAAAAAAATGCCCTTTGAATGTGCTTGCCATATACTTGACAAGTGGCTTCCTTGTCCTGTCAGAAGGACCCTTTCCATGATTCCATAATTACATGACATGTCTTCGAAGAAATTAAGTTTCTTAATATATATTTTAAATTTAGTCCTTTAAGTGTCCTTGAGCTGGAAGCATTGTCATTTTCACACCCCTCCTAAATCCAACACTCCTTTCACTGTGCCATGATTCCTTCAAATCCCAGCCCATGTACAATCATTTCCAGTCAGGATTTACTAATCTGCTTATCTAGAAGTGAGCCCTTTTATTCCTTTATCACTGTTTGAACCCCTCCTATGCAATTAATCATGTTCTAATATTCTCCTTCTAAACTATAAGTTTCTTGAGGACAAGTATTATTTTTTTCCTTTTTGCCTCCCCTGAACATGATGTAGTACCCATATTAGTCATGAGAATGAACCCCAAATCTGAAATAATTTTAGAAAAAAAATATTTGATCATGGTGAGGGAGAGAACTAGAAGAAGGTATGTCTCTCTTCCATATCTATGCAAAGTATATATTCTATAGGACTCAGAGAAAAGTACCAGTGCATAAACCACAGGTAGCAGTTAGCAGTTTTGTAGGAAGGACAGTTCCCAGGCAAGGTTTATTGAGTTGTGTATCAGTAAGCAGAAACATTCAAACTTGGGGAACCTAAAAGACAAGCACTCAGTAGATTCAAAACAAGACCTTGATGGAATCTTAAACATTCTCTGTAAGCATCCAGTTTCCTGATATCTCTAAGGTCAGCCTGACCTCTACAGTAGGATTTTGGGTTAGTTATCTAGCCACATAAAGCTAGGTTCAATGATATTAACAAAGGATAAATAATAAGTATTTTTTCCCACACAATGCATGACACTTAAAAAATATTTTGTTGAGGTGAATTGATTTTGATACAGGGTCATGGTCACATATCTTAGCTGACCCTGTTAAGTGGATAAATAACTTTCATCTTCTCATTCCCTTCAACTCTCCACTTCAGAATTGCTATTCCTATGGCTTGTGAGACCATCCCACCTTTTCTCTTGATAAATTAATCAATTAGTGAATAAAACAACCCTCAACTTTATAGTTTTAGATTCTAATTTAGTTTATCTGAAATTCAGATCAATAGAGATATTAGCTATTGCATCTTTGCCAAAATTGTAACTCTTTTGCCATCTAAAAGTGAGAAATCTACCAGAAAACCAGGGCATATTTTATATTTCTTCCCAAATGAAAACATTTCTTTTTCCATAGTGCCAACCTGCTTTTGCATTAAAAAAACTGATTTATCTTCCCTTAAATTGGTAATTTAATTGAGTCTAACAAGTTTTCTTGAAAAAACCTGTTTTGCTCTATTCGTTATGATAAAACTAATAATCATCCTGAAACTAAGCACAGAACCTTGTTTAAAATAGACAGATTGTGTAATAAATAGAGAAAATAATAGAATATAGATTTCACAGTTAAAAGATCATCCCTTTAATTAGAAAGACTTAGCACCCTTAGATAATGGGTGGGAAAGAGAATGTGAACAAACCACATATTACTTAGAAGTAGCCCATAAATCTGTATAGCCAAGCCGTTTAGCTGATTAATTTCTCTCTCGTCCCTACGTGTTATATTAAGGGATTCACTGACTTCTGCAGACTACAAGCTTTCTTGGGAATTTGGTTTATTGCTGTCCTATATTTCCCCTTTTTTACTGTTAATGATTGATTCTAGACCATATTAAAATGTGACTAACATGTACACTGTAGTTATCCTCAGAGAAGGAAAAAATGAGGTTGAAGTTTCTAGTTAGTTCTATGTATATGTACATGATCTCACTGAGATAATTTCTCTTGACTGAAGGGTACTAGTGCTCTTAATACACCAGATTTGGGATTAGGTTTTAAAGTGTTAAGAGAACATTTACACATAGTGTCTTGAGTTCGCCTTGGAATTAGAAGGTACTGGACTGAAGTTCTACTTCTGATTCTAACTAGCTGTGTTCAGGAGAGTCACATAATCTCTCTACCATGAAATTGTGGCTCTGGACAAAACATAAGTAAATATAAGTAAATAACTGTTGATGCTAAATAAAATAGCTAGATAAATAATGGATGTATAGTAAGAACATTCAAATGCAAAAAAGCAAAAATTGATATGAAACAAATATGAACTAAAAATAAAAAAGGAATAGTACTATGTAGGGATAAAGGGAGGGGGAGAGGAAGAGAATAGGATAAACATTTGTATAATACATATTGTGTTCTGCCACTGTACTAAGCAAATATTTTCTTATTTGATCCTCACAACAAGGCTATGAAGCAGGTGCTATTATTTCTACAGTTTTAGATTGAGAAAACTGAGGCAAATAGAAGCTAAATGACTTGCTCAGGGTCACAAAGCTGGTAAGTGTCTGAGACCAGATTTGAACTCAGGTCTTCCTGGTACCAGGTCCAGTGCTGTATTGTATCAGCAAGCACCCTAGCATACCCAGGGTGGCTGCTAGCACAGGTGCTTAGATCTGCTTTTCTAAAGGAAAGCAACTCAAAATGAGTTAACAATCTTACTTTAATCAATCAAACATATATCATTTACCTAGTTCAGGGGGAAAAGTCAACATCCTGAACTTTGGAGGATATAAACAGAACACAAAACACAAGTCACAAGCAGACAGAGAAACAGATCAGCAGATGGGCTTCCAACCATCTGACCATTACATCCATACCTAGTCAGTTACTGAGAGGGAAGCACCAACATCTGGGTTTTTCAAAGCCAGGAGGCTCAATGGCTTCCTAGAGTCTCATCTGGCCAAATCACACAACTCTTCCCAAAGTGAGCCCCAAAGCAAAGCCTCACATCAGGGTATATATATAGCCTTCTCCTGGATCAGAGAATGTCACAGCCCTCTTGACGCACTGCCCAATCACAAAGCAACAAGGCACAAAGCAACAATTCCCAAAAAACAAGCCTCCTGCCGCAGGCTCCACATGACCACATTCAGCCTATTAGGGGGCAGAGTATACTTTCAAATCTGGGAAGGTTCTCAGAGTCACTTAAGCCACTTAAGCAAAGGGCCGAGGGGCAGGGAAAATCTTCAGATTCCCAGAAAATGTATCCACAATGCCACCAGATATGTAATTAGAATTAGACCAAGAGTTAGATTTGTGTTTGAGTTAGAGGATCATGGATTTAGCCCTGGAAAGAATGCTAGAGGCCATTTAATCCTTTCATTTTTATAGATGAGAAAACTGAGACTCAAAGAGATTAAATGATGTGCCCAAGGTCACACATGTTAGTCGTGAAGCCAGGCTTCAAATCCAGGTTCCCTGACTTTGCATCTATCTATCCCTTTTCCTCTTTACCAGGTTATCTTGAGAATCCTGATTCTATTAATTTGTAGTCCTCGGATTTTGGCCAAATTATCTCACCAAATTATCTCAACCATACCTATAAAAAAAGAAGAATAGACAAGGTATCCTTTTAGCTCTAAAATAAAATTCTACAATTATAATTCATAAATGACCTTTGTTATATCTTCCATTGCAAACGGTGCTGGGACATAGAACATATGAATAAGGCAAAGATAAATTAATCTTTTGAAGTTGATCAGGATAGACACTGGGATGACCTACTGGACCTGCTCCCTGCTTAAAGTGGACATCAATATTTATGTTTTAAGTAGCTTGATTAAATACTTTCTCATATTCTTCCTGCCCCCACCCAAATGCACTCTGCCTCTATCAACCTGCAATAAAGACAGACTTTAAAATATGAGGTGCTATTTCTTCCTGTAGCTGATTAAATAGACATATTCTTAATATATGAGTTATAAAATTAATCAGTTACTGAAGCAATTGTCAATGGAAAGTGTGCATTTAAAATTTCTTGTCTTGGAGGCACAAGAGAAGGGTTCAAGCCCTAGTTCTGATACTAGTTCAGTAACATTGAACAAATAATTAAACTAGTCAGAGCTTCAATTCCCTTAGCTATATAGTAGGACTAATACTACTTGTACTTGCTACCCAACAGTTATGAAGAAAATGCTTGCAAGTCTTAGAAGGCTCTTCAAGTTTGTTGTTACTATTAGCTGCTATGTGTACTACTCAAGAATCACAATTTCAGATTGTCTTGAAAATATCCAGACCAGGAACATCTTCATATAAAAGTCCTCAACACTGCTAAACTGCACTCCTATGGTAGCTCCTTTCTTGTTCCTTCCTTACCCTTGTTTTTAGCTCTCCCAATTAGTTCTGCATTTCCATTTTCTTCCTCCATCTCCATGTGTCAGAAGAGAGAGGAAAGAAAAGAAGAAATCATCTCTGTAATACAGGAAGCAGGCTTCCTTAGATTTAGATTCTTTGTGCCTGTTTAAGGGCATCAGGATGTATTAGTCAAGGCTCTGAAAGTCAAGTGAATAGATAAAGATTGGTAGAGGGCTTTTGAGCTGAGAGTTAGCATTTGTAGTAAGAGACAGCAAGCTGTTTTATGTGGAGTTAAGTTTAGAGAAATTGGGAATAAATAGCATGAGTATGAGTTTGACAAATGTATCATACAAAGTTGAGAAAATGATTGAATTTGTGCCAACACAAATGTATACATAAGGCCTGCAATGGACAATGGGGCCTCTGAAAGATGTTGTATCTAGGGGTAGGGTTACTTCCTATGGCTTTTGTTCTATGGTTGCAGGGTGTGAACTGTGATGAAACTTCCAAGATGAGACTGTTAATTACAACCACAATCATGGTTTTCTGAACTCCTAGTTCTGACTCAGGAAATGAGTGCAAGGGATAGGAAAAATAGAATAAGGTCACCTAAAGGCACAATGTAGTATAAAAATATTACTAGCCCTTGTTGCACAGGAAAGGACTATATGTTGCGAGCTATTCATAGCTATCTGCAAAGTACAGTTGTAGGGGTTAGAAGAATTGATCTAAACATCCCTTTTCTTAAGCAAGTGCTCTAATGTCCAAAGCATCTCAAGAATGAAAGTGTTTTGCTTTTCTATAGAGGAAAAGGTCCTTTCAAACACCTAAAACTAGTTCTTCTTTAGTCAGTATCTACCAATGAAGTAGGAATTTGGGATCCATTTGAGAATTCATAATTCTCTCCAAGAGAAGCAAGTCTTGGACCTAAGTTCATTTTTGCTCATCCTTAAGTATTTTTTCTAACTCTGCAATCAATCAATCAATCAATGAGCATTTGTTAGAAAGGCATACTTTGTGCCAGACACTGTTAAATACTGAGAATGCAAAGACATAAATGAAACAAAGCAGAATTGTTCCAGTTCTCAAATGTCTTGCAGTCTCTCAGGGGACATGACATATACGTGAATATATTCAAAGTTTAACGGAGATAAATCCACAAGGTAATTTTGTGGGGTGATACTTGAAGCGGGTGGGAATTAGGAAAGGTCTGAGGGAGGAAATGATGTTTAAGCTGAACTCTGAAGGAAAGTAGAGATTCTAAGCGAGGGATGGAGTGCATTCCAGGCATAGGAGATGAATAGCCTGTTCAAAGGTATGACAATGGGGAAATGGACTATTGTGTGAAGAATAGCAAATTTGGACTTACCACAAAATGTGTGAAAGATAACAATGGTTGGAAAGGCAGAATGTTGAGGGCTTTAAATGCCCAACTCTATGATCATTGTTAACTTATCATGTATTGTCTATTTGATCATTAATTTTTCAAGTCTTTCTTTCTAGAACATCATTTAATGCAACCTAATACAAATACTGAGAGAATAGAAGGCATCCTTATGATATGCCTTTTGTGACTTGTTCTGGTAGCATTTTGACTTTGTTTCTTTTGGGGATCTTTAAATACACAGCTACATTCAGAGCCTTTCAAGTCAAACTCACACACTAGAGATTAATTTTAAAAAATTACCAAACTAGTGGTAAGTCAGTAGCAATACTGCTTTTATCTATAAAGGAAATTAAAATCATTTTAATTTATGGGGATACAATTTTCTAGAGATTTCCTAACTTAACCCAGGCTTTAATATTTACTTTTAAGGAGTTTCCCCATCATAAAGCCACATTTATAATTTAGCATAACAATATTTAAAAATAATTTATAATCTGGAAAATATGTTACCATAGGTCATTAATATGAGGTTCAGCAATTTTCACTCACATGCCACATCACTCACATGAATAAGTCTGAGTTCCCTTTCAGCTGCCAAATGTATTATGCTAATAAGTATTTACTATCATTGATCATAATTGATATGGGAAAAAAGGACCCCTTTATATAACAAATGATATTTTTTTGTTGTTATTTTCCTCTTGCTTAGCTTCTGCATGTAAATGTTTCTGGCCAACTGCTGGCTGAAAATGGGCAATTTTTACGTCTTTTACCATCATTAATTTCCTCACAAAAAGCCATTGTTTCTTCTCTATTTGAAGAAGCTCTTCAAGAAACCCTAAAACTGTCTCTGCATCCATTACACTGAGCAATTCTCGGTGCTTCACATTTCTTTGAAAATAACTAATGAGTCTGGACTTCCTCCAGGCACTGCACATACTTAGAATGCTTATGCATTTTCAGAAACACAGTATGAACACACGTCACCCCTCTTTCAGAAACAAGCAAGTCTGTCTTAGTTCACCTCATGCATGGACTTAATGCACTCTCCAACAATAAAGTAGCTGTTGATTATTGCTTTGCACAGTTGTGGCAGCCTCATTAGTTTCACTACCTAGCTTGAAATGGTTTCATGCCAAATTAAAAATGTAGGTCATTCAAAGGACTAATGTTCCTAGTTCAGCCTAGAGAAATTTAAAGCTCACCTGTATTCTGTTACAAATAGAAGAGTCCATTTGCTTATCATTCTACACCAAGCCAGTTCCCACAATGGGCACAATTATGCATGCCATTCTTATAAAAGCAATTACAATTACATTGTTAGGTACACATGCCAGACATGTTCATTAGACTGTGGAATTTTCAAGGCATTGTGTGTGAATGACTGATCTAGCAGTCAGAATTATTTTGGTGAGTTGTCTACTCATAAATCAAATGAGATAATGTTTGTAAACCACCTTAGTACAGTATCTGGCACATAGTAGGGATTTAAGAGGTGCTTGTTTCTCCTTCCTCTTAGAATTACAGAATTTTGGATCTAGATACAACCTTAGATTTTGAATTCAACTCCCTTAATATTACAAATATGGTAACAGAGAGTCAGGGAGGATGAGTTACTTGCCTTAAGTGAAAGGATGAGTTAATGTCAGAACAATACTAGAAGCCAAATCTCCTGTCTAGACTTTCTTTTCCTCTTTCATTTCTTTTCTATTCCTTTCTTTTCTATTTTATTCCTTCTTTTTCTTTTCAATTATATTTTTGATATGTTTTTCTCTTTCTTTTTTTAAAATTGAATTGATTTTTAGTTCTTCCCTCTGAGATTATCAACACTTTATCTCATCCATATCTTGTTAATACATAGTAGTTTGAATATTGTGAGCTTCATTAGGGATAGGGATTGGTTTTGTCTTTCTTTCTACCCCTATTGCTTGGCACAGTGCCTGGCACAGAGTCAGAACTTAATAAATCCTTGTCAATTTGATTTTTGTGTTTCACTTCATGACAATTTTCCCATTACACCCTTCCCTTCATTTTTTTGTAGTATTTTTAATTGAATTTTAAACTTAAATACAAAATTAGAAAAGAAAAGAAAAAGCCAAGTACACAGCCAACTATAAGAGAGGATTTATTATAAAACAATAAATTTCTATTTCAAGTACAGCACATTGTTTTCAAAGCTGCCCAGCTTTGCTCCCTTGTTGGTTTTCTTTTGTTTTCTGCTGTACAACTTTTCTCTCTTATCCCTCCCCTCCACTCTAAAGAAGGCTACAATTAAGTGTATCTATACACATACAAGTAGATAAGTATCTATAAAATACACATATATACAGAGTTACATTCAAACAGATATGCAATATCATACTATGCTTATTTTCTGTAATCTCTTTCTCTGAAGGTAGATAGCATCTTTCTTCATAGGACCAAGTCTTGTTTTTCTAAACCAAAAAACTCATCTTTTCCTATACCGGGAGCAATATTGCAACCCAATCACATCCTGTCTGAGAAATCTATGAAAGTTTCCCCCCAAATTTTCAGCATTCCTTTTATTTTTGGTTATATAGGTTTTATTTATACAAGAGAATTTTAATTTAAAATAATCAAAATTATTCCTTTTTACGCTTCAACAGTGCTTTCCATTATAATGTATTTTAAGGTTTGTTATAGTTAAATCTACTTCTTTTGCATTTCTTTCCCTCCTGGCTTCTTTTAGTTCCTGACCTTTTGCTCTTCCAAATAAGCTTTATTATGATTTTTTTTCTAAACTGCTAAAATAATTTTTTAGTTATTTAATTGGGATGACATTGAATGAATATATTAGTTAGGTAAAGTTGTCATTTTAAAAATTATAGTAGCTTTAGCTATACATGAACAACAAATATTGCTTCAATTATTTAGATCTGAGTTTAATCTGTATAAAAAGTGTTTTCTATTTATGTTCACATGGTTCCTGTGTCTAACAAAATAGACATATGCCTCACAAAAGAGGCATATATTCAGGTATTTTATATTAAGTATTTTAAATGATATAAAACAATATTGAATAATATTTCTGAAACACAGTATAGTTTATCTGTTTTCCACTTTTGATTAAATCCACTATAACTTTAACTTTGTCTGAGATCATGATTGCCATCCTTCTTTTTTTTACATAATAAATTCTACTCCTGCCCATTATTTTATCTTTGTGTGCATCTCTCAACATGTTGCTGAATTCGAATTTTTAATCTGCTATCCATTTTTGTTGTATGGATAAATTTGTCCCATAGACACTCTAAGCTAAAAATTACTTATGTATTTTCCTCATCCTAATTTTCTTAGTTGTTCTCACCCTGTTTACCATATCTCTCCTGACTCCTTTGCTTTACTTGTACCTGCTACCTTGCTCTCCTATTTCTTAACGTACCCCTCCCTCTAGAAGTCCCTCTTTTATCCTTATCCTTTACCCCAACTCTATTCCCTTGCCCTCTTATTTCTTTCTGAATTTAGAAGACTTTTATACACTTACGTGTGTGTGTGTGTGTGTGTGTGTGTGTGTGTGTGTGTGTGTGTGTGTTTGGTTCTCTTTTTAACCCATTCCCAGTGAGAGTAAGGTTTCACCACTACCCACCCTTGCCCCCACTAGCCTTTTCTCTATTAATTATTCTTTTTATGCCTCATTTGTTTGAGATAATTACTTTTTAAAATCTCTCCCTATACAATTTTATTTTTTTAGAATCACTCCATCATTCTCAGCTCAACCCAAGCCTTTCTTTTAAACTACCCAAGTAATGATGCCAATCAAAATAGTACTGCTAATAGTTTCACATATACAGAGTAAACAATTTGACCTTATTAAGTCCTTTGTAATTGGTCTTTATTGTTTACCTTATATATTTCTCCTGGATGTTATATGTTGAATTTTCCTTTAAGTTCTGGGATTTTTGTTACAAAAAACTGAAAGTCTTTCAGTTCATTAAAATGTCCACTTTTTTTTTTCATTCAGGATTATACTTAACATTGCTGGGTAAATTATCTGTGGTCATAAGCCCAGCTATTTTCCTCCATGGAATATAGTATTCCAAGACCAACAGTCCTTCAATGTAGTAGCTGCTAGGTCTTGTGTAATCCTTATTGTAGCTCCCTGATATTCAACCTTTTTTTTTTTCCTTAACCTGGGAGCTTTGAAACTTGGCTATGATATTCCTGCAAGTTTTCCACCTGAGATCTTTCAGGTGTTGATCAGTGCATTGATTTTTCTATTTCTGCTTTGCCTTCTTGTTCTAGAACTTCAGGGCACTCTTCCTGGATAACTTCTTGTAATATAACAATATTCCTTTTTTTAATGATATATTTCAGTTATGACTCAGTTTAACTATCTGTTTGACTTTGGCCAACTTTCAGTTTGACTTTTCTTATTTTATTTCTCCTCAGTCTTTTCTCCAGATCAGTTGTATTTCTAATGAGATATTTCACTTTATCTTCTATTTTTGCATTCTTTTCATTTTGTTTTATGATTTTTTTTTTTGGTGTCTTAGAACATCATTAGTTTCCCTATTGCCCAATTCTAGTTTTCAAAGAATGATTTTCTTTCTTAAGTTCTTTATTCTCTGTTTCAAGTTGGTTGACTTTCTTTTCATTATTTTCTTGACTTATTTTTTTCCCTGTTTTTCCCTCAATCTCTCCTACTTTATTTTTAAAGTCCTTTTTAAGTTCTTCCAAGAACTCTTTTTGTGCTTGGAACTATTTGACATTTCTCATTGAAAAAAGAGTGATTTTTTATGCTCCATTATCTTCCCTTTAATATGAACCCAGATCTTTTCTATCTCCATAGTAACTGTCTATGTTTGGGTTCTTTCTCCTTTGCTTATTCATTTTTATTTATTTATTTGTTTTATTTTCTTTTTAGCAGTAATTAGTGTAGTCCAGTTGTAGTCCCAAGGTATGGGGAATGATGCCCCAAGTCTCAGGTCTTTCTTACTGTTACTTTCTGAGGTCTGTCTTGGGGCCCAAACTTGGGCTGGCATCAAGCCACACTGTCCTGCCCTTGATCTTGTTCTCTGAGTTCCCTCCAAGGGCTGCAAACTACAGTTATACTCTGTGCCCTGGAACTGAAACCATTGACTCTGCTCTCATACAAATGCCCACAGTCAACAGAGCTTCTGCCCCATGCTACTGCACTCACCAGGTATGTGCTAGCTCCTTCCTCTGGCATCCATAGCTTGGGACATGTCTGGTCAGCACTGTTGTACTTGGCATCCCTCTGTAGTGAAAGATCCTTCAATATTATCCTATTCCATCAGACCCCTACACTGTCTGCAAAATGACAATTTTTTAAAAAATTTTATTATACTTTGCATCATTCATTTCCACAAGATTTTGAGTTACATATTTTCTCCCCGTTTTTCCCCCACCCACTGCCCCAAAACAGCCATCGCAGTGTGTCCCCCCTCCCCCAGTCTA
>CM053581.1:481447588-481467498 GCA_028627135.1 Pseudochirops cupreus
GAGTTGGGGGAAGGGGGATGAGAGGTGGGGTGATGGAGGGGAGGGCAGAGTGGGGGGGGAGGGCTGATGAATGTTCACATTTCTGTAGAGGGATAGGGACAGGGTGGAGAGTGGATGGGGGGGCAGGATAGGAAGAAGGGATGTGTAATCAGACTCTCACAGTGTGCTCACTATGGAGTGGTTCTGCATAATTTCACACGTTCAACCTGTATTTCATTGCTTATCCTTCCAGTGGGGGTGGGTGACGAGGGAGGAAGAGAAAGAATCTAGAATCTAAAGTTCCATAATCAAATGTTATAAATATATATCTATATCTGTATCTATATATGCAATTATTACTATTATTATTATTATTATTATTATTATTGACTACATCCAACTGGAACTTGAGATATACAGGCACTGTGGTTGGGAGATCCATCCTGCCCTACCAAAATGACATAGGAGAGAATAGGTTGGGGGAGGGGGAACACACTGGATGGCTGTTTTGGCGTGGTGGGCAGGGGAAAGAAGGGGAGAAAATATGTAACTCAAAATCTTGTAGAAATGAATGATACAAACTAAAAAAAAAAAGAAATAGAGTGATGGATCAGTGGAATAGATTAGGTACACAACTCACAGTAATAAATTATTATACTAATCTGCTGTTTGATAAACCCAAAGACTCCAACTTCTGGGATAAGAACTCACCATTTGACAAAAACTGATCAGAAAACTGGAAAACAGTATGACAGAAACTGGGTACAAAACAACATCTCACACCATATTCCAAGATAAGGTCAAAATGTATACTTGATTTAGATATGAAAGGTAATAACATAAGCAAACTAGGAGAATAAGGAATAGATCTATGCAGAAGGGAAGAATTTATGACTGAAGAAGAGATAGAAAACATTATGAAATGCAATACAGATTACATTAATTAAAAAGGTTTTGCACAAAGAAAACTAATACAACCAAGTTTAGAAAGAAAACAGAAAGATAGGAAACAATTTTTTATAGCAAGTGTTTTTGATAAAGAACTCTTTTCTCAAATATATTGAGAACTGATTAAAATTTGTAATACAAGTCATTCACCAATTGATAAATGGTCAAAGGATATGAGTAGGCAATTTTCACTTGAAGAAATTAAAGCTATCTATTCATACCAAAAAAAGTTATAAATCATTATTGATTAGAGAAATGCAAATTAAAACTCTGAGGTATCACCTCTCAACTATCAGATTGGCTAATATGTGTAATGGTAATTAATTTAAATTTGAAGACCCCTTTTTGTTATGTCAAATAAGCAGGTAGTTAGCCCTTAGTAACTAATCAAACCTTTGTGGCTAAGAGGCAGAGGGTGTGAACTCTGTCTCCTGTTGCTGACATAACGGGAAGGGTTTGGCTGAAACAGGAAGCCAATTCTTTGGGTGTACATAAGAAGAGCCCCAAGACAGTCAGAATTAGAATTTTTTCTCCTGGAAGGTTCCCGGTGGAGGAAGCAAAATTTTCCCAGCATCTGGAAGCTGGACTGCTACTTGCTGGACTGAGAACTGAGTTGGAGTTTTCTTGAGACCAGAATCTGGTGAAGGCTGAGGTTTCTTGCCAAGAAGGCCACCTTGAAGGCTGAGGTTTCTTCTGGGTTCTAGGGCCAGCTGAACTGCTGGAGGATTGAAGAAGAATGACAAGGATAAGGCTTTGCTTGTTTGTGGCTTGGTTGATCCTTGAGTTCCCAGTAACAGAAGTTGTAAAGGTTTTGAGGTGTTCTAGACCCTGTGAACTTCAGTGTATAGCAGGAACTGCCCAGAGGACAGGACAAGAACGTGGGATTTGTTTGCCTCTGAATTCAGTTTACTGTTTGGTGGATTCAGGTAGGAGCTGGGACCATGGAAGGAGATCCAGTGAATCTGAGAGACCATCCTGAGTCAAGATGAAGAAAAGACCTCTCCTTGGATATTGAATTTGGTGATGAAATTGAAGTTTTCTAGACACCATGGGGTAGAGAGTTTGTGTAATTTTCTAATGATTACATTTAGTGAGTAACAATACTTAGTGACTGAGTGCTAGATAATTGACTGATTAAGTTAACCTATGATTGCCCTATGAGTAGAAAACTGACTATTGTATTTTGAGATGAATGAATCACTGAGTAAGGAGGCAAACCTCCTTAGGGATACCAGATGATTGTTGTTTTGTTCTTTGTTCTAAATACTGTGACCATTTTGGTGAAAACTATGTGGCCATTTTAATGTTAAGCTATTGTGAACACCATATTGTGATTTTCTGTGATAAGATGTAATGTGAATATTATATTGTGATTTGTTGTGAATGTTTGCCTTGATTTGTTATGTAATAAATGTAGTGTTCACTGTATTGTGTAACAAGACAGTAGCATTCTTATGAGAAGCTGCTTGTGCCTGGCGTTACAATATGACAGAAAAGGAAAATGATAAATGTTGGAGAAGATGTGGGAAAATTGCATCATTAGTGCATTGCTGGTGGAATAGTGCATTGTTGGTGGAATTTTGAACTGATGCAAACATTCTGGAGAGCAATTTGTTGTTTATTTGTTTATTCATTTTTAATTTTAAATAGTTTACAAGATTTTGAGTTCCAAATTTCCCCCTCTCTTACCTTCCTCCACTCCAAGAAGGCATGCAATCTGATATATTCTATACATGTACAATCATATTACACATATTTCCACATTAGTCATGTTGTGAAAGAAGAATCAGAATAAAAGGGGAAAACCATGCGAGGGGAAAAAAAGAGATAATAGTATGCTTTGATCTGCATTCAGACTCCATAGTTCTTTCTCTGGATGGAGATAGCATTTTTCCATCATGATTCTTTTGGAATTATCTTAGATCATTATATTGCTGAGAAGAGCTAAGTCTACCAAAGTTGGTCATTGCACAATGTTACTGTTACTACAAAAATGTTCTCCTGGTTCTGCTCACGTCACGAAGCATTAGTTCATGTAAGACTTTTATGCAGTACAATTTGCAACCATGGCCAGAGGACAATCAAACAGTGCATACCTTTTGATCCAGCAATACCACTAGTAGTTTGCTATTCCAAAGTTCTCATACGAAAAGGGAAAAGGACATACATGTACAAAAATATTTAAAGAAGCTCTTTTTGTGGTGGCAAAGAACTGGAAATTAAAAGGATGCCCATCAGTTGGGGAATGGTTGAACAAATTGTGGTATATGAATGTAATGGAATACTATTTTGCAAAAAGAAATAATGGGCAGGTAGATTTCAAAAGAATTTGAAAGACTTTTATGAAATGATGCTGACTGAAGTGAACAGAACCAGGAAAACATTGTACATAGTAACAGCAACATCATGTGATGATCAACTATGACTGACTTAGCTCTTCTCATCAATACAATGATCCATGTATTCATGGATTCAAGAAGGAATATGTTATCTACATCCAAAGAAAGAACTATGGAGTCTCAATACAAATTGAAGCATTGTAGTTTCACTTATTTTGTTTGGCTTTTCATGACTTTTCCCTTTTATTCCATTTCTTCCTTCACAACATGACTAATGTGGAGATGTGCTTACATGATTGCACGTAGATGACCTATATCAGATTGCTTGCCATCTCGGGGAAGGGGTATGACAGGGAGGAAAGGAGCAAAAATTGAAATTCAAAATCTCATTTAAAAAACGAATGTTGAAAATTATCTTTACAAGTAACTGGAAAAAATAAAATCCTATTTACCCAAATAAGTAAATCTTCAGCACCACAGAGAACTCAAAAAAAAAGTATGTATATAAATATATAGATATAGATATAGATATAGATATAGATATATATAGATATATATGAGAAAGAGAAGAAGATGTTGTATACATGAGACTCTTAGCCCCTTTTCTTGGTGGGAGGGGAGTGGTGGTGGTCGTTTTGGAGATGGTAGGAAGGTGATCGAAATGTTTGAGTCAAGAGAGGGAAATTTCAGGAAAATTTCCACTTCATAGTATGATGAAAGAATAACAAAACACTTGGCTCAGATCTCATCTTTCTTCCCTATCCTTTACAATACAAGTAGAACTTCATCAGGTGCTTATATTATTATGATAGATGCAAGGATAAAGACTAGCAAGAATATATTGAACATAACCGTTTATTAAAGAATATACAACCAATTAATCAAAACAGATTTAAAAATCTCTTAGTATTCATTATAGTAGGATTCTCTCTATATTTGTTTATATACAGATTATGATATATTTCTCTCTGAACGCTGTGTAAACAGTGAGTGCAATCCTCAAAGTGAAGTACTCTTACCAATGTGTTCTATATAAGTATAGTATTATCAACATTCATGTACTTCATGAAATACTGATAATAAATGGAATGGAAGAAAAGTAAATTTTAAAACATTATTAAAATGTTACTTTTATAGTTGGCTATAAGTTCCCTCACTAACACCACCAAAGGTATTCATTGCCAGTAACATTAGGTCTTAGGGTTAGTGCAATTAAAATTATGCTTGCTCCTTTGAAGAAAAGCTATCACAAATCTGGACAGCATACTAAATAAAAAACAAAAAGATCCCCATGCTGACAAAGGTCTATATAGTCACTGTATTTTCCAGTAGCAATACATGACCATGAGAGATGGACCATAAGGAAAGCTCAGCATCACAGAACCAATGCTTTCAGATTGTTCTGGAGAAGACTTTTTAGAGTTCCTTGGACAGTGTAGAGATCAAATCAATCAATACTTAAATAAATTAATTCACCACTATTGCTGGAATATCAAATACTGAAGCTGAAGCTTAAATACTTTGATCAAAGAATGAGAAGTCAAGACTCATCGGAAAATACTGATGTTGGGAAAGATTAAAGGCATAAAGCAAAAACGATAGCAGAAGATGAGATGGATAGTGTCATGGAACCAACAAATATGAGCTTGGACAGACTTTGAGAGATAGTAAAAGACAGGAGGGCCTGGCATGCTATGGTCCATGGGGTCGTGAAGAGCCAGACATGACTAAATCACTGTACAAAAATAACGATTACACCTATCTCAAAAAGAAAAAACTACACCTCACTTTAGCATGTATACGTACATATATAGATATGTATACATATGCAAACACATACATATACTCAAAGTACATACCACATGAATCTCAGAAGTGTTGCTTCCTTCAAAAGATTAAAACAAATACTAGTTCAC
The DNA here is from genome assembly GCA_028627135.1 of Pseudochirops cupreus. Classification (NCBI taxonomy): domain Eukaryota; kingdom Metazoa; phylum Chordata; class Mammalia; order Diprotodontia; family Pseudocheiridae; genus Pseudochirops; species Pseudochirops cupreus. The sequence continues at coordinate 481,452,771 of CM053581.1, forward strand.
GTCTCCATCTAATGCAGAATGCAAAAGGATTAAAAGATTAACAAAAGGACATAAGAAAAAAGGTTTGTGAGAGCAGGGACTGTTAAACACTAAACCAGGAGTTCTTAACCTATGGTTAGATTTCAGGGAGTTGCGGATCTTGGGTGGGAAAAGCATTTACATATTTATTTTCACTGATCTCTAGCTGAAATTTAGCTTTTCTTTCAATTATGAATTTAAAAGAAAAAACTATTCTGAGGACTCCACAGGATTCACCTGAATATTAAAGGGCATCCCTGACATAAAAAAAGGTCAAGAAACCTTCCAAGGGACTTAATGTAGTTTATTTTTTTTAATAAGTTTTTTTCCTCCTGCGAGAAGGAGCACTACCATGAAGGTTAAAAAATAGCCCAAGAGCAAAAAATGAAATTTTCTACATGGTTTCAAATCTTATTGTCTAATGGAGGGGATCAGCAAATACTCGTGTTCTGTCATTTTTCTGTTATCTCTAAAACTGTTTGCAATCTATCTATGAGCAAAACTGACTAAAACTAAATTTTAAATGATACAAGTTTTCCTAATAATTTTTCTTTAGTTTGTTTTTCAATCACAATATTTCACACAAATGTTTTGTTTTTGCTAGCTTTACAAACGTAGGAAAGTCATTGCCACAACATTTTGACAAATATTTTAATAAATAGCTATGTTGACCCAATTGGTTCAAATGGAAATAGATCCCATAGATTCAGATAAGACGTTTGGTTATAATTAAGGGAGTAGTCTATAGTAAGAAAACTATGTTAGCTAAGTTACTGACCTCAATTAAAATTAATAAGTCTTAGATAAGAATATATCTTCACATTAATCAATCAATTGATTTATTAAACAATTACCCTATGCAAGGTATTGTGCTAAGAGCTAAATACACAAAAATGAAAGTAAAATAATCTTAACCTTTAAGGACTTTGCATTCTAATGAGGAAGAATATACATATGTGTACACACATATGTGTGTGTGCACATATACATATAAAAAAGATTCAAGGTAGTTTGGGGATCTGGTATACTAGCAGTTTGGCAGAGGGCTGGGAAGGGTAGGGAGTACAGGTAATACCAGGCTAGTCTCATGCAGAAGAAAGCACTTAAACTGAGTCATGAAGGATTCAGGGATTCCATCAAGTAGAGGTGAGAAAGGAGACCATTCCACAGACCATTCTAGTCACGATAGACAACCACTGCAAAGTCAGAGGAATGAAAAATGGAATTTTATGTATGTGGAATAAGAAGGTCAGTAAGGCTGGATGACAGAGTACAAAGTCTGAAGTAAATTCTAAGAGTAGAAGGGGCCAGGTGATAAAAAGATATAAATGTCAAATAGAGGAGTTGATATTTGATTATAAAATCAACAAGAAGTCATCAAAGCTTACTGAATAATGGAGGGAAGATGACAAGGAAAATCCTTACATGGTGTATGGACAACATGTGGGGTGATTCTCAAAGCACAGAAGTCAAACAGAAGGCATTTTTAGCAGTTAAAGTAAATGAGTAGAGAGGAGAAATAGGAAGGAAATACTGTGTTCCTCATGAGAATGAAAAATCTTTCAAGTCAAGAATCCAGTTTTTGTCTTACTTTTTTATCCCTAGCATTTAGCATAATGCCTGGAATATAGTAAGCATTTGTTTCTGGATGGACTGTCTGACTGACATTTTATGAACATACAAAAAATAAGAGCATTTGATTGGATGGGTGGGTTGAAGGAGATTGAAGAGTTGAGGATGACAGATTTGTAAACCTGGGTGACTAGAGGGATGGTGATATCCTCAATAGTTTAAAAAAAAATAAAGGAAGCTTTAAAAGGAGATTTTTTTGGAGTGGAGGCATGTTTTGTACATATGGATTTGGAGATGCCTATGGCACATCCAAATTGAAGTATCCAATAGACAGTTGCTCAAATAGGACTAGAGTTCAGGAAAAAAAAAGTTCAAGGCTCAGTATAGAGATCTAGGAATGATGTGATCAGAGAGAGTAACTGTAACCTTGAGAATTGATAAAGTCAAGAAAGAAAGAGTATGTGTATATAGAGAGAAAAAGGGCCAGGTTAGAACCCTCTGAGTTACCCACAAGTAGGTGGATATGACATCAATGATAAATCGGCAAAGGAAATTGAAAAAGAAAAATCGGAGAGATAGAAGAACCAGAAAAGTAGTGTCATGAAAACCAGATAGAAGAGACTATCCTCCAGGATGATAGGGTGGGCAACATTTTCAAATGTTCAGAGAGGTCAAAGATGAGGGTGAGAATAAAGAGAATATTAGATTTGGTTATTATTAAGAAGTCATTGATAATTTAGATAAAGAATTTTCAGTTGAAGTTGAAGTCACAAGCAAGATTGGCTGAGAGGAGGGTTAGTTATCTGGGAATGTGAGGATCTAGCAAAGGGGATTTTATTATTATTCAGGAGATTTCTGTTGCTTTACTTTGTCTTATTCTTATTTTGTTTTTTTTTTGGGGGGGGTGATTTCCCCATGAAGAAGACTAGCATGTTTTTAGGCAGGAAGGTATCAGTAGTTAATAAATAATTAAAGATAAGGATGGGGAGGACAGGGAGCTGATAAAGAGAACAATCTGCTTGAAATGGCAGGAGGGGAGACAATAGAGGCACAGTCATAGGTGTTGACCTTGGTGAAGAGTACGGCCACTCGTTCATCAGAGACTAGAAGTAGGAACACGTTAAAGGAACTGTTAGAGGAAGAATAGACAAGATAAAGGAATTCTCATAGCAAAGTCAGCTAGTCAGTCCTAACTTAAATAGTCTATATTTTTGCATTATATTCATTTCCTAATAGATCCTGCAACCAATTAAGCCCTTCTTTGTAATAGGAAAGAAAAAAACAGTAAGACAAACCAACACACAGTGAACATATCTGACAGCATATTTAACATTCTAGGAGTGCCAAGATGAGCGTAAGGTTGATCATTACAGGTAATCAAAGTTATGAAATTAATTTTCAATTAATTAATTAGTTTAATAATAATTTCAAATTAATATTCATTCAGTTAAGTAAGCATTTATTAAACATATGTCAGGCAGGATATTAAACACTGGTAATACAAATACAAAAAAAAATTAAGCAAGCTCTACTATCAAGGATCTTACACTCTATTAGAGAAACAAGTATCCAAATAAACATATATCAAATAAATGTAAAATTAATAAATACATGGTAGTTAAGGAGGGAGAACACTAATACTTGAGGGAATTAGGAAAGGCTTTATGGAGTAGGTGGAGCATCCTCAAGATAAAGAGCAATTCTATAAGGTAAGTTTAATGAAGGAGAACATTCCAGATATGGAGGATGGCCAGTTGAAGGGAACAGAGATGGGAGATGGAGTGTTGTGGGTGATTATCAGAGAAAAGCCCAGGTTGCTTGGATCACAAAATATAAGGAGGGAAATTATAAACAAGAGGGTAGAAACATAGACTGGGGGCAAAGTGTAAAGGTCTTTAAAGCTAAACAGATGAGTTTATATTTTATCCTGAAGGCAACAGAAAGCCACTTAAGTGTCTTAGGTAGAGGAGTGACCAAGTAAAAACTGTTCTTAAGGGAAAATTAGTTTAGCAGTGTTGTGAAAGGTAGAGAGGAATGGAGAAATCCTTGAGATAAAAGGCCAGTTATAAAACCATTGGAATAAGCAAACCAAGAGTTAATGAGGACCTGATATAAGATGGTAGCTGTGTGAATAGAGATAAAGAACCTAGTTCAAGAGATGTTGTGAAGGTAAAAATGATGCTATTTGGCAATTGATGAAATATGTGGATTGAGGAAGAATGGGTTTTTGATGAAAACAATGTGCAACTGAAATTGATAAATTCAAAGAAATGTGATTAGACAGAAATAGGGAAGTTTAGAAGTTCTGTAAGTCTGGACAGAAGGTGATGAGTTCTCTTTTAGTTATGTTGAGTTTCAGACATCTCTGGGATATCATTTTTGGAACTTCCAGTAGGGAGTCAATGATGTAGGACTAAAGATCAAGAGTGAAATTAGAGGAGATAAATAGATCTAAATCATCTGTATAGAAGTAATAAAAAATAATAGTTGATGAAGTCATGGTAAGGAAATGCAGAGAGAAAAGAGTACAGGGCCAAAAACAAAGTCTTTGGAAACACTTACATTTGGAAACACATTATTTGAATGATTAGCCATCAAAAGGAGACTGAGCAGGACAAGTCAAAGAGGTATACAGAGATCTAGGACAAAAATGTATCACAAAATCCTATAAGGGAGAATATAGTCAAAAGTGTTAAGTCAACAGAGAGGTTAAAAAGAATGAGGAATGAGTTATGGAGAGTACAGTTAAAGTGGAGCAATGAATGCATAAACCAGATTGCCTTTTGGTATTTTATCTCATTTACTATAGTAAATGTGTACATCATTCTACCATTTCTGTACATTTGCATATTAAATGTATTGTTTCCACTATTTAATCAAGACAAAACAAAATACACCTTATATGATAGTTGCCTAAAGTTAAATAATTTCCCTTACATTAATTTAAAGATAATGGAAGTCACTGAAAAATAAATGGCACTCATAGCTTTGCCTATATAAACTCAATAGCAATAAGTGAACAACTTCATATAATGCTAGCTTTATGGAGTCTTGATAAACCATGAAACAAAGTCACAGATGGATTGCGCTGAAAGAGGTCAGGACATGTGTTGAGAAAAACAAATATTTCATAGTTATCACATCTTACTCAACACAGATAAATTATCAAAAAATATTATTTTCCCTACAAGTGTCCTACATAAGTCATTTTTTCCAAATTCTGAGACTCACAGTAAGACGACTGCTCACAATTTTGCTTATTGTCAAGGTATTTTGACTTCTTTTCTGAATGTTTAAGATACAATTGTCTCAGATTCTTATAGCAGATGGTTGTGAATCGTTTTAGAGCCAGTGAACTCCATCCATACAATGCTAGCTTCCAAATGCCAGCAGTTGATGTAGGAACAAAGTTCAAATGTGCTTTTGGAAGAATTTCTCAGGAAAAAAAAAACCATAAATATGAGGATTAACATTATTTTCACCCAATCTATGACAGTCAATTTATATGAATATTCCCTGATATCAACATGAACCTCAAAACATCAGTAAAAGCTGTCTTTTGAACTTTTTTTATTTCTATATATAATTATAAGGGAAAAAGGAAAATGATCTCTTTAGTAATCCTAACGGACTTCTTTACCCAAAAAAGAAAGAAAGAAATCTAAAGCAACAACATGTTAGAAGAACTGTTTTCCTAGGCCTTTTGAAAGTATCAATATAGCCTAAGGCATAATAGTTGGATCTACTCCCCCCTACAAAGATTTGTTATGTGTGTTGCACATACGCTTGAAGGTTGTTACCATGGTTGTTATGAAATCTCTAAGGAAGTTCTGCATATTCGTTTTGAAAGAGAAAAGCAGAACTGAATCCAGGATTCTGGATAGCAGGCCAAGCTTGAAATATGCAGATGTTATGAAAGGGAGCATACAATTGATCTACTTTGAGGATAGTGAGTACAAAGATTCATTTTCTTTCCTAATGTCACAATCCATTCCATTCATCTGTTTAAAAGAAAAAAATTCTTGGTATAGAAAATCACTTCCAACTATAGGTTGTAGCCTTCATTTAAAGGAACTGTAGTTTATTAAGGAGACAGTAACATAAAGGAAATAAAAGACAGAAAAGAGTCTGGATTCAAAACCCACTTCTAAGGCCTTAAAACTGTAAGATCTTGAGCAAATTATTTAATCTCTCTAGTCCTTAGTTTCTCTATTTGGAAAATGATGGAGTTGGAGCTGGCTTCTGAGGTCCCTTCTAGATCTAGATATTCATAATCTAATTGAGGCAATATCTATCTTATATGATAGTAGCTTAAAACTAAGTAGTTTCCCTTCCATAAAATTTAAAATGAGCCATTGAAGAAATGGGCACTCCTGTATCCTTGCCTATGCAAAATCAATAGTAGTAAGTGAACAATCTCATATAATGCTAGCTTAATGAGACCTGATAAACTGTAAAGCAAAGTTACACGTGGATTATGCTGAAGGAAACATGAAACAAAAGAAGGAAAGAAAGGAATAAAGCATAAAACTAAAAAGAAAAATCTGATGCAGACTACACACACACACACACACACACACACACACACACACACAATCGACCTTGGGGATGGATTTGAGGTCTATTGGGAGATACGCCTTTTATAATAAAGATTTTCCTTCTTTAGAAGCTTTGGAAAGAATTGATGATTTCAAAATTAAAGACATCACTTGACAAATTCATTAATGGAGAATAATTATTTACTCACACATTCATACACATACATAAACAGAAATAATTGACTTACTCTACAAAGCACTGTTAGAAAAGATAGTTATGGAGTAGAGTCTTATTTACATTATATATTAAAATGCCACTCATTTACATTCAGTTACTTTCAAGCACTGATAGAATGCCAGCCTAGAAAACTAAAAGACCTGTCTCAGACGCATATTGGTTGTGTGCCCTTTGATGTCACTTCTCAATATTCTAAACAAATCTCTAAGTCATGAATTGCCTTCCTGCAACAGTAATGGAAGTTTGAATTCCCTATACAGTTGAAATCATAGGTCCACTCCCTATTCCTAGGTTCAAGAACGTTTCTGTTTGTTTGGAGGCTACCATAAGGTAGATTAAATACACAAAAGTAATTTCTATTTTGAATCTGTTTGAAATAAATTATTTTCAGGATCAAGATTCAACACACTAGGAGCTCATATTCCTGTGGTTTAGTTATGGTTTGGGTTTTTTTCTCCTCCTTTTGAAAAAGCGTAATCACTTTTGTTGTTTTGAGATACGCTGTGCTATTGCAATTTCATCTTCCTGGGAAAGGGAAAAAAAACCTGCTGATATATGGTACAGAGGCAGCAAAGAAACTGAATGAACAATAATTCCCTGGAGAAAATGTATTTCAATAGTAAACTTTAACAGCATGATTGAAAAAAAAAAAGAATGAACTGGTCCATTAAACTTGTTTCATTACTGAAAAATCTTTCAGTTTGAACTGAAGCACAAGCCCTGACTCTCCTCATGGCACTGCACCCTTATCTGTGTGATTCAGTCTGCCTCACTGGCTAGAATCATGAACACATTTCTGATTACACTACCTTATGCTAGAGGAAAGCAGCTAGCTAGTCAACACTCTTTGTAAACTATGTATCTACCATAACTTTTGGGCTGTCAGAAATGACCAAGCAATCTCAAATTAGGGGTAGGGTGGGGCACAGAGATGAGGTTAAATTTTAGTTCCAAATATGCAATCACATCAAATGTGGAGTCATGGTGATTATCTTGACTGCCAAACCAGCACACCTGCACATTTCAGGTGATATACTTCTGATGAGAGTTCATAACTCATGGACCCCAACATGGTTTGAATCCAAGTATAAGAAATGTATTCTTGTTCTGAGTGAAAGTCCACAAATCTTTGCCTGTGATTGGTGGTTGTGGGGGAAGGGAGAGGCAGGAAGAAGAGAAAGGGGACTGAACCTGTATTTCATTGGTATGGGAAGGCCACAATGAAGAAAATCCATTTACCCTTGTTTCAACATACTCTTAGAGATTTCCCTGGGGCACTAAGATGTTAAATGATTGCCGAAGTTCTAACACCCAGCATGTGGCAGAGACAGGAGCTTGGGTCTTTTTTATTTCAAGGATATTTTTTCTACTGTGCCATGGACATCTCTTTTATGCAAATACTCAACCTGAACATGCAAATTCCTATCAATAGCACTATATCACCACTCTGATACATGCCATTGAATACACATACCACAGTATACATATATGTTGTGTATATGTGTGCATGTGCTATATCCATTTGTGTTTACATATATGTGCATGTGCACACACATACATGGCATGTAACACTTTGTAAACCACATGATGTAAAAGGTCAGTTATTGTTTGTACTATTATTATTTCATTGATAGAAACAATAAAATTCAATGTATGTTCTGTATATTCACTAGCTATATTCCAGCAGAACTTAAACTCCTTGAGAACAGGGACTATTTTGTTTTCTTTTAAATATTTTTTTTATATTCTGAAGGCACAGGACCTTGAACATGGTAAAGTTTGGTGAATTAAAATGAATTAAGATTTCAAAGTATTTTGTGGTAACAATAATATTTGGATTAATTGCTTTTTTTAAAGAGACAATAATTTTACAATGAAGAAAAAGAATTGGGCAGCTAGGTGGCACAGTGAGTAGAGCACCGGCCCTGGAGTCAGGAGGATCTGAGTTCAAATGCGGCCTCAGACACTTAACAAACACACACACACACACACACACACGCACACGCACACGCACACAAAACTAGCCATGTGACCTTGGGCAAGTCACTTAACTCCAAGTGCCCTCCAAAAAGCAAAAAATAACATAAAATAATTATAAAAAAAGAAAAAAAATCAAAATTAAACTAAAATAATAATGAGTAAAGGAAATCCAATCATAGTGACCTGATAGTCAAGTTTAGAATATAAGACTAGTTGAATTTTTACATACTCTTCATGCAACTTTTCCATTAACTTGGGCACATTCTATAACCTTTCTAAAAATGAATGGTAGATTGCTAATGCTCTCTCGCTTGATTTGATTTTCAAACTGCATGTTTTGACAACTCAGGAACATTTCCTAAATGATAATTATAGAAGGCCAGACATTCATAAGAAGAAAAAATAATTGTCATTTGAATTCCAGATAAAATGTTGTATAGTAAGTTCACATCTATTTGTACTTTATTGTTTTAAATGTATGATAATTAGGACAGGACTTGAACTTAAACTTACCTTTCATTAACAAATATTTTCTGCATAAATTGTTTTAAAAGAAGAAAATATATGAACTATATTCCAAGGGGTGGAATTTAAAATATTTGGAAAAAAAAAAAAGCTTTGTGAGCACAATCAAACATTTTAGAAGCAGCCTTCTATGACTGATAAGCAAATTTAAAGGAGGTTTTATCTGTTAAAAATATGTCAAATAAACAAGTAAGGTGTTTTTTTTTCTTTAAATCTAATTCCTGCCAGTGTATATATTGGAAAGAAGCACATATTTTTAAAATAAATTCTAGAATTCACTTTTCTCAAATTCAGACTGAAGTCAAAGATTATGAATTTTCCCCAGCTTCTAAGGCAGTGGTTCTCAACCTTTCTAATGCCACGACCCTTTAATACTCGTATGTGGGCACATCTGGGCATATCTGCATGTGGGTGGATACACCTGGAGATGGATAAAGGAGCAATGTCTCGATTCCTAAGACCATCAGAAATATGTGTTTTCCAATGGTCTTAGGTGACTCCTGTGAAAGAGTTGTTCCACCCCCAAAGGTGTCAGGACCCACAGGTTAAGAGCTGCTGATCTAAGGCTTCACTCACTTTTTAAGTTAAGGAGGAGTATCTGTACATAGATGGCAACTCTCTAGACTTTGCCACCATGCCTCAGCTATCTCCTCATCTTGGTCCGCTTCTTCAATTGGATGGGTTCCTATCAGAATCTTCATTTTGGAGAAGGACCCAGGACAGTCATGCTTCATCCTCTCTCAACTGTGCTTTTCACTTTCAGGACTTCAACACCATATCCTACTTTTTGTACTTTCTCCTTCCTTCCCACTCCCATTTTTTAGCTCTCTTTTATGAACTGTCTTCCCCTACTAAAATGTAAGCTTCTTGAGAGTAGTGACTATCTCCCCTTTTGTGTATTTTTCTATACCCAAGGTTTAGTATAGTATTTGGCACATGGCAAACCCTTAATAAATTCTTTTTACCTTGCCTTGCCAATCGAATCAAGAACTGATTGTATCTTAATTTCTTCTTTTCACAACCCTTAATCAGGCAATTTTTAAGTGCTAATCTTTAAAAAAATTCCTTTTTTTCAGAGGTGGGAGGAGAATATGAGAGAGAAGAAAAGAATGTGGGAGAGAGGAAAGAGTATACTCTAATAATCATAATAACTAATAAGAATACTAATAATACATTTGACAAACCAAAACATAGACGTTCTCCGTGACCCACAGCTAGATTTGAACATGATCATAATTTATTTAACATTGTTGTAAGATATTAAGCTAATAAATAGTTTTGAGAACTTTTGTTCATTTCAGAGAACAATAGATATGATTATTTCTTGCTTATTTTAAGGTTTTCTCAAAACCATGACTTTGATATAATAACAACACTGTTTATTATACATGTTAGGCAAATAGCAAACTTCTTCTCTTATGAAATCCATGTTTATTGCAAGACAGGTGCATTTTCTATACCATATTACACAAAATAAACATCTGACTCATCCATGTGGTCTCAGCTGTTTAGCAGAATTGCTTGCTTATGCAAAGATTTGAAACAGAAAGGTTGTCTTCTCCAATGGATCATATTCAGCAATTTCCAACTTCACAAAAAAAGCATTTCATGATATTCATCAACACAGATGTCTTGATGAAGGCCATGGAGTCTAAAATCATTATGATGCTATCCAGATAGTGTAAATCTCTGTGTTAAAATCAACAACAACAGAAAAATCTCTTCAAATGTTTCCATCAGCAAATAAAATGAGCAGATTCTTTGGTTTTAATATGAGTTTATGCTTGAGGGAACTAAAAGAAAGTTAGGGAAGCCATAAGAAAGCCATGCAAAGGAGCTATAGCTTGCATACCTAAAAGTCTAAATGAAATCAGAATGAGCCTAATCAACATCAGACAGTAAAATTAAAAGAATCAGAGCATAGGTTCTCCAAATTAAAATTTTCTCTTCCCCTTTCTACTTAGCTCCATAGCATTTTGGGGTTGGAAAGAATTTCAGAGCTCACATAAACTGAGTCCATACTATAGAATACAGTGCTTGGGTAAGGAGACCTCTAGATAAACAAGGACAGGTACAATTCACATTTGATATAAGATAAAATTGTAAGAGAGTAGGAGGTTTAATTATTAATTTTCCATTTTGGTCCAAAATTTTCATTGTCTTAATTCCTTATTCTTCTTCCTCTCTCACCCTTCCCTTCCTCAACTTTATATGATAGCACGTGGCTGTAAGGAGAACAGAGGAGAAACACTGGAAATTCTTTGCTGATCAAACCATAGTCTCCTTCTTATTTCTTTCCTATATTCCTTCTAGTTAGGTGGTATGGTCCAGGGGATAGAACAATGGGTTAGAGTCAGGTAATCCTGAATTCAAATCTTTCCTCAATCACTACAGTGGGAAAATTATATAAACTTTCTTAGCTTCAGTTTCTTCACCTATAAAATGAGAGTGATAATAATATCACCTGTCATAGGGTTTTTGAGAGGCTAAAATGAGAACTTTATCAAGTGCTTGGCATGATACCTGTCACACAGTAGACTGTTTCCTCCCTTTTCTTGATGTGAACATTGAATAAATTAAAATTTGTAAAGTGCTTTGGAAACGTTAAAAGTGTTATATAAATGTTATTATTGGTTGTTAAAGGAGAAAAAATCCAAAATGATAAAGAAAATTTTGCTGTGTTTAATGAGACACAAATGAACAATAGCTTAAGAATATTCTTCACTTCTACTGCAAACAAAAGTTTAGCTACCTGTATTGTAAATATCAACAAGGTATCAGGGGGGCTGGTAGTCCACGTGTGGTACCTAGACCACAGTTTGAGGGCCATCTATACAGAGAAAGTAGTTTCATAAATAAATTTACAGATCTTCTTTTGAAAGGACCCAAAAAAACCATAGACAGGAGGGAGGTACCCAAAGATATCAGTTCCCTTCAGGCAATCCTGACATCCTCACACGAAAGCCTTTTAGTCACACAGCAAGGCATTAAAGTAGAAATTTAGGTCAATCATCTCATTTCCTCATCCCTGCCATCAATCCCACAATACTCCAAAATCACTCTATTTCCTGGTGCCAGTGACAATATTGCTTGATTGATTTAATATACAATACACACATTCAAGGACTAGCTCCAAGGTAACCATTATAATCTCAAATTTCAATACATACAGACCATAGATCTTCTCCTTGCCCACATGTCCTGTCTGTATATCATTTCTCAAGAAAGCATTTCTCCTAACAAATGCAAAATTGAGGCTATTTCTATACTTGCAGGGAATAATATTTCTAATAATTATTGAGAAAATAAAGAGAAGTGGAATTACCAGACAAATTATTATTGCAATTTAAATACATAGAAAGCAGGAAAATATTATTTGTATAAACTGTTTCCTAAAGTAGATGCAGTTTGAGGATCCCAAAGCATCAGGTGACCTTAAACCATATAGACAACCTATCTAAATACCTTTAGCTCCCAAATCCCATTTCAAGTGAAATTCAATGAAAGTATGTTTAAATTAGTTGACATAATTCAATTCAAATTAGTCTAATAAAAATGAAGGGAAAAGGAGAGAGGAATCTGGGAAGATGGTACAGTAGATCAGAAAACTTTTAGCTCTCCAAATTTCCTCCAGAAAAAAAGACAGAATATTACCTCAGAGCAGTAGAACATGGCGTAAAGCAACAGTAATGGCAAGCAAAGGAGTGTTTAGCTCCTTATTTCAGTTCAAGTGTCTTTGAGCCTTGCCAGTGGTTATATCAAGTCATTGTTAGAAACAGAACCTGTGAAGCCCACAGTGGGAGGGACTTACCAAAGACTAGAACAGGAAGAATGTAAGAGGTGGGCAGAACAGGGAGGAGCGGATAACATATAAAGCTCGAGCACAGCTGGGACTGAGCAGAACTCGGAGGAAGCATGGGGCACTTTGTTGGCCTGTGTTGGATGTTACTTTGTCAGATCTGTCTGCTGATAGAGGATGTTGCTGCTGTGGCAGAAGCCCTGGGACCTTACTGCAGGTTCAGAAGTCCTCAAAGACAACTTTCTTGTTGTATGTTTACAGAAGTCCCGGAGGAGGGTTTTACTGATGTTTTTGGAGGTCCTGGACTTTACTGATAATTTGTGTTGATTCCTCAGACGCTATTTGTGGGTCTCTGTTGATGTCACAGGCCGAAAGTGAATTGGTGATAGTGCCAGAAATACATGTAAACATTGTTGTGACTCTGCTAGGCTTGGTGTGTGGAGCTGGACCAGGACTTGAGCATTGCCTACCTATGAATTCAGGTGACAGTTTGGCGAATTCAGAAAAGCGCTGGGAGCATGGAAGACGAATCATTGAGTTTGAGAGTCAGCACCTAGGCAAGATGAAAGGACCTTTTCTTGGGTACTTAGTGCTGACTGACAAGATCCTGATTTACTGTGATCTAGGGGTGGGAGAACTCTATATTTTGTACTTTGTACTTTGTAACCCTTAAGGACAATGAAGTTAAGGGTGATGGGAACCTAGTCTCAAATCAAGATGAAAGAAGACTTTCTGATTGGTGAGATTAAGACAATACGACGTACGGGTGGGAGACCTTTGTATTTTGTATCCCTTAAGGATGATTGCTCCTTAAGGATGATTGAGTTAAGGACTTACTGAATGATATTTTTTTTTAAAACTATGTGGCAACTTTAGTAGTAAGTTGTTATGTTATATCATTGTGAATGCTGTACTTTGGTTTCTGTGAAAGTTCTACTTTAGTTTACTACTGAATAAATGGAGAGTTCACTATGATATATGATCAGAACCTTGAAGCTATTCACAGCAGCAGTCCTCTGGAAAGTGCTTGTGCTTGGCTTTATACCAGCTATTCTCCTAAGATAACTCGAGAAGACCTCAGGAAAGATCTAACCTCCAGGGTCAAAGGTTCAACCTGAGTGAATCATAAACACCTCCAGGCTTATCTGCAGAATCAACAAACAACAAACCCTGGGGACATCTAGGTCGAGAGGTAGCCTTAGTCTTAGAAATTGTCATTTTGGGGCAGAGCCAAGATGGTGGCGTAGCAGCAGCAACATATCGCAGCTCTCACATAGCCACCCCAAAATACCCATAAAATAGGACCCTAAACCAATCCTAGAACTCCAAAACGCACACAAAGATACTTCCCACTAAAGTCAGTTCAGCTACGAGGAACCATATCAGCACTGTGAACCGAAACCAGCCTGGCCTGAAGCCGCGGCTGTGCCCCGGGGGCGGCTGGACAGGAGGAGTGGAGAGCCTCTCAAGTGAGCGGATTAGCAGCAGCTGCGAGTGGGATTTGTGAAAGGGGGAGATAAGCAGTCTGGCTGGAAGGCCTCCAGAGCAGAAAAGCGAAAGGCAGAGGTTTTGCACCCACCTCGGCGTTGCAGCTTCCCGCCCACGGCCTGCAGGCAGCAGGGGGCCTGAGCTATTGTTCTCAGGCCAGTGCTGTCGCGTTGAATGGCCTGGATCTGGATTGCCGTCTTGGGCCTCAGTCTTGGAGTCCTCGCTATCCAGTCAGCCAGAAGTAAACAGGAAGAGTTCCCAGCCTCTTCCTAAGAGCTACTGCAGCCGGGAGGACCCCAGCGATTTGGGACAGAGCTTTCCCTTCTGGAAGCAGAGCCCCACAGAGATTTTAAAAAAAAAATCACTGTCTGAAGAACCATGAGTGAGAATAAGCATAAGAAGCAAAGTAAGAACAGCTCCCAAACCCTTGATTCCTTTTTGGGGAAAAGAAAGATCATGGGAGAGAGAGGGAGGAGGAGAGCGCAGCCAGAGCGCCCCCACCAGAGGCCTCCAATAAACATGAAGATTGCCTTAAAGCTAGAGATGAGCTGAAGAAAGATATTCAAAACC
>CM053581.1:481467998-481485330 GCA_028627135.1 Pseudochirops cupreus
CAGCTCATCTGTAGCTTTAAGGCATTCTTCATGTTTATTGTAGGGCCCTGGTCGGGGAACTCTGGCTGAACTCTCCTCCTCCCTCTCTTTGCCATGATCTTTCTTTTCCCCAAAGAAGGAATCTAGGGTTTGGTTGCTGTTCTTACTTTGCTTCTTATGCTTATTCTTACTCATGGTTGGTCAGTCCGTGATTTTTTTTTTTAAATTTCTGTGGGGCTCTGCTTCCAGAAGGGAAAGCTCTGTTCCAAATTGCTGGGGTCCTCCCGGCTGCCTTAGCTCTCAGGAAGGTGCTGGGTCCCTTTCCTACTTACTTCCGGCTCACTGGGTAATGAAGACTCCAGGACTGAGGCCCAAGATGGCAATCCAGATCCAGGCCGCTCAACGCGAGAGCTCTTGGTCTCTAAACGATCGCTTACTCCCCCTGCTGTCTGCAGCCCAGGGATGCGGAAGCTGCAATGTGGAGGTGGGTGCAAAACCTCTGCCTTTTGCTTTCCAGCCCTGGAGGCCTTTTGGTCGGACGCCTTTTCTCACCTATTTGTCAAACTCCACTGACCTAGTTCTGGACACTGCTCGCAGCTGCAGCTAATCCTACGGTCCGCGGCTCCTCCCGTCCAGCCACCCCCGGGGCTCAGCCAGGGCTTCAGGCCAGGCTGGTTTCAGTTTGCAGTGCTGATATAGTTCCTTGTAGCTGAGCTGACTTTAGTGGAAAGTATATTTGTGTGCGTTTTGGAGTTCTAGGGTTAGTTTAGAGTCATATTTTATGGGTATTTTGGGATGACTATTTGAGAGCTGCAATATGTTGCTGCTCTTACGCTGCCATCTTGGATCCGCCCCCCTCCCCTAGATATGTAATTTTGAAACATCCAGGCTGTGGGCTGATTACCCCAGGAGATGCTGTTGTCCGGCTGTGTGAGGGCTGAAAATTGCCTTTAGGATGGGTGAGTCTGCTGGCTGGGGCTGCTTATCACTCTGCTGTAGTTTGTTCTCAGATCTGTGCTGGTGCAGCCCCTGTGTGCTCCATGTTCCTCCTGTCCAGACCCATGTGGGCACTTTCCTGGGTTCTATCACTCTAAAATCTGTTAAAATTCACTTTTTAGAGTTCAGTGACTGGATTCATGGAGGAGCTTAGAAAAGTTACTACTTCCTTTCCACCATCTTAGCTCCGCCCCACTACCCATCCTTTTCTTTAAAAAAAAATCCTTTATTCTTGTTTCATGATTGACTTATTTCATTTTCAGATGATAAATTTTCTGGATTATACAACTAATTCCACTTTTTACTATTAAATTAATCATTATTAATAAATTG
This sequence comes from Pseudochirops cupreus, assembly GCA_028627135.1. Lineage (NCBI taxonomy): Eukaryota > Metazoa > Chordata > Mammalia > Diprotodontia > Pseudocheiridae > Pseudochirops > Pseudochirops cupreus. The sequence continues at coordinate 481,469,307 of CM053581.1, forward strand.
TAGCTAACATAAGCTCACCATGGGTCTTTCTATTAGCTTTGGATCACCAGTAATTTTCATTCCTTATAAATTGTGGTATTCAATGGTATTGCAATCATCTAGTATCACCAGACAAAATGGGTTTTAAGTATGGGAATTTTTTTTAAAGCTTAGTTTGCTTTATAGCACTGTGTTCACCTCTCAGATTATTGACTGTTATGTTATCTATAAAATAAGGGTGCTATATGGAGCTGTGCCCTAAAGGCCTAACCAATTCTAAGCTTCTTTGTCTGAGACAAATTTTGAACTTAATTCTTTTTCCTTCTCCAGGGACTCTATCCAGTGTCATAATAGCTTTATAAAATGCTGTGTTCCTAAAAGTCATTGGGAACATAAAATTCTCTAATTCCCTCTCTGTCTCTCTCTCTGTCTCTGTCTCTCTCTCTCTCCTTTCTTCTTTCCCTCCTTCTTTCTCTCTGTCTTGGTCTCTCTCTTCTCTGGCTATTTCTCTTTTTTTCTGTATCTATCTCCTCTCTTCCCTTTCATCTTTTCACTTTCATTCCTCTTCAGTTCTCTGAACTTCTTGTTCCTACACCTTAGATGTCTCTCAAGCATCCTTTTAAACTATAGAATTATGCAATCTTATATTATGTGTGAGAATTCACGTTAAATAGCACCAGTTAAACTTGTGCAATCATTTCCTTTAAGTATAGTGCATTTAGAGAAGTGTGAATAAATATCTTTTTCTAGGCATAAGATTTATCTTTAGTTAAAATTAGTTTGAAAAACCCTTTTGTTTTTCTTTTCTATGTATTTAAATAATATCAATTCTAAATACATAACTAAGAATGCTTCAGTCCTTCCTCTTTCACTTATTATTCATATGACCTTGGGCAAGTCCCTACAACTCTTTGATATTTAGTTTCCTTATCTGTGAAATGAAGGGTTGGATTGAATAATGTATGAGAAACCTCCCATATCTAAATCTATATGCTTATTATCCTAAGATAAAAAAACAGAACTTAGTTTTCCCATGAATGTCCATTAATGGGTCATATATTGTACTCTTTGAAAATCGCCTTTAATAACTCCAAACTTACCCAGCGAGCAAAGGTCCATATTTTTAAGTAACAGCATTACACACTCTATGAAAGCAAGACATAGAATATGTCAGTGTCAGGAAAAAGTAAAGATAAAACAGATGTCAAAATGAGGGCAGTGGAAAGGCACATGGCAATTGTGAACCAGCTGCAATATCAATCAATAAACATTTATTAAGTGATAACTATGTGCCAGCATCATGCTAACAACTAGCTTTGTGATGAAAAATGGAAACTATTTCTTATCCCAAATGAAGTTGCAACGTAATGGTGGGAGAGAGGAAGACAACAAATACATACATACATATATATACACACACACGCATATATACACACACACACACCCATATATACACACATGTACATATACACACATACATACATACCCATTATATATGTAGGCATATATACATATATAACCACACCCTATATATGCATATGTGTATGCATATGTATATGTTAACATACATACATGTTTTATATGCATATCCATAACATTTAGAGATTAAAAAAATGTATGTATATGTATGGAAGGTAATCAATCAATCAGCAATCATTTCATAAGTAACTACTATGTGCCAGGAATTATCAGTGCCAGCAATTGTCAATGCCTGTGCAAAACCAATGACCAATGAAAAATTTCAAAGACAAACAAGAGTTAAAGACATCAACAGGGAAATGTATGATAAGAAGAGGAGATGAATGGTCACATGACAAGTTCCAGGGACCCCAGGTTTAAAGTCAGCGTGTTTTGCTGCCATTCTTGTGACAACAAGAAAAAGTAGTGAAGACTTCAAGTCCTGTGAGTCAATTTATGTGAAGACATGGATTAACTTAGTACAGCCAGGCAAGAAACATGTATTTTGATCATTGTCACTGGAGGCAGCAATCGAATAAAGAAGATTATAGATCCATTGGAATGTTGTTGTGGAACCAGAATCCAGTAGAGATTAGGAATGGACATAGAGGTTCTACGTAGTTTAGGATTTAGATCTAGAAAGGTCATTAGGTCAGTCTTCTCCCTTTATAGATTAGAAAGCTGAGGAATAAATTGGAGAATGACTTGTCATAGAACTAGTGAATGAGTTGGGACTCCACCCCAGATCCCCTGATTTCAAATTCAGAGGTTTTTATACAATATTATGGTGGATCATTTGCATGGAAATGATAATTTAATCCATGGGAATGGATGAAATAGTCAAGCAAGATGATGTAAAGAGAAAATAACATCTTAGAATAGAGCTTTGAAAGAACCTTATGCTTTTAAAATCAGAAATAGTTGATTATCTATCCAAGGAACTGAGGAGAAATCAGACAGACAAGAGAAGCAGGAAAAGGTACAATCATAGAAAGGAAGGGAGGAGAGTATAGCCAAGGGAAGAGAGCATTTGACAGTGTTCAAAGTTACATTGGAAGCAAAAAGGGTAAAACACAATTGAATTAATCACCTAAAAGATTATTGGTTTCTTTGAGTGAAGGTTACAATCAGAAACCAAATTACAAGTGGTTATCAAGAAAGTTTGGACATCACCTACAGATACCTTCTAGAATTTTTAGAATGAAATGGAAGAGAGACGTGGGACTGTAGTTTCAGGAATCATGGGAACTAATGAAAAAAATAAAACCTGGAGGAGACTTGGGAGTATTTGTAGGTTTTGAGAAAGAAATCATTAGATAGGAAAATAAAGGAAAATAAATGACTAATGAAACAAGGTCTCAAGGGAGGTGTAAAATGGTGGGGTTGTAACTAAAAGCATATGTAAAGGAATCAGCCTTGGGCAGAAGAAAGACCACTTATTATTGAGAGACCACAAGAGTAGTTTTTAACTTAGAATTCACAGAACCCGGGGATGTATGGACAGATTTCAGGGTGTTTGTGTACTTGGATAAGAAAAGTACATTTTTATTTTCAGTAACCTCTGAAAAATTCATCATTTCCTCTAATTATTGAGAAATGTTATTGAGTCCACCTGTTTTACCAGAATGCCAAAGGTAGCCATGACACAAACAAAAAGGTTAAGGAGCCCTAAAGTAGAGGAAAGGTGGAGAAGCTGCCTGAAGAATGAGTTTAGGCATGTTGAATAGGGGAAATCAGGGAGAATATTTACTGTTATATCTCCTAAATCCTGAACTTGGCCAGCATCTTTGCTGCAAATTACATCCTTAAAAAGTAGCCTTGAGCACTGAAGAACTGAGTTGCCCAGGGTCTTACTTCCAGTATATCTGAGGTGGTACTTGAATCCAAGCCTTCTTGGCATTGAGGTGGATTCTCCATATGTTCTATAGGCTATATTGCCTCCTGTTTGATAACATAATAACTGTATTCCTCATTGTACATTTTACTATATTAATTAAACATCTGACATCTCACAATCTCATAATTCATGATCTTACATTAAAGGTATTTTCTTTTTTTAAATATCATTTATTTACTTTAACAATGTTTTCTTTTTAAATTTTTGAATTTCACATTGTCTCCCTTTCTTCAAACTCTTCTTCCACCACAGAAAAAGCAGGCAATATGATATCAATTATATATGCAAAGCATATTTCCATATTGGACTTGTTGCAAAAAACCAAGAAAATTATGGATCAATTTGCACTCATTGTCCATTACTTCTCTCTCTGGAGATTGATAACATTTTTTTTTAATTGCGAGCCCTTTGAAATTGTCTTGGATCATTGTGTTGATCAAAGTAGACAAGTCTTTCACAGTTGATCATCATTAAAACATTGCTATTACTGTGCCCAGTGATCTCCCACTTCTTCTCACTTCACTTTGCATCAGTTCCCATAGGTCTTGTCACGTTTTTTCTGAAACCACGCTCTTCATCATTTCTTATGACAGAATAGTATACTATTATAATCATAAGCCAAAACTTGTTAAGCCATTTCCCAATTGATGAACATCCCTTCAACATCCTATTCTTTGCTATCACAAGAAGAGATGAACATATAGGTTCTTTTCTGTTTTCTTTTATCTCTTAGGGATACAGAGCTAGTAGTAATATATCTGGGTCAAAGTATATGCACAGTTTATACTCCTTTGGACTTGGTTCCAAATTGTTCTCTAGAATGGTTGGACCAGTTCAGTATACCATCAATAATTCATTACTATACCTATTTTCCCCCATGCACTTCATAAGTTTCCATTTTTGATAGATGTGAGGTAGTACCTCAGAGTTGTTTTAATTTGCCTTTTTCTAATCAATAGTGATTGACAAGTTTTTTCCATATAACTATAAATACCTTTGATTTCTTCTTCTGAAAATTTATCATTTGGGGAATATCTATTATTTTTTTACAGCTATTACTCAATTTCCTATATACTTGAGAAATAAGGACTTTATCAGAGAAATATGCTATAAATTTTTTCATGTTACTTCATTGTCTATGATACCGTTTATCAAAATATAGTTTTCCTAATGATCTCTTTTAAGTAGGTTTATTTCTGCTTTTCCTGTGTCTGAGAACATGATTGCTACACCTGGCCATTTTAGTTCAGCTGAAACATATTAGATTTCTATTCTAGCCCTTCATTTTAACTCTGTGTGTGTCTTCCAGTTTCATGTATGTCTCTTATGAACACGTATTGTTGGATTCTGGTTTTGAATCCGTTCTGCTTTTGTCTTCCATTTTATAGGTGAATTTATCTCATTCAAATTCACAGGTATGATTACTCAAAGTGTATTTCTCCTCATTCTATTTTCTTCTGTTTTTCCTCTGTCTCTCTTTTTATCTTGTCCTTCCTCAAAAGTAATTTTGCTTCTAACCAGCACCTACTTTAATCTATGCTCCCTTTCATCATACCCTCATTTCTCTTATCTTCCTCCTCTCCTATCCTATTTCCCTATTTGATACAATAGATTTCTATACAAATGAGTGTGTAAATATATCTTTCCTCAATGAGAGTAAGATTCAAGCATTGTCCACCCCTCCCCATTTTCCTCCTCCACTGTAAAAACCCTTCCTGGAATGCCTCTTTTATGTGAGAAAATTTCCCTATTTTACATCTCTCTTCCCCCATGTCCCATTGTATACATCTTTCTCACACCTTCATTTATTTCAGAGAGCATTCTAATATAATGTATTGATACCTGTGCCTTCTGCCTCTGTAGACTCTTTCTTACTAAGATAATAATGATAAAGTTCTTAAGCATTCCATAAATCATCTTACCACATAAGAATGGAAATAGTTTAAATATATTAAGTCCCTTATGATGTCTCTTTCACATTTACTTTTTTGTACTTCTATTGAGTCTCATGTTTTAATGTCAGTTTTTCTACTCATGTCATGGTCTTTTCACAAGATTGCTTGAAAGTTCTCTATTTTTATTAAACATCAATTTTTACCTGAAGGATTATACTTACCTTTGATGGATAGATTATTCTTTGTTACCCTTTGCCTTCTAGAACATCAAATGCCAAGTCCTCTGCTCCTTTATATGGGAGCTGCTAAATCTTACATGATCCTAACTGTAGCTCCATGATATTTAAATTATTTCTTTATGGTTGCTGGATGTATTTTCTCCTTGACATGGAAGCTCTGGAATTTGATTACAAAATTCTTGGAAGATTTCATTCTACCATTTATTTCAGGAGATCAGTGGATTCTTTAATTTTCTTTTCTTACCCTCTGAACATAAGACATCAGGGCAGTTTTCCTTTATAATTTTTTGAAATATGATGTCTAGATTATTTTATTTATTTATTTTTGATCATGGTTTTCTGGTAGTTCAATAATTCCTTAATTATATCTTCTTGATCTGTTTTCCAGGTTAGTTCTTTATCCCACGAGATTTTGTACATATTGTTTTATGCTTTCATTCTTTTGACTTTGTTTTATTATTTCTTGATGTCTTATGCAATCATTAGTTTCCACCAAGCTAATTCTAATTTTTAAGGAATTATTTTCCTCAGTTAGCATTTGTACCTCTTTTTTTCTATTTAGGCAATTCTACTTTTTAAGAGTTTTCTTCAGTGAATTTTTCTGCCTCTTACCATTAGATTAGACCAATTCTGATTCTTAAGGAATTATTCAGTATTTTCTGTGCCCCTTCCCAAGCTGTTTTCTTTTCTTAATTTTCTTGCATCACTCTCATTTATTTTCTCCATTTTTCTCTACCACTTACATAGCTTTATTTAACTCTTCCAGAAATTCTTCTTGATCTTGTGTCCAATTTGTATTTTTCTGCAAGGGCTTTGGTTGTAACTGTTTTTGTGATATTTTCTTTTGAGTAGCTTTTAATGGTTAAATTGTTTTTTATTTGCTCATTTTTTTTCTAGCCTAGCTTTTGACTTTTATGTTAAGGTTGGACTCTGCTCACTTGAGGTTGGTGAGACACTGACATTTCATGCTTTTTCTGTGCTATTTTCAGAATTAGTTCTGGGGTTCTGCAGGTTTTTAGTGCTTCCAAGGTGGTTTCATCTGGGGTGTGGTCACTGTTCTTCTTATCTGTACTCCAGTCTTTTTTTGGGGAGGATTCTGGCTTCCTTACGGCCATGAGCACTAGCATTCCTCTTCTGTGAAGAGACCAGCTCCCCTGTTTTCCTTCCGCTATAAGTGCTAGTGCTTCTCTTGGCTCTGTAATTGTGGCCAGAGCCCTTGCTCCTTTTGTGACTGAGCACAAATCCTCCTCTTTGCCCTGGGACTGTGACTTAAAACTGGGTATGGACAATGTAGTTGCCAAGCAGCACCAGCTGTACCCTGTGCCAGCAATGAGTGCTCTATAATATCTTTCAAATAATTGTCTGATTCCTTTATCATTGTTTCTGTGCTGAGAGTGCCTGAAGTTGCTTTGGCCGTTGTTGCTGCTACCAGTTGTGTGAACCCATTTAGGTGTCACAGACCTCTCTTGCCAATATCTTAACTTTTTTAGGCTGGGAAATGTTGTTATCTCTGCCATTCCATAATTTATTTTGTGGAGTTATTTTAAAGCTATTTGGAGGAGTATATTGAGAGAGTTTAGCTGATTTACAGCCTCTGATCCACCATCTTTGCTAAAGGCATCCTCTAGGAAAGCACATAGTATCAGTTTCTGAATTCTAAGTCATATATCCATACTATGTCAGTTAGAGATTGTAGTTCAGAAATATATATCTATAGTTCTGTATTTTTTTGTTTTACCCACACACAGTTCATCACAGCAGTAAAAGAGAAAGTTCAGAATTCAAATTCTGCTTCAGTCACTTCCTAGGTGTCTTACTCTGGGAAAATTACCTTTCCAGCCTCATTTTCCTCATCTGTAACATTTGGGACTTAGACATGTTGGCCTCCAAGATCCATTCCAACTGTGTTTTTTGAATACAATATATTCAACAACTACTTGTCTTTTACAGCTTGCTTATCTAGGCTCTTGAAAACCTCCAATGACGTTAGTACCTCATGAGGCATACCATTCATTATATTGCTGAGTAATTTTACTTCTTAGATTATTAGACAGAGCCAAAATAATTGAATTCATACTGTTGATCCTACTTTTGGTCTTTAGCACACCATTCAACAATTTTATTGTTTTCCACATATATGCCTTGAATAATTGAGGACATTTATCTTGTCCACTTATAATCTTCTCTTCTTCAGACAAAAGTTTCTTGAATCCTTTAAACATTTATCACATGGCATGAATTCCAGACTCTTGGCTGAACTCATTTTCATGGTCTGTTCATGGTCCAGGTACCAATATACCTTTTCAAATGAGACACCCAACTGAGCACAGCCTTTCAGATATAAGACTGTGGACAACATGCCATACCTTTATGGACAAACTAGTAGAATATGGTATTGAATAACAGTTCAGTAGTTTTATAGCTTGTTATGTAACTTTAGCCAAAAGAGATTGATTCATGGGTCAATTTTAGCTTGGAGAATGATAGAGGACCCCTCTATGACTTCAGACTTGGTTCTGTTAATTTTTTTAAATAAGTTGTATAAAGTCTTTTTCAGAAGTATGTTTAACAAATGATCAGCTGACATTGAATCAGGGAAAGGTAAGTAATGCAATGGATGAAAGAAAATTTAAAGAAAAACTATATGAATAAGTTGAAATGATTTGTGGAACCCTAAAGATGAAATTTACAAGGAATAAATAAGAAGTTCTTATTAGGGGAAAAAATCAACTACATGCATGAAAGACTGGAGACCAGATGTCTCAATTTTCTCATGTTTAAAATGGTTAGCTTCATTACATGGCCTCTAAGTTCCTTATAGATCTAAAACATAGTGATTTATGTGAAAAAAGTGGAGGTTTTAACAATGTCACAAGAAATATGAAGATTTATGTAAATGTCACAATTTGCCTGTTTTCTTCCCTATCCTATTTTTAGAACATTGCTTTCACTTCTAAGATTCACACATTTAAAGGAACATTTAAAACTTGAATATTTCCAAAATTAACACACAATGGGGAACTTTTTGGAAATCATATTATTGGACTATTGGCTGAAAGCAATAGGAATAAATGGTTTATAAAGGACAGAAATTTAGTAGGAATGCAGTGCTATCTTTAAATATTTAAAGGTCTCCTAAGTGGAAGAATAGATTTGTTCTGTCCAAAGAACATAACTGGGATCTGCATGAAATCTACAAGAAAGGAGCAGAAGAAAATGCTTTCCAATAATTTGAGCTGTCCCCAACAAAGGAACTTGTTTCTGAGGTTCTGAAGTTCTCATCCCTCCCCTCCCACTCCCAAAAATTGTTGAAGAAGAGTCTGGGTGGCCATCTCTGTCCATGATATTCTTCAAACAGGGGTTCTGTGAGCAGAACTAAGGCAAAACACATGTGTGTCATAGGAAAGGTTGGAAAACTCTATTTCTCTGTATGAGAAATTTGCACTCTGTATATTTAACTATTCATCAGGGGCCTTGAGTATGCATTAATATGTATGCAACTTGAATTATCACTATATACATATATACATACACATATATACATATATACATACATACACACATACATATATACATACACACATACATATAAGGAGAAAGAAGGGAGGGGAAAGGAGAGGAGAGGGGAGTGCAACAGCAAGCAAAGAAGTAGTTAACACCTTATTTCAGTTCATGATTGTATCAAGTATTAAAATCCAGAGCTTGTGAATCCCAGAACTTGTGAACCCTATAACTTGTGAATGGAGAAGCTAATGACCATATATAAGAAAAGGCCCAGGCTAGAGAGAGCAGAACTGAGAAGGGAGCTCTTGTGGTGAAGGAGAAAACTTGTATCCCAGAATTCTATGTTTGTCTGTTCTCTCTGTGTTGATGTTTCTTTGTGATACTTTCTAGAGACCCCAGGACCTTACTGGAAGCCCTGGAAAGGGATTCCTTTCCTTGCTGGAAAGAGGATTTTGTGGTTGTCTGTTTACAGAAGTCCTGGAGGAGGGTTTTGGTGGTCCTAGGATTTTAGTAATGATTTGCATTGACCTCTTGGACCTTGTTTGTTGATTTCTATACTGATGATTTGTCTTGAGTTCTTAGACCTTGTTGGTGGGTCTGTGTTGATTTCACAGGCAGATAGTGAATTGATAATGGTGCCGGCAATGTGTATGAATGTTGTTTTGGCTCTGTTAAGCTTTGTCTTCCCAGAAACAGGAACTGTGAAGGACTTGAAGTGGACTGATACTCTGAGCTTCAATATGGAACAGGAACTAGACAAGGAACTGGATGAGGAGCTGGTAAAGGAGCTGAGAGCTGCCAGCCTTTTAACCCAGGTGACAGTTGTATAGATTCTGCCAGAAGCTGGGACCATGGAAGAGGAACCATGGAAGCTGAGACCCAGCCTCAAGTAACGATGAAAAGATCTCTTTTTGGGTACCTGCTGCTGGCTGAGAAGATTATGATTTACTGTTACCTAGGGGTGGAGAACTTTGACCTTTTTACTTTGTGCCCATTAAGGAGGCAAGCCTCCTTAATGACAATTGATTGAAATTCTTACTGAATGATTGTAATTTGTGTCCCTTAAGGAGGCAAGGCCTCCTTCATGAATGAATGAAGGACTTACTCAATGACTGAGTTACTAAAAGAATGTTATCTTTTGGCATGGAGCTAAGATGGCAGAAAGGAAACAGTAGCTTTTCCAAGCTCTTCCAAGAATTCTGTCACTAAAAGCTAAAAAGTGAATTTGAATGGATTGAAGAGTGACAGAACCCATTGGGAGATGAAGCATGGCAGATTCTCAGCCCAGAAAAGTTCCTACTTAGGTTGAGTCAGGGAGAATGTGGAGCACACAGGAGCTGCATCAGCACAGATCTGAGAGTGGACTACAGCAGACTGAGAAGAAACTTCAGCCAGCCAGCAGACTCACCCAGCCAGATTTGCAGCCAACTCACCACAGAGTATTGGATCATCAGAACTGGATAGGAAAGAACTCGGGGCCCACAGCAGGGTCAGCGGCTTTTCCTGGGGCTAGCAGCCCACAGTCTGGATGTTTGAAATTACATACTCAAACTTCCAGAAGTCAGGATAGAGGAATAAAATTTAGTTACTTTGATCCCCCCTCCCTAACCCAGAAAAGTCTGGAGTTAAATGCCCCAACCAGAGTAAATTCTTGCATAAATGTAAACAGCCTCAGGCTTGGGAGTCACTGAGGAAAGGGGAAGGGAGACAGTATGGAGCCTAAGCCCAGGAGTGTGGAGCCAGCAAGCGCTAACAACAAAAGCCCAGGTATGCTTTACCACCACCTGGCCAATCAACAAACCACAGCCCTGCTGCCCTTCTGCTGGCCTTCTGCTACAGGGGGACTGACTGAGCAGCAGCCCAGAGACATAGAGGTGGAAATTTGAAGGATCTAGACCACTTTGCCCCCATAGATTACTCTGTATGTCTCAGGGTAACTCAGGGGAAACATTTAGAGTCCTGGCCCTGGCCTTGGTCTACACACTCAGAGGCTACAGCTCACAAAGCTAAAAACCAAACCCCTACCTCCTAGCCTGAGAAGCTCAGTACTCCTGCACCCCAGAAGCAGATATCCACTCTAAAAATCCAAGACATAGGCAACCACAATGGGAAAGAAGGAAACTGCAAAGGCTAGAACCATCAAATCCTTTTATAGAGAGCAAGAACAAACAAACTCAGAAGGAAACACGGACTCCACACACACTGGAGACCACAGAAGGAAATGTGAATTGGTCTCAAGCCCAAAAAGCATTCCTGGAGAATTTCAAAAGGGATTTTAAAAATGAAATTAGAGAGGTAAGAGATAAATTTAAATCTACACTGATCAAATTGGAAAAAAAATTCACTGAAGAAAACAAAGCTTTAAAAAGTAAAATTGGAGAATTAGGATAGGAGGTCCAAAATGTAACTGGAGAAAATACCTCCCTAAAAATGAAAACTGAACATATGGAAAAAGAGCCCCAAAAACTAATTGAGGAAAATAATTAACTAAAAATTAGAATCAGTCAGATTGAAGCCAAGAACTCTATGATGCAACAAGAGTCAGTCAAACAAAACATAAAGATTGAAAAATTAGAAGAAAGTGCAAAATATCTCACTGGAAAAATAATTGACCTGGAAAACAGATCTAGAAGAGATAACCTAAGAATTATTGGCCTACCAGAAAGCCATGATGAAAAAGGCAGCCTGGACAGCATCCTCAAGAGATCATCAAAGAAAACTGTCCTGAGGTCTTAGAATCAGAAGGGGAAATAGTTATTGAAAGAATTCACTGATCTCCTGAAAAATATCCCAAACTGAAAACTCCAAGAAATATAGTAGACAAATTCTGGAGCTACAAGGTCAAGGAGAAAATACTGAATGAAGCCAAAAAGAAACAATTCAAATATTGTGGGAATACAGTCAGGATTACACAGGATTTAGCAGCTGCTACATTAAAAGATCAGAGGTATTAGAATGTGATATTTTATAAAGCAAAAGAGCTAGAACTGCAACCAAGGATCAATTACCGAGTGAGACTGAGCATATTCTTTCAGGCAAGGAGATGGTCATTTAATGAAATAAAGGACTTCCAGACTTTCCTTATGAAAAAGCCTGAGCTCAATGGAAAATTCAATCTCCACTTACAAGACCCAAGAAAGACATAAAAAGGTAAACAAGGAAAACATACACTCACACAGACACATACACACAGATGATCATACATGCACATAACTTGGGACTCAATAAGAGCAAATTGTTTACATTCCTTTGTGAGAAGCAGATACCTGTCAATACTGATATTTGTATAAGTATTGTGACATTTAAAAGGGATGTACATAGAAAGAAGATGTGGGTATAAGTGAACTAATCTAAAGATTTAAAGAAAAACCCTATTAAGGGGAAGAAAGGGATGGTAATGGGAGAAAAGGAAAGAATGATGCAGAAAAAGGTAAATTATTCTACAAGAAGAGGCATAAAAACATACTAAAGTGTAGGGGTGGGAAGGAAGGAGATGAGCATCATGTGATCATTACTCTCATTGGTTCTGATTTAAAGAGGGATCAATACAAATGGCTAAATTTAGATTCTAAGATGAAAAGACACAAAAACTCATAACAATAGAGGGAAAAGAGGGAGGGATAGCAATGTATGAAATTTACTAGCATTGGTTTGGGTTTAAGGAGGGAATAACATAACCTGTTAAGAATAAAAATCTCTTGTACCCTACAGGCAGTAGGAGGGATAAGCAGGGAGGGGTGTAACAAGGAGGAGGGTAGTCAGTAGGGAGGGAAAGAGTAGCAAGGGGAAAGGGTAGGTAAAGAGGGGGGACACAGGGAGGGAATACTGAGGGAGGCAGTGGTCAAAAGGAAAACTCTTAAGCTGGGGAAGGGAAAAGGAAGAAACAAAGATATAAACAGGGGAGGGAATAAGATGCAGGAAAAGTCACAGATAGTAATCATAACTATGAACGTGAATAGGATGAACTTCCACATAAAACAGAGGCATATAGCAGAATGGATTAAAAACCACAATTCTACAATATGCTGTCTACAAGAAACACATTTGAAACAAGGGGATACACACTGGGTAAAGGTAAAAGGATGGAGTAGAATATATCATGCCTCAGCAAAAGTAAAAAAAAAAAAAGCAGGGGTAGCAATTCTTATCTCACATAAAGCAAAAGCTAAAATAGATCTAATTGAAAGAGATAAGGAAGGAAACTACATCCTACTAAAAGGCACCATGGAGAATGAAGCAATGTCATTACTTAACATAATGCACCAAGCAGTATAGCATCCAAATTCCTAGAGGAAAAGTCAAGGGAATTAGAGGAAGAAATAGATAGCAAAAGAACACTAGCAGGGGATCTCAATCTCCCTCTCTCTGAACTTGATAAATCTAACCTCAAAATAAACAAGAAAGAAGTTAAGGAGGGAATTAGAATTTTAGAGAGGCTAGACATGATAGATCTCTGGAGAAAACTGAATGGGAATAAAAAGGAATATACCTTCTTGTCAGCAGTACATGGCACATACACAAAAATTGACTATGTACTAGGACATCAAAACCTCACAATTCAGTGTACCAAGGCAGAAATATTAAATGCATCATTCTCAGATCATGATGCAATAAAAATTATATACAATAAAGGGCCATGGATAGATAGACAAAAAACAAATTTGAAACTAAGTAATTTAATCCTAAAGAATGAGTGGGTCAAACAAGAAATTATAGAAACAATCAGTAACTTCATTCAAGAGAATGACAATAATGAGACATCATACCAAAACTTGTGGGACGCAGCAAAGGCAGTTCTTGGGAGAAGTTTTATATTCCTGAATGCATACATCAAAAAATTAGAGAAAATAGAGGTCAATGAATTGGGCATGCAATTGAAAAAGCTAGAAAAAGAACAAATTGAAAATCCCCTGAATTAGAAATGAGAAATAATGAGAACCAAAGGAGAGATTAATAAAATTGAAAGTAAGAAAGCTATTGAACTTATAAATAAAACTAAAAGTTGGTTTTATGAAAAAAACAATAAAATTTATAGACCCCTAGTGAATATGATAAAAAAAAAATAAAGAAGAAAACCAAATTTCGAGTCTCAAAAATGAAAAGGGTAAATGTACCTCCAGTGAAGAGGCTATGAAAATGATAATTAGGAATTATTTTGCCCAATTGTATGCACAACAATTTGACAATCTTAGTAAAATGGATGTATATTTTCAAAAATATTAGTTGCCCAGACTATCTGAAGAAGAAGTAAATTACTTAACCTCATTTCAGAAAAAGAAATTGAACAAGCTATCAGAGAAGTCCCTAGGAAATAAATCCCCAGGGCCAGATGGATTTACTAGTGAATTCTATCAAACATTTAAAGATCGATTGATCCTAATACTTTACAAACTATTTGGGAAAATTGGTGAGGAAGAAGTCCTACCAAATTCTTTTTATGACACAAATATGGTACTGATACCTAAATTGGGGAGAGACAAAAACAGAAAGAAAATCATAGACCAATCTCCCTCATGAATATAGACGCAAAAATTTTAAATAAAATATTAGCAAAAGGACTACAGCAACTTATCACAAGAACAATACATTTAGATCAGGTTGAATTTATTCCAGGAATGCAAGGATGGTTCAATATTAGGAAAATCATCAGTATCATTGATCATATCAACAATAAAACTAGCAGAAATCAAATGATTATTTCAATAGATGCAGAAAAAGTTTTTGACATTTGACATTGACACCCATTTCTATTAAAAATACTAGAAAGTATAGAAATAAATGGAGTTTTCCTCAGAATACTAGGTAGCATCTATTTAAAGCCATCAGCAAATGTTATATGCAATGGAGATAAACTGGAAGCATTTCCAATAAGATCAGGAGTGAAACAAGGATGTCCACTGTCACCCCTCTTATTCAATCTGGTGCTAGAAATGTTAGCAGTAGCAATTAGAGAAGAAAAAGGAATCAAATTAGGCAAAGAAGAGACTAAGCTATCACTCTTTGCAGAAAATATGATATACTTGCAGAATCCCAGAGAATCAAGTAAAGAACTTCTTGAGGCAATAAATAAATTTAGCAAAGTTGCAGGATATAAAATAAACCCACATAAATCCTCAGCATTCGTATATATTTCCAACGAAGTCCAACAGCAACAGATAGTAAGAGAATCCCCATTTAAAGTTACTGCAGACATTGTAAAATATTTGGGAATCTACCTGCCAAAACAAACCCAGTACCTTTATGAACACAACTACAAAATACTTATCACACAAATAAAATCAGATGTAACTAATTGGAAAACCATCAGTTGCTTTTGGCTGGGTCAAGCTAATGTAATAAAAATGACAATTTTACCTAAATTGATTTATGTGTTTAGTGCCATACCAATCAATCTACCCAAAAATTACTTTATAGAACTAGAAAAAATGTGACAAAATTCATTTGGAAGAACAAAAAGTCCAGAATATCAAGACAAATAATGAAAAGAAATGCTAGGGAAGGCGGCCTAGCCGTACCGGGTTTTAATCTCTATTATAAAGCATCAGTCATCAAAACTCCTTGGTACTGGCTAAGGGATAGTGTAGTGGATCAATGGAATAGATTGGGTACAAAAGACTCAATAGTCAATGATTATAGTAATATACTGTTTGATAAGCCCAAAGGCCCCAGTTTCCGGGATAAGAACTCACTAGTTTACAAAAACTGCTGGGATAATTGGAATATAGTATGGCAGAAACTGGGCATTGACCATCATCTAATGCCATATACCAAAGTCAAGTCTAAATGGGTGCATGATATAGGTATAAAGGCTGATACTGTAAATAATCTGGGGAAGCAAGGAATAGTTTACTTGTCAGATTTATGGAATAGGAAAGACTTTATGACCATAGAAGAGTTGGAGAGCATTATAAAATGCAAAATGGATAACCTTGATTACATCAAATTGAAAAGTTTCTATACAAACAAAGCCAATGTAACCAAGATTAAGAGGGAAGTGGGAAAGAATATTTACAACCAGTGTCTCTGATAAAGGCCTCATTTCTAAAATTTAC
>CM053581.1:481485830-481502157 GCA_028627135.1 Pseudochirops cupreus
GAAGTGGGAAAGAATATTTACAACCAGTGTCTCTGATAAAGGCCTCATTTCTAAAATTTACAAGGAATTAAGTAAAATTTATAAGAATACAAGTCATTCCCAAATTGATAATGGTAGAGGATATGAACAGGCAATTTTCAGAGGCAGAAATTAAAGATATCTTTAAGCACATGAAAAAATGCTCTAAATCACTATTGATTTGAGAAATCCAAATCAAAACAACTTTGAGGTACCACATCTCACCAGTCAGATTGGCTAAGATGACAAAACAGGAAAATGACAAATGCTGGAGAGGATGTGGAAAAATTGGAATACTAATGCCTTGTTGGTGGAGTTGTGAACTGATACAACCATTCTGGAGAGCAATCTGGAACTAAGCCCAAAGGGCTATAAATAATTGCATACCCTTTGACCCAGCAATACCAATGTTGGTGTTATATCCCTAAGAGATCACAGAAGTGGGAAAAGGACCATATATACAAAATTATTCATTTCAGCTCTCTTTATGGTGGCACAAAACTGGAAATATAGGGGATGCCCATCAATTGGGGAATGACTGAACAAGTAATGGTATATGAATGTAATGGAACACTATTGTGCTATAAGAAATGTGAAGGAGATGGACTTCACAATTACATGGAGAGGCTTACACAAATTGATGCTAAGTGAGAAGAGCAGAACCAGTAAAAAATTGTTCACAATCACAGACACATTGTATGTGTGATGACCAACCTTGATAAACTGGACTCTTCTCAGTAACACACAGCTAAAAGACAACTCTGTAAGTTTCAGGATGGAAGGAGATATCTACATTCAGAGAAAGATCTAGAAAGACTAGAGTTTAAATGGAGACTTAAGCAATACATGCTATCATTCTTTTTTATGTTTGGTTTTGTTTCTTTTTTCCCAGTGTTCACTCACTGTTTATAACCCTTCTATACAACCAGACTATTGTACAATGTGAAAACATTTACAGATCCTATGCATGATTGCATGCCACCATGGGGGGGGGGGCAGGGGAAGGGAAGGGAGAAAATGTGAAACTCAAGGGATTGTGGAAGTGAATCTTGTAAACTAAAAGTAAATAAAAAAGAATGTTATCTTTTGCTTATAACTATGTGACCATTTTGGTGAAAACTATGTGGTCACGTTAGTGATAAGTTGTGAAGTTATAATATTGTGAGTGGTGTACTTTAATTTCTGTCAATGTTTTGCCTTAACTTACTGCTGAATAAATAGAGAGTTCACTATACTACGTAATAAGGAACTTGAAGCTGTTCACAGCAACAGTCCTCTGGAAAGCTGTGTGTGCTTGCCTTCTTTACAGGGAAGAAGACAGTAGAGAGGAGAAGTAAGGAGAGAGAGAGAGAGAGAGAGAAAAGGAGAGAGAGAGAGGGAGAGGGAGAGAATGGAGAATGAGCACACAAATGGGCAACCTGGAATTTTAGTTGTAGAAGGAACTCTCAGCTGAGGATATTCACTCTACTCAAGCAGGTATGCACCTTCTCTGACATATATTCTTAGTAAATTCCCTGGAGCACCAAGAAATTAAGTGGCATATAGCAATATGTGTCAGAGGTAAGGCTTGAATCTAGGTTTTTTCTGTCTCTAGACTGGTTCTCTATCATTATGCTGCCTCTATAAATATACAGTCTATTCCAAAAGTCAAAATGCAAGGTTAAACTAATAATATTAAAATTATATATTAAAGACTTTTGGAATATCCTGTATATCCATCTCTAAAGATGAGAATATTCAAAAAATGTCCCCCATCACAACTTTCTGCTTATTTCACTCAAAGTATATCTACCTTGCTTATTCCTATTTCCAGCTGTACTTATAGGATCCATCACAACTCTTAAGAATATTTGATTTTAAGACAATTAATGATTGCACAGGATTTGCTTAGCTTATCAGTAAAACTCACATTTATAGGGTACCTTCTTCTGAGAATCATTTATTTGCATTATTAATCCCTATGGAATACTTATGTGTTAGACCAAAAGTCAATGATATCAGCATTTTGCAGAGAAACTTAAGAGCAGGTTAATTATACCATTCAAGGATAGTCTTTGTTCATTGTGGAACTATGGATGAAATTGAAGTTGTTAGATTCTTTGCCTGAGTTATGTAGTATGTTTATTGGATGACTATGACAGGGGACCTGGGGAGGGGCAGAAAGTATAAATATAAATTTGGCTATATTACATTATAGTAATGACTTAAGACCACATTCCAATGACAATGGAGTCCTGCAGCTGTGTGGTTGATAAAAGGATTTCCAACAGATGGCACACAACTTTAATGTTTACGGACAAGTGCATACTTCTCAATCAAGGAGGGAGGAATGTAGCATGATTAAGTGCACCTTCATCAGGAGAGGAGATTGAGTTGTGTTCATATAACCTTCCAAGTTTCAAATTAACCATAATGAGAAGATGTTTATTTTCTAGGATTAAGCACCAGCCACAAAGTTATTAGACTGTGCTGCTAAATGTAGAAAATCAAAGCCAGAGGCCATTAATAACAAATGAGACTTAAAAGAGAGAGCATTTGGATAGCTCAATGAAGTGTTGCAAAAATAGGTTATTGTTGAAGTTAGTTAAACTTAGAGGCTATAATGTTATATAATTAAAATATTCCAAGACTTGTCTGTCAGTTGAAAATGACTATGTTTTAATGCGTTGGTGTTACTCTCATTTTTCTATTGGAAAAAAGCAAGAATATTAAATTTTGATTTCCTTTTGGATAGAACAGGACAATAAACTTGTAAATTCAATTCAATTCAGCAAGTATTTATCAAGTGCCTATTATATACAAAGAAGTATCCTGCAAGTCATCTATCATGGTTGTATCATCTTAAAAAATAGTGAATAGAGATGCTATTTTTCTTCCTCACATAATGAAGTTACACATGCAGAAAAAAAGGAACTAACCCAATAGCCTACAGTTCATCTCCTCCCCCTTTTTTCCCTTGCCCATGAACAATATCTCTTCCTTCTCACTACTACCTCCTACCACCAGAACTACCACAAGGGCATTTTCTAAAAATATTATTTCTTTGCTCAAAGACCTGTAGTGGATTTCAAATGAAAAAGTACCTGGTAAATCACTTGATATTATCTGTTCATATTACAGATGAAGAAATTGAACCACAGAAATTAAATTATTTGGTTCTATGCACACAGGTATTACATAGCAGATGCAGGACTCAAAATCAGGTCTTTTGGCAAATCTAGTCCCCTTTCCATCTCACTGCCAGCTTCCTTAGGTTTTCCATTGTAACCAGAATAAAAGGATAAAGTACATATTATTCAAACTGACTAGAAAGTTCTCTGTGATCTATTTTTTTCCACCATCACTCCTACCATATCTCCAACACACACAATTCACACTAATTATATCAACATTATGTTTAAGTTTTCTGAAGTTCTTTCCTACTCTGCTTTGCGTATTTTTATTTATTTTTTAAGTCACTTTTTTTTACAATTTCTTTTTCTAAGTTTTGAGTCTAAGTTCTCTCCCTTCCTCTCACTCTCCTCCACCAATTGAGAATGCAAGAAATATGCTATGAATTATACATGTGAAATCATGCAAAACATAATTAGATAGTAGCCATGCCATTAAAAAAGCAAGAAAAATAATGTGAGAAAACTATACTTCAATTTGTACTCAGAGTTCATCAGTTTCTTCTCTGGAAGTAGATAGTATTTCTCATCATGAAACCTTTGGAATTGCCTTAAATCATTGTACTGATCAGGGTAGCTGAGTCTTTCACAACTGATCATCATTACAGCTTTACTGTTATTGTTCACAATGAACTCCTGGTTCTGTTCACTTCAGGAGAAGGTCTACAAGTGTTGCACTTTGCATAATATTTTCAGAATTTTTTTGTTTTTTCTCCTTTTGGAAGGGCAAAGGCAGGGGAATTGGCATTAAGTGACTTGTCCAAGGCCACCCAGCTAGTTAAGTGTTAAATGTCTGAGGATGGATTTGAACTCAGGTACTCCTGACTCCAGGGCAGGTGCTCTATTCACTGTGCCACCTAGCAGCTCCCTGAAATTTTTAATGTGTTCATCAGTTATGCTCATTTTTCTTTCTTTTCTTTTTTATTTAAAAATATTATTAGTTACATCAGATATCTCTGGGAGAGGAAGGAAAAAGTTTACTGAGGAAATTATGGTGATATAAAATCAATAAAAGTTGTTTAATTAAAGGAAGGAAACAATTAATTAGGGAAAGTATTTATAGTTACTATCACTGATAAAGCTGTTATTTTCTAAGGGACATAAAAAACTGATTCAAATTCATAATCAAAAGAGTCAATTCCAGAATTATAAATGATCAAAGGACATGAATAGAGAGTTCTCAAGGAAAGAAATCCAAACTGTCTATGTGAAAAAAATATTCTAAATCACTAATAATTAGAGTAAGACAAATTAAAGTAACTTAGCTTCTAGTTTATACTTTTTGGATGGCAAAGTTAACAAAAAAGGGAAGTAAATGTTACCCTGAGGGTTTGGGGAAATAGAAACATGAATACACTGTTGGTTGAGCTTCAAATTAGTTCAGTCTTTCTGGAAAGTGGTTTGGAACTATGTCAAACTCAATTAGAAAAGGATCTTTGGGCACTGAATCAGAAAACCACAAATTAACATTATTATGTTGAATTGTATTTTTAAAAATTTAAACATTTTACAATTACTTTTTTTTGACAAGGACAAATATTTTATTTATCTTTGCACTCAAATGCAGTGGCCTACACTTGCCAACTGTGTTAAATGTTTAATGAGTCAGTGAATTGCTAGATTTCAAGAGTACCATTATATGGGAAGGAAAAATTATCATAAGTATCATTTGTCCAAAAGAAATATGTAAAATGGATTATCTAATTTATGAATCATTTCTTCTTCGGTCATTTCAGTGTTTTAACACCTCTATGAAAGGCCTATGTGAAAAGAGAATAAAATTAAGAAAATTTAGTAACTGTCAGTCAATTTCAAGGTTTAGCTCTGTCCCATTCTGATTAACTGGGAAATGACAGTATTTTTAAAGTACTGAGTATCACTTAAAACCTCCCCTCACTGCATTCCAAATTTATGATTGTGAAGAATGACTTTGACTTGTTTTTAAAAGGGTATATCACTGTAGCCTGCAAATTTCAAAAGCCATTTTTCCCCCTGAGAAATCTATGGGATTCAAAAACATTTTTATTCTTGGTATTATTCAGTCATATACTTTCAAAAATGCCCTCAATACAATTAATTTATTTTGCATAAAATTCTACGTTAGATAAACAGTATTTTGATACATGGGATAACCACATGTAGTGTTTGTACCCAATCTTGAAGTTAAGACCTGGGTTCAAGTACTGCCTCTGAAAGTTTGGATGACTGTAGGCAAAAGTCACATAAACTCTCAGTGGCCCCAGCAAACTGTCTATGGCACCACATTGCAGAGAATGTGCTAATCTGAACCTGAGAAAAGATTTTCATCATCTGGATTGCAGTGCCAATGAAATCACGGGTGCTATCTGAAATAAAGTACTCTCCTCACTAATCTTGTGATGGGGGGGTAACTCACATTCTTACCCCTTTGGAAACACACTACTGGGATACAGGTCTTATATGGGAGCTGAGAGTGGGTCTATTTGTGCCTTTAGCCTTTTCTTCTTTTTCTTTCCTACTGCCCCATTTCCATTTCTATCTTTGTCATAATTCTCTTTTTTTTTGTCCTCCATTCCTCCCCCCCCCCCCCCCAGCTCTTTGGCTATTTGATTGACTGATTCTTCCTCCATTTCCAGTTGTCTTACAGACATTACCTTGCTCTTCTCCTTGTGGCACTTCTTGGCCGTTTCTTTCACCACCACCATTGTCTTCATTGTCCTGATCCAACTCAGTGTTCAGGTTCCTCTTAGAGGCCGAAGCCTCCACACCTGCCATGTGGCTAAAGAGAGGTCTAATTGTACTTTAATCTGATCCTGGCATCACTCTGGAGTTTTGCAGCCCCTTGAGGTGAAAGGGGCTGTAAGTCTGATACCTTTGCTAAAGCACTGAAATGTAAGTGTCTTGCCCACAAAGAGGAAACCAGTTTACGTCATAGATGTAAAACTAGGTCTTCCTAGTTTTAAAGTTAGTTCTCTACCTACTATGACAGACTGTTCCTAATGAGGCACAAAGTAGGTATGAGACAGTAGATGGAGACCTACCTTCTCATTTAAAGGTGAAGTTGCTGGCATATTATTCCTTCAGGGAATGTAAGATGAACTAGAACCCGCAAATTCTCAGTTCAGATGTCAGTAATTTTAGCCAGGTCCCAATTCATGTGAATAATGAATCTCCTGAAATGATTAGATGTATTTGAGTTTGCACTACTCGAAGTGATAATTATGTAAAATAATGGTAATTTATTATAACCCAATGGAAATGTACATTGTGAAATCAAAGAATAAATAAAGGCAGGGGACTTATTAGTCATGCTAATCAAGACCTAGCTATATGAAAAAAGCGGGTAAATCACAAGTGTCTATTAAATGGAAAGAAGATACTAGTGTTCTTATTCTCTGCTTAACGTAATTAGGAACAGGTTTTGTCAGCTATAGCTAATGAATATGTGTTACTTTTTGTTCCTTAGCTCCAAATCACAAGACAAATGTTTTGCACATTTGTAGGAAATAACTTCATTGCTAACTTCATTAAATCAAATAAGAACAATGATTGAGGAACTACTAGAATCTGAAGTAGGAAACTGAAGTCATTGACTGTCTATATTTAAGACAAATTCTAGAAATTCCACTTAGTAACTAAAAAGGTGATAAAATCGATGTTGTTGTTAAAGAGAAAACAGACATAGTTGATTGGAATTTTAAAGAATTCCTCTGATTTTGATAGCATAAATTGAACTGTAAGACCAAGGCTAGAAAAGCAGAATAATTTTTATAGGTTGTCTCTTCCCATTGCTGTCATGAATGAATACATTCTCTCATGATATTTCTCAGGAAGTGTAAAAACATTTCAGAGCCTTTATACAACATTATATGTTACTTGCCTTTGTAAAAACCGTAAAAAGGAAAGTGATAGCATTGTGGAATGAACCTAGGGACAACTATCAAGAAATATCATGACAGAAGTGACTTAAATAACCTATTTAAAGAGCTTAAAATGGCTTTGGAAGCTTCAATGAACATCTACCTGGTATGTTATAGAAAATGTGAAGATCAAATAACCTGATTGATGACATCAACAAAGAGACATGGAAACAAATTCAGTAAATGGGAACCTATTAAAAATTCTTGATTCTCTTAATCAGTAAAGTAAAAGCAAAAATCAAAATATTAAGACAAAATGAGTAGTAAAAGCAGAACAAAGAACAATACAAGGCATTTGACATGAATCAAAAGGTCTAAAACAGAACCTTAAGAAGCAAAGACTTGGGGGCAGAGTCAAAATGGCAGAGTAGAAGCAGGAGAACTCTGCAGCTCCCCCTATAAACATCTCAAATATTTAACTATAAAATATGACTCTAAACAAATTTTAGAGCTCCAGAACCCACAAAATTGCAGAAAAACACATCTCCCACTGAAGGCAGCCCAGCATGCAGATGGGAAGGGCTCATCCCAGAGTGCTGGGAGCCAAAACCAGGTGAGCCTGAAACCACGGCTTAGCCCCAGGGGACCCAGGCGAAGTCGTGGCTGGAGCATTTGGGAGAGTAGATCACTGGCAGCTGTGGCAGTTTCCAGAATTGTCAACCCATAAGAAACAAGGCTAAAGTGAAAGGTCAGTGGAACTCAGCTAAGTTTAGGGGAAAGGAGCGGGTCTGGCCAACTCCCCCCGGTGCAAGAAGTGGTGAGATGGCCCTGCAGCTGAGGCTTCTTCCATGTGGCTTCTTCAGAGCTCCCATCCTTCTGATTGCAGGGGGGCCAAGCAGTCATTCAGAGGCTAAGCACTCTTGCCTTAACCTGCATGGATCAGGATCACTGTCTTTGGTGGTGGTCCTGAGGTGTATGATCAGTGAGCCAAAGATAGTGAGGGTGCAGAGAAGGCAGCCTCCTAATAGCTCTGGCTGCTGCAAGAACCCCAGCCATTTGGGACAGAGTTCTCCCCTGTGGAAGCAGAATTCCACAGAGGTAAAACATCAAGTAATTGACTGGCAACATGAGCAGGCAAAGGAAGCAATCAAACTGGAGATTCCTTTTTTCGGGAACAAAAAGAATCAAAGTATGGAATGGGAAGAAGACAACACAGTCAGCACTCACACAACAAAAGCTGCCAAGAAAAATGGAAACTGGTTACAAGCCAGAGATGAATTTAAGAAAGATTTTGAAAACCAAATAAGAGAAGTGGAGGAAAAACAGGGAAGAGAAATGAGAATGATGTAAGAAAACTGTGAAAAGAGAGTCAACAAGCTGATAGAAGAAACTAACACCCTAAAAAAAAGATTAACTCAGATGGCAAAAGAGGCTCAAAAAGCCAATGAGGAAAAGAATACCTTAAAAAGCCAATGAGGAAAAAAATACCTTAAAAAGCCAAATTTGCCAGATGGAAAAAGAATCTCAAAAACTCATTGAAGAGAATAATTCCTTCAGAATTACAGTGGAACAAATGGAAGCAAATGATTTTATGAGAAATCAAGATACTATTAAACAGATCCAAAGAAATGAAAAAAAATAGAAGGCAATGTGAAATATCTCATTGAAAAAACCACTGACCTGGAAAATAGATCCAGGAGAGACAATTTAAAAATTATTAGACTACCTGAAACCATGATGATAAAATGAACCTAGAAATCAAGATCCTTCAAGAAATTCTCAAGGAATATTGCCCTGATGTTTTAGAACCAAAGGGCAAAATACAACTTGAAAGAATTCACCAATCACCTATTGAAAAAGATGCCAAAAAGAAAACTCCAAGGAATGTTATAGCCAGGTTCTAGAGTCCCCAGATCAAGGAGAAAATATTACAAGCTGCCAAGAAGAAACAATTTGAATATTGTGGAAACACAATCAGAATAACCCAGGATCTAGCAGCTTCTACATTAAGGGATTGAAGGGCATGGAATATGGTATTCGAGAGATCAAGGTAGCTAGGATTAAAACCAAGAATCACCTACCCAGCAAAATTGAGTATAATGTTTCAGGGGAAAATATGGTCATTCAATGAGGTGGAGGACTTTCAAACATTTTTGCTGAAAAAACCACAACTGAATAGAAAATTTGACATTTAAATATAAGAAGCATGAGAAAGTAAACATGGAAAAGAAATCATAAGGAAGTTATCAAAGCTGAACTATCTACATGCCAACATGGAAAAATGATAATTGTAACTTATGGAACTTTTCCTCAGTATGAGGACAGGTGAAGAGAATATGAATGTATACATATGTATACATACACTTATGGCAGATACACACACACATTATATATATATATATATACATATATATGTATATATATATATATCTGAATACATATCTGAGTGTGAGTTTATATGTGTACATAGAAGGCACAGGATCAATTTAATAGGAAGGGATGATATGTTAAAAGGTGAGATTGAGAGATGGAAGAGGCATAGAATGAGAGGAGACAGGGAGAGACAGAATGGGGTTAATCATCTCAAATAGAAGAGGCAAGGGATAACTGTTACAATGGAGGGGAAGAACAGGAAGGCAAAATGGAATGGGTTAACCTTACTCTCATTGAATTTGGCTTAGGAAAGGAATGACATATACTCCAAATTGGGTATCTTGCCCTACAGGAGAGTAGAGGGGATGGGGATGAGAGGTGGGATGATGGAGGGAAGTGCAGGGGAGGGTTGTTAGAAATACACACTTCTGTAAAGGGATAGGGACAAAGCAAAGAATAGAAAAAAGGGGGTGGGAGAGGAAGGAGGGAAATATAGTCAGTCTTTCAGAATATGTCCATTGTGGAGATGTTCTGCGTAACTACACATGTACAGCCTGTATTAAATTGCTTGTCTTTCCAGTGGGGGTGGGTGATGAGGGTGGAAGGGAAAGAATGTAGAATTTAAAGATCTATAATCAAATGTTAAAATATATATGTACATATATGTATATATTATTATTATTATTATTATCATTAGTTATTACTTGCAACTGGGAATTAAGATATACAGGCACTGGGGCAGGGAAATCCATCTTGCCCTACCAGAAAGTCAGAGGGGTGAGGGGTAGGACATAGGAGAGAAAAGATTGGGAGAGGGAGTATACAGTGGAATTGCTGTTTTGAGTGGTGGGTAGGGGAAGGATGGGGAGAAAATTTGTAACTCAAAATCTCATGAAAATGAATGATGTAAACTAAAAATAAATAAAAGTTAATTTAAAAAATATTTTAAATTAAAAAGAATTAAAAACAAAAAAAGAAGCAAAGACTTTAGAGGAGAAAGATACATCCCAAAGAGGGAAGATATAGATAATTTCTTGTTGTCTATACAATTGGAAAAAGTCCAAAACACTGAAGATGTGACTTGGATTGAATACAAAATAGAAAGACGAGGGACTATTTATATAATGAATGGCAAAATAGTCACATCAAATGACTAATGTTCTCGTTTTTCTGCAAAACTGAAAGACAGATAACATCCATAATTACTGCCTCAGACACTTAATAGTCTTACATGAGCTACTACAATATTATTTGTATGAATGAGGGGCCATGAGTTACTGATATCTTTTTCCTTACTCCCATGTTCCCTTCTCCACACTTTCCCTTCCCAAGCTACAAATTTAAGCTCATTTAGACCACAGTGAACACTTAGATTTATTTCCCAGATTACTGTAATCTTTCCCTTTCCGGATCCTTGACCTCAACAACCTAACAACAGGAGGAAACCCCACTATCCAAGGCCCTCACAAACTGATTCATAGAATCCTACAAGTTCAGAGTTGAAAGGGACTTCAATCATAATCTAGTACAATCTAAAGATGAAATGAATATGGTCTCTTTTCAATGCCATAGCTTTTCACTTACTGGAATACAATAATTTTGTTTCCCTTACAATCAATCTCTCCTCTAAACTAAACATCACTACTTCCTTCAGTCTGGAATCCAGGACTAGCCAATGCAGGTTCAAGTCTTAGAACACTCTTGGATTTTTATATGTACAGATCTTACCTGCTTTTTCTTCTCCCTAGTGGGTGAGGGGAGATAGGAATGAGCAAAAAAACAACAACAGTTATTTGACAACTAAGAATTGAAATAAAAAAAGGAGACGCATCATTTCTTTGTTAGAGAGTAAAAGACAGTAGGTAGAGGAGATAACATCAAGGGGTTTTGGGATTAAAGGGATCTAGGAAGAGGAAAAATTTGAATGAACCAATGCAGAGTGAAGTCAACAGAACCAACTAATGGTTCAGATCGTAACATTAATATTATAAAAATGAATAATTTTCAATTATTTAGCAACTCTGATCATTGCTACCTGCCTACTAATAGTGCCATGACTCATGAACAATGAAACACAGTTTTGGATGGTGAACATGGAAATGTATATTTTTGACTATGCTTATTTCCTTACTTTTTTTCTTGTTTTCTTGCTAGAATGAGATTTCTGGCAGAATGTGAAAATGCTGTGGTAATATCTTTGCTTTACATACTATTATTGCTGGAAATGGCACATTCTTTATGCATATTACATATAACGTTGGCTCTTAGTTTTAGACAGTTGCTATTTATCATGTTAAATAAAAGTACATTTATTCCGAAACTTTCTAGTGTTGTTTTCTTTTTCTTTTTTTAAACAGAAACGAATGATTTTGTCAAAAGCTTTTTGAATATCTGCTGAAATAATCATACAAATTTTGCTATTCTTGTTATTAATATTGCAAATTATGTTTATAATAGTTATAATATCAGACAAATCATGTATTGCTTTATGGATATAAATCCAAAGTGGTCATAATTTGTAAACTTTTTGATTTATTATTATTGTGTCTTTGGTAATATTGCATTTGAAATTTTTGCATCCATGTTCATTAGGGATATTGGCCTATAATTTTCTTTCTCTATTTTGGCTTTACATGGATTGGGTAGCAATAAAATATTTGTATACATGAAGAAATTTATTAGAATCTCTTGTTATTTTTGCAAATGATTTCTATAATATTGGTTTTATTGTTCTTTTGAGTATTTGAAAGAAATACCCATCTTGGAAATGCATCTAGTATCTATTATTCATTTATAGCTTATCCATTTTTCTCCCCTTAAGACTGGCTTGTTTAGGGGCAGGTAGGTGGCGCAGTGAACAGAGCACTGGCCCTGAAGTCAGGAGCATCTGAGTTCAAATACAGCCTCAGACACTTAACACTTACTAGGTACGTGACATTGGGTAAGTCACTTAACCCCGATTGCCCTGCCCTCCCCCTTCCAAAAAGCCAAAAAAAAAAAAAGATTGGGTTGTTTAAATTATATTTCTTATTCTGTGAATCTGAATATTTTCTACTGAATATTTATTGTGTGAATATTTTCTTGAAGTTACAATTTTATTTTTGAAATTTAATTTTAGATGACCTTTATTTTGTCTTCCCTTTTTGTGAGAATTCTCCTTTTTCATTTTCAATCTTGTTAATTTAACTTTTCTTTTTCTTCTTTTACATTAAACTGGCAAATACTTCATTTTATTGATTTAGAAAAGAACAGTCCCCAATTTTCCTTATTAATTCAGTGAGTTTTTATTTTTGCTTTTATTAATTATTCTTTCTTATTTTTAGGATTTTGATTTTGGTGTTTAATTGGGGTAATTACTTGTTGGTTTTCTAGGAGTTTTTAGTTTGTTTCTAGTTGTGGCTAGCCCCAATTTATTGATCTATTCTTTATTGATAATGAAATTATTTAGAGATAGCTTTTCAATGTAAACTGCTTTGACTACATTTCAAAAGTTGTGATATAACATCTCATTATTTTCATTTTCCATAATGAAATTGTCTATTTTAACTACATATTTTTTACCAACTCATTCTTTAGGATTAAATTGTTTAACCTCTAGTTAATTCTTAATAGTTACTTCAATAGCCTGTTATTGAAGGAAGTTCATTGATGCCCCATTAATACATTTGCTGTCTCCCTCTCCCTCCAGTGTATTACTTTTCCTCTTATTACATCTTCTTATTTTAAGATTATAAAAAGCTTAAAAAAATCTTCAGCGCCTCTGATTTATTAGACTCCCACTATGACCTCAATCATGATAGTATTTTGAGAAGAAACATATTTCTTCCCATATTAGAATATAAACAGTCTGTCCTTGTTTAGTCCCTTATGGTTCCTTCACCATAATTACTATATTTTGTTTTGTTTTTTCTTAACTCCTGTGTATGTATTTAAAAGTTTCTGCAGTAGCTGAAAAATTATATCTGCTTTGAAAATTCATTTAACTACAAATGAATGCAAAATAATTACATTTAGTTGTATGAATATTTAATCTTATGCTTATAATAAATCACTTTTGAAAAATCTCCTTGCTTCTTTGGCAAGATTCAAGAACAACAAAAAGTATTTCTAAATGAATTTTTGAGTTAAAGGCTTTAGGCCATATATGTTTTTTAAAAGTGTAGAATTTAGGTATCCTAATCATTAAGAAACATTTTTTTTCTTATTTGAGATATGATCTCTGAAAAATATGTATATTTAAGACTTATATTTGTTTCAGTGGCAGGTAATCAAGGCTTCGCTGTATATTCTAAATTCTAGCACTATGTATTTTTCTTAGGTGCAGTAGATTGCTTGTAAAAATCCTATTATATTTTCTTTTTATAAAAGTGCATTAATTTGGAGAAAAGGGCATTTTCCTGATGTTTTCTACCAATTTTTTTTCTTAACCAAATGCAAGAGCAGCAGGTGACACAGGGCATAGAACATAAGCCTTGGATTCAGGAGGACTCCAGACTTCAAATCCTACCTTAGACATTCCTTAGTTTAATTATAGGAAAAAGAGTTAAAATCTTTGATCTCAATTTCCTCATCTGTAAGAGGGGGATAATAATATACCTATCTCACAGAGTTGTTGTAAGTATCAGTTGAGTTAAGATACACATGCAAAGAAGTTTGCAAACCTTAAAACGCTGTGCAAGTATTCACTCACTGTCAATCTTTTGGGAGAATTCAATTAATTTTTTCACATCTATTCCTTTATATTAACCAGTTTTAGACCAAATACTGAATTAGTCTGACTAAATCAGGAACTGCTTGGTTCTCTAATTGTGTGCCCCTTTCTTTTTTCCTCCTTCTGGAAAATAATTCATGAAGATTGTCGACATTCAATGATTTACAATCTTATGGAATCTCTCCAATAGTCTGTGATCCCACAGAGAAAGATGGCAGTGCCTTAGAAAGGTGATCTACGTTTTTTTTAGAATCATAGGCTATAATTTATTTAGAACAGAAGAACTCATTTAGAACCAAAGAACTATAGACTGGAAGTGTTGGAAGTGACCTTCCAAGATGACTATGAGTCCAGACTTCATTTCTGCTTCCCCTACCCTGCCCATAGGAGGTAAATAAGGCCCAGAGACATAACATGGCTTTCTCAGGGCATTTACCTATTTATATATTCTCCTACCTTTGTCTCATCTTTCTTCTTAACCATGTTCGTTTACCATTCCTCATTTGGAAATTATTTTTCTTGGTCGGGGAGAGGAATAAAACTATGATTTGTTAATAGATCTGCCTTCTCTCTGAAGTCCATTCCCTCCAAATTTTTTGCCTTTTATTGTAATGTCTTGCTGCAGCATAGTTAAAAGTCATTTTTTCTTCACCTTTGTTTCAAACTCCAGATACTGCTATTTTTTAATCTTTCTGATACTTAAACATGTGTTCCATTCTTTTGTGCTATTCTTTACTATATCTCCTTTATGTATTAGTTAAGTTTTGAATCTCATTCAGTAGAGAGTTCCCTGTGAAGCCATGACTGCCTGTCTGGACATCTACTTCCTCAATGATTAGCATAATTTATAATTTTTCATCAGAATTTTATTCACGAGAATCTCTAATACTTTTGGAGCCACTGGGCATGGGATTATGTTAATATTTTTTTCTCTGAGCTTTTTGAAATCTGGTGCAATATTTGACCATACCTTTCTAAATGTTTTGCAGTATACTGTCATATCTTTTTAAATCCCCTTTTATCTTCATTGAAATGCTCTTCATTATTCTACTTCCTTTTATAGATATTGCAATTGTTTATTTCTTGATATATAGTGTTATATAGGGCAGTGGTAAGAGGAAGACCTGTTTCTAATCTGACCTCGGAAGCTTACAAGCTGTGTGACCCTAGGCCAGTCACTTAATATCTTTATACTTCAGTGTCCCCATCTGTAAAATGGGGACATTACTAACACATACCTCAGGATTTTTGTGAGGATAAAATGAGTTAACACACATAAAGCACTTTGCATGATATCAGTGCTAGCCATTATCATTGTTGTTGTTACATTATCCTCATACCAACTCTATCAAATATGTTTATTTTTTACAAAGTATTATCTTCCTCTTACTATTTTTTCAGAGAAACAAATCTGATTTTTTCTTAAAATATGGTATTTTCTTCCTTGTGTTAAAAATCTCAAGGTCACTTCATTTATTTAATACACTCTATAAATGGATAGGTATCTGATACCATAGATATTATTATTACTATTTTTTCATCTTTGGCAAGTAAACACACATAATTCATTTCATACAAAGATATATAGAATTTGGGTGTGCTGAAGCAATCAGCGTTCTGAACGTCTGATTCAGTTATTCTGTTCCTTTTCTCACTTATCTATCACTTGAAGTATGGTTGCAAAATGTTAAGGAGGAAAAAGCATGGTCATAGATTGTCTTATACATCATCTTAATACAAATTTTATCTCATTTGACCACCACAGGAAAATCGCCATGTTGGTACCTAATGGTACCAAATAGGGAGTGATAGGGACCACCATGTCTTCTCAAACTGATGCTGACCCTGATTTAATTTGCTGATACAAGGCCTTTTTTAAAAATAAATAAATTTATTTATTTTTTTTGTTTACATCATTCATTTCCAAGAGATTTTGAGTTACAAATTTTCTCCCCATCTTTCCCCTACCCAACACCTCAAAACAGCCACCCCATTGTATAAGCCCTCTCCCAATCTGTTCTCTCCTATGTCCTCCCCCTCGCCCCTCCAACTTTCTGGTGGGGCAGGATGGATCTCCCCAGCACAGTGCCTGTATATCTTAATTCCCAGTTGGATATACTTAATAATAATAATAAATTATATATATATATATATATATATATATATATATATATATATATATATATATATATATATATATATATATATATATATAT
>CM053581.1:481502257-481530381 GCA_028627135.1 Pseudochirops cupreus
AGTGACCATATTGTGAGAGACTGATTATATGTCCCTCCTTCCTATCCTGCCCTGCCTTGTTCTATTCTCTACCGTGTCCCTATCCCTTTACAGAAGTGTGTACTTCCAGCAACCCTCCCCCCCCTGCCTTCTCCTCTGTCATCCCACCTCTCATCCCCATCCCCCCTACTCTCCTGTGTGGCAAGATACCCAGTTTAGAGTTTTGTCATTCCTTCCCTAATGCCAAATTCAATGAGAATAAGATTGACCCTTTCCCTTTTGCCTTCCTGCTCTTCCCCTCCATTGTAACAATTATCCTTTGCCTCTTCTATATGAGATGATTAACCTCATTCTGTCTCTCCCTGTCTCCTGTCATTCTAATCCTCTCCCACCTCAGAATTTCAACTTTCAAAGTATCATCCCTTCCTATTAAATTGATAAATATATAATATTGATTGATAAATTGATAAATATATAATATTATATAATATATAATATAATGATAAATATATATATTTGTATTCCCTTCACCTATCCTAATACTGACAAAAGTTTCAGAAGTTACAATGATTGTTTTTCCGTGTTGGTGTGTAAATAGTTCAACTTTGATAAGTACCTTATGATTTCTTTTCCATGTTTCCCTTCTCATGCTTCTTGTATTTGAGTGTCAGATTTTATTTTCAGTTCTGTTTTTTTCAGCAAGAATGTTTGAAAGTTCTCTACCTCACTGAATGACCATATTTTCTCCTGGAATATTATACTCAATTTTGCTGAGTAGGTGATTCTTGGTTTTAATACTCGATCCCTTAATCTCCAGAATGTCATATTCCATGCCCTTTGATCTCTTAATGTAGAAGCTGCTAGATCCTGGCTTATCCTAATTGTGTTTCCACAGTATTCAAATTGTTTCTTTTTGATAGCTTGTAATATTTTCTCCTTGATCTGGGGTGTCCAGAACCTGGCTATAACATTCCTAGGAGTTTTCTCTTGGGGATCTTTTTCAAGTGGTGATTGGTGAATTCTTTCAAGTTCTATTTTTTCCTCTGGTTCTAAAATATCAGGACAATTTTCCTTGAGAATTTCTTGAAGGATGCTTTCTAAGTTCTTTTTTTTTGATCATGGCTTTCAGGTAGACCAATAATTTTTAAATTGTCTCTCCAGTATCTATTTTCCAGATCAGTGGTTTTTTCAAAGAGATATTTCACATTGCCTTCTATTTTTTCATTTGTTTGGATCTATTTAATAGTATCTTGATTTCTCATAAAGTCATTTGCTTCCATTTGCTCCACTGTAATTCTGAAGGAATTATTCCCTTCAGAAAGCTTTTGAGATTCTTTTTCCATCTGCAAATTCAACTTTTTAAGGCATTCTTCTCCTCATTGGATTTTTGGGCCTCTTTTGCCATTTCAGTTAAGCTATTTTTTAAGGTGTTATTTTCTTCAATCAGGTTGTTGACTCTCTTTTCATGATTTTCTTGCATCATTCTCATTTCTCTTCCCAATTCCTCCACTTCTCTTATTTGGTTTTGAAATCCTTCTTAAGCTGCTCTATGGCTTTTAGTCACTCTTCATGTTTCTAGTAAGCTTTTGGTGTTTGAGTTCTGACTGTGCTGTCTTCCTCCCATTCCATGCTTTGATCTTTTTTGTCCCCCAAGAGGGAATCTAGAGTTTGATTGCTGTTCTTACTTTGCTTCCTTTTCCTGCTCATGTTGCCAGTAAATTACTTTACTTTTTAGCTCTGTGGAACTCTGTTTCTAGAGAGGAAAGCTCTGTCCCAAATCGCTGAGGTTTTCACAGCTGCCAGAGCTATTAGGAGATTGCTGGGGTTTTTTGCAGCTCCCACCAGCTTTGGCTCACTCAAAATTCACCTCAGGACCACCACTCAAGACCGTGATCTGGATCCACCCTGCTCAACACAAGAGCACTTAGCCTCTAAACAATTGTTTGACCACCCTGCAGTCTGCAGGCTGGGAGCTCTGAAGCAGCCACATGGAAGTGGCTGCAGGGCCGCAGCTTCTGCTGCTTCCTTGCCCTGGAGGCAGTTTGGCTGGACCCCTTTTGTCCCCCAAATTTAGTTGAGTTCCACTGACCTTTCACTTAGTCCTTGTTTCTTATGGCTTGATAATTCTGGAAACTGCCACAGCTGCTTCCTATCCACTCTCCTGAAGCCTCCTGCTGCAGTTCATCCTGGCCACACTGGGGCCAAGCCACTGTTTCAGGCTGGGCTAGTTTTGGTTCCTAGCACACTGCCATGAGCCCTTCCTTCCAAGCTGCCTTCAGCGAGATGTGTATTTTTGTGAATTTTGGAGCCCTTAATTTTGTGTAGAGTCATATTTTATTGGTATTTGAGGTGGCTATGTGGGAGCTGTGGAACCTGGTTGTTTCTATGCCACCATGTTGTCTGTACCCTCTTTGATACATGGCCTTTTTTAAAAAAAAGTTATTTATTTTTAGTTTCCCACATTTATTTCCTTAAGTTTTAAATTTTCTTACCCTCTTTCCCCTATTCCATCCCCAAAACAACTTGCAATTCAATATGGGTTCCACATATATATTTCTATTTAACACATTTTCACATTATTCATGTTGCAAAGAATAATTATAATGAATGATTAAAACCACGAGAAAGAAAAAAACCCAAAAGAAAATAAAAAGCAAAAAAGAAAATATTCTGCTTCATTCTGCATTCTGATTCTATAGTTCTTTCTCTGGATGAAGCTGGCATCATGTGTCCTTTGGAATTGATTTAGGTCCTTGCATTGCTGAGAAGGGTTGAGTCTATTAAAATTCATCCTCATTCACTGTATCTGTTACTGTGTACAAAGTTCTCCTGGTTCTGCTCCCCTAACTCAGCATATAAGTTCATATAAGTCTTTCCATGTTTCTCTGATATCTTTTTGTTTATCATTTCTTATAGTACAATAGTATTCCCTTACATTCATATACTACAACTTTTTTAGCCATTCCCCTACTGATGGGCATCCCCTCAACTTCCAGTTATTGACCACCACAAAAAAAAATGTATAAATATTTTTGCCAAATGGGTCCTTTTCCCAATTTTATGATCTCTTTGGGATACAGACATAGAAGTAGTGTTGCTGCATCAAAGGGTAGGAATATTTTTATAGCCCTTTGGGGATAGTTCCAAATTGCTCTCCAGGATGGTTGGATCAACTCACAGTTCCATCAACAATGAATTAGTGTTCTAACATTTCCACATCCTCTCAAACATTTATCATTTTCCTGTTTTGCCATGTTAGCCACTCTGATAGGTGTAATGTGGTACCTCGGAGTTGTTTTGATTTGCATCTCTCTAATCTATAGTTATTTAGAGCATATTTTTATATGACTGTAGATAGCTTTAATTTCTTCCTCTGAAAATTGCTGTTCATATCCTTTGACCATTTATCAATTGGGTATACAAGGTTTTTTTGTTAAAAATTTAGTCACCTGTTTGTAATTCAATCAAACTAACTTTTATTGAATGGGAGCAGTCATTTACTACTTTGCTTTGTGAATCCCTTGAGATTAATCTTATTTTTGCTGTTATTTGAGGTAGCAATGTTTTATGTCCCTAAAGTTTTAGCCATTTCCCAATTGTGGTTAAATTTAATATTGCAACAGTCAATGTATTTCAGAAAATTTATTTTGCTTGATTCATTTTTTTTTCTCCATGACCATAGTTATACCCAAACTTCTTCACAGTTATCTTCTACTGAAACTAATGGAATCAATTCCCCTATTCTTTTTACATGATGATTTGTTCTGAAGTACCCTATCTATGCATTTTTATTCTTCTCTTACAAGCCTATGAACAGAACTCATAATTTGTACACCATCAACACAACTCAGCTGGGATCCTATACCTACATTGATCTATTAACACTAACATCAGCCCAATCATGGACTCTGTAAATGTGCTCTCTCCTTCAGTTGCCCTGACACCTCATACTCTGAATTTGACTTTACTTCAATGACTCAGGGAAAGTACAGATTTCCTACAAAACTAACTGATTCCCTTGACTGTGATCCTTTTTTTTACCAAAAGTCTAGATGTTCTCTTTATCCTAATCTGACCCTCCCAGTCAGGGAGGGTGATGGTTCCTATTGACATCAGAGTGCATGTGTTAACCATGTGCTACCATTAGCCTCCATTGAGGTCCTTTACAATACATAAGGACTTACTTGGCTTAGTCATGTGAAAACTGGACAGAAAATTAAAGCAAGTGCATTTGACTCATAATGGCTGGGTTTGACTATAGTAATGCAATGGAGACTAAATTTCTTGTTAAAACAGTAAGAACTTAGATTAAATTATGTAAAACATTTTCAAATGGTTTACTATGTGCCAATCATTGTACTAAATCCCAGAAATATATAAATAAATACAAAAAGAAATATGAGCCCTGCCCTCAAGGACCTTACATTCTTTTTTTTTAAATGCACTTATTTACTTTTAGTTTACAACCCTCAGTTCCACAATCCCTTGAGTTCCAAGTTTTCTCCCCCTCACTCTGCTTCCCCTTTTTCCCTATAGTAGCATGCAATCCAATATAGGTTCTAAATATGCCTTCACATTAAACATTAGTTAAGTTGTAAAGAAGTATAACCAATGAAATGAACAGCTAGAAGGAAGGAGCAAAGCAAAAAAAAAAAAACCACACAAAAAAAGAGAGACCATGTAGTTTGCTTCAATCTACATTCAGACTCTATAGTTCTTTCTCTGAATGTGGATATCCCTTTCCATCATGAGTCTTTTGGAGTTATAGTGTCCCATTGCAGAGAAGAGCCCCATCTATCAAAGTCAGTCATCACAGATATGATGTGTCTATAACTGTGTACAAAGGTCTCCAGATTCTGGTGAAGGTATTACTTTAACCAGAAGTTGCAGGACTAAGGAAGTCTTACTTCCTAGAATTGAGCCTTGTGGCTATGGGAAGGATGCCTTGGAGATGAAAGAGAATCTATAAGCATGGAGGTAAATTAGTAGGTTAGTAAATAATCCAGAAAAAGGTTGAGAGGGGGTTGCTTAATTAGGGTAGTGAAAATATTAGCAAATAAGAGGTGGTGGACAGGAAAGGATATTGTCAAGGCAGAAGAGGTAGGATGTTCCAATGTATTGGATGTGGAGAATGAGGGAATTAGAAGAGTCACAGAGTACTAGGTTTAGATCATGTTTCATGGTACTGTTTGTGTATGAAAGGAGTGTTATCCAGGCTAAGAGACCTTGATTATACCAATCTTATTCCTGCTGTTAAAATGTCTAAGCTGTGACCTTCACTAAAATAAACATAACTAAATGAGGGTAGCTCTTTATCTAGAATTGTGTTCTTTTATAATATAGGGATAGGAATAGGGACTGGTCCTGTGATTTCATTGACAAGGGGAACTCATACATGGCAGGCTGACAACTTCTTGGTCACTCATAGACTTGGAGAGTTGCCAAGAGCATTGAAAGACTATGGCTTTTCTAGAGTCATACTCAGTCAGGCTCTGTCAGGGGTGGATCTTGAACTCAGGTCTTTCTGGCTCTGAGACCATCACTCTATCTTACCACAAGACAGCTTCCTCTTTTTTTTTTACCCTGTTTTGTCTCTCCCTATCTCCTCTGATGTATTTGAATGTCAAATTTTCTATTCAGCTCTGGTTTTTTTCATCAAGAATACTTGAAAGTCCTCTATTTCATTGAATGACTGTATTTTTCCCCTGAAACATTATACTCAATTTTACTGGGTAGGTGATTCTTAGTTTTAATCCTAGCTCCTTTGACCTCCAGAATATCATATTCCAAGCCCATTGACCCCTTCATGTAGAAGCTGCTAGATCCTGATTGTGTTTCCACAATATTCAAATTGTTTCTTCTTGGCAGCTTGTAATATTTTCTCCTTGTTCTGAGAATTTTGGAACCTGGCTATAATATTCCTAGGAGTGCATTTCAGCATCTTTTTCAAGAGGTAATTGGTGAATTCTCTCAATTTCTATTTTGCCCTCTGGTTCTAAAATATCAGGGCAATTTTCTTTGACAATGATTTGAAGGATGATTTATAGGTCCTTTTTTTTTTTTGATCATGGCTTTCAAGTAGTCCAATAATTTTTAAATGATCTCTCCTGGATCTATTTTCCAGGTTAGTGGTTTTTCCAATGAAATATTTCACATTGCCTTCTATTTTTTCATTTGTTTAGATCTGCTTGATTTCTCATAAAGTCATTTGCTTCCATTTCCTCCATTCTAATTCTGAATAAATTATTCTCTTCAATGACCTTTTGAAATTCTTTTTCCATCTGCCAAATTCAGCTTTTTAAAGCATTGTTCTCCTCATTGTCTTATTGGGACTCTTTTGCCATTTGAGTTAATGTATTTTTAAGGTGTTATTTTCTTCAGTCATGTTGTTGACTCTCTTTTCATGATTTTCTTGCATCCTTCTCATTTTTCTTCCCAATTTTTCCTTCACTTTTCTTACTTGATTTTCAAAATCCTTCTTGAGCTCCTCCATGGCCTGTAACCAATTTATATTTTTCTTGGAAGCTTTTGGTGTAGGAGTTCTGACTGCGTTGTCTTCCTCCCATTACAAGTTTCCCAAAAAGGAATCTAATGATTGATTGCTATGTTTGCTTTGCTTCCTTTGCTTGCTCATGTTGCCACTGAATTACTTGACTTATGAGCTCTTTGCCACAGTAGAACTCTGCATCCAGCAAGGAGAACTTTGTCCCAAATTGCTGGGGTTTTCACAGATCCTTCAGCTATTAGTTGGGTGGCTTCACTGCTGCCCCCACAAGCTCTGGCTCACTGGTCACATACCTCAGGACCTCTACCCAAGACCATAATCCAGATCCTGGCAAGTTAAAGCAAGAATAATTACCCTCCGAATGGTCACTTTGTCCCCCTACAATTTACAGGCCAGGAACTCTGAAACAGCCATGTGGAGGCAGCTGCATAGCTGCTGAGCTTCTGCTGCTTCTTTCTCTGGGCCTGATGCTGGACCCACTCCTCCATCCCCTGAAGTTCCAACAGAGTTCTACACTGACCTTTTACATTGTCAGGTGCTGATCATCTACTCTCCTGAAGGTCACTCTAGCTGCTGCTGGTTGTGGCCACCCTGGGGCTAAAACCAAGGGCTCGAGCAGGGCTGGGCTCAGCTCCCAAGTGCTCTCTACCTGCTGGACTGCCTTCAGTGGGAGATTTGTTTCTCTCTGTCACATTGTGGGTTCTGTAGCTCTAAAGTTTGTTTAGAGTCATATTTTATAGGCATTTGAGGTGGTTTTGGGGGGAGTTCACAGAGTTATCCTGCTTTTACCCCACCATCTTGGCTCCATTACCCCCTCCCCCCCGCCAAGAACTTTACATTCTAATGGGGATTAAAAAAAAAACATGAAAAGGAAACTGAAAAGAGGGACATGAAGCTATCCAGACAGAATCAAAGACAAAAGGTAATCCTATCTAGAGATTCAGGATCAGGTTAGAACTGAGCATGGCTGATATGAATACTTACTGAAAGGAAGGTTCTAGGGTAGAGCTTTCCAATCAGTGGAAGAGGTAGCAGGAGTACAGTCTTCCCCAGCATGAGAAGATCACTGAAATGGAGGCATAAATGCAGTCTGGGGAGTCAGTAGCTAATATGGATTAGGAGTTAGGATAAATATAGAGTAATATGATACTGAAAATGTCCCCCTACCAATAATAATCTCCCCCATTGAGTGTATCTATCCAAGAAATAAAGGTATGGAGAGTTTGGTATTAAATAGATGTGGGATCAGTGAGATAAAAAAGCAGGGGTTAAAAGTGAAAGATAAATGGAGAGATGGGGGAGTGTTTTAGAAGACAGTGTCCTTCTTCTCACACAATGTCTTCTCTCCATGTGTATATCACCTTTTCAGCCAGTTTCTCCACAGTTGATGAAGGAAGTAAGCTGAAAGGAAAAGGTCTCTCGTGGAGTCAGGAAGACTTAAGGACAAAACCGAATCAACAAAAATGTGTGATGTGATCATGTACAAGTCACTTAACATTTTAGTCATTTTGGAAACTTTCTAAGACTCTAAGTGATGGTGGATATGCACCAATTTTCCAATTAGGAGTTTCCTTACCAAATAAATCACAGATTAAAATAATAAAAAAAACCCAATCTGACAAAAATAGCATAGGGGAAAAATCAATAACATAGAAACCAAGAAATGTTTTTATATCTGTATCTGCCACTAATTCATTTCATGATGCTAAAATTCATTTAAATTTATTAGGCCTCATATTCCTCATCTGTAAAATTAAGGGAATGGACTTAATTTCTAAGCTACTTTCTAGCCCTAAAATTCTATGACAATGTGATTCCCCAACCCCCACATTTTGATTAATTTCAGTTGTAAATGAAATGTTCAAACTAGTTTCTATTTGAAAGAAAGTCAAAGCTGTTTCAAAGTCCAGGGCCTCATTTTTTGATGCATTAATGATGAGTTACTCCACTGACAATATATTACTTTTAATTAGGCCCATCATCTCTCTCCGCTCCCCTCAATGAATTACTGCATTTCACAAGGTAAGCATTTGTCTCCCTTTTATCTTAAATGCATTGTTAAAAATCAAAGCCCAAATCCAAGTAGAACAGCAAAGTCAGTTGGTTTTTCCCATTGTAATTATGTGCTTTATTTGTCTCTCAAATACAGGCACATAATTGCTGTGGAGACATGCTCTGTGTTGAATACAGGTGGGCTGAGGAAAGAAATGTACCTTTTCTGAACAAAGTGGAATGAAGATGAAAACTTCTGCAATACATAGCTGTAATTGCAGGGTGCAGGTGTATAGGAAAGGAATGTTTCCAGTCAC
This sequence comes from Pseudochirops cupreus, assembly GCA_028627135.1. NCBI lineage: Eukaryota > Metazoa > Chordata > Mammalia > Diprotodontia > Pseudocheiridae > Pseudochirops > Pseudochirops cupreus. Next base: position 481,511,051 of record CM053581.1, read on the forward strand.
TTTGTTCATTCATCTAGTTTTAAGAAGAAAATGCTCCTTTTGTAGAATATAAAGGAAGGTGTCACTACATTTGTAGAACTAGGGGCTGGTTAAAGAGTACTGTGAACTTGGTTAGCCTTGGGATGCAAAGACAATGCTCACATGTTGCATTTATGAAAATGCTGGTCTTTCCCCTCTCCATTCTTAATACTTTGGGATGTTACACTTTTCAAACTGTCAGCTCAAGGCTGAAATCTTGTTTGGGACATGAGAAATGGGTTACCATTTCTGCAGGTCTAATGCTTGCCTCAGCAGCTTCCTCAAGAGTCCACTGGCAGAATCAAATTATCAGAGGTCACGGAAGAGGCTGCTCCTGACAGTATGCATTACACCGGAGACTCATCATTGTTGCAGCCATAATTTTTATTAACATTACTCACACAGTCTGTAAGTGCCAAAAGTGTTCAGGTTTGACCCTCCCCATGTCCCCCTTTCCCACCACCCTCAGATCTCTGCCAGCTCTCTTATCTCAGGGATCTTACTGAAAAAGTGACCTGTTAAATAACAGTGAATTCAAGTAGATTTATTTAACTTTGAAAGCCTTGTTGGCGGAGGCTTTCCACTTTGTGTTAAAATATCTTTTGCCTTTAAATATCATCTTGCTATGATAAAATTATATATCTTTTTAAAAAACCAAGTATAAAATGCTATTTGTTAAAATGAAATAGATTTATTTCTCATTTAGCATAATATCTGTGTAATAACTCAAATATTGGTATTCTCAAGTTTGGTGATATTTATAATTTTAGGCAACAGTGTCATATTGAATAGGTACAATTTCATCTTCTCCCACCTTGCCCAAGAATATATTTTTTAATTTGCACAATTAGAAAACAAATTTCACTTCCTAAACAGCAACTAAAGGACCTCATACTTTGCAAACATATCTTGGAATCATATTTATACTGTGCTTTCCATTCTAGGTTTTAACAAATCTACTGTGATTACTTTTAAATTTAAATTTGGACTCTTCCCTATATTGTCTATTGGCAACAATGGCAGAAGCTACTTTTGAGAAGAAATTTACATTTTTATGCAATAGAAGGTTGAATTTTATTCATTCTATGACTTTGACTAGAGACAATGCACTGTTGTAGGAATCAGCAAAGTGAAAGTGGAAGAGAAGTGTATGTTAATTAAAATCCTCTTTCTTAAGAGCATATTTCACATCACCTTTTCGTTGTGGAGAGAAAATAGATGAAAATGGTGCCATAATCACTGCCCTAAACACCCTAGTAGGTTGGGTTTTTTTTTGTTTTGAAAAGGTGGGATAGTTGTTGTTCGTTATTACTTAAGTATTTGACTCATTGTGCTTGTCTGGTTCCCTTTACGTGAATGCTATAGTAACTGACCTACCTTGACCAGTCCATTTTACAAGCCGGTGCCATCTATTAAACTTTCGAAATGACTTTGCCAATACAGCTTGGATGGAAAACCAGTAAGTAAAAAATAGTTCCCTTATGGGCTGTCTTAGCATTTCTGGTCATGATTAATACCAGCAATTGCCCATGTCAGGTTCTTTGTGGATCTGATAGCTAAACAGGAAGAACAATTTTAGTGGAAGGGAAGATTTGCCACTAGCTTATAACATTGCCTGGGGTTTCTATGCAAAATATACTTAATGCTGTATGATTTATTACTGTATTGAAAAACATCAGAAGCTGGAAAAGCAAATATTAATGTAACACACTAAAAATGCAGAATGCAAGAAAGGAAATAGGCAATGCTTGATATACTGGTGAAGAATCTTCTATGCCAGGATAATGAATAATTGTAGCCTAATCTGGAATTTAGTTTCACTGTCTCTAAACCCAAGAAGCATATCAGATAAAAATAACCTTCCTCGACTCTTACCAGAATTGGTTCAGTAACAATCACTAATTATCTACAATAGGGCTGTGTGAACTCAGAGATACATATGTTCAAAAATAGATGTAAAAATTCTACAAACACACAGATTAGAGCTCAAATGCCCCATAACCTCTTATTAACTAATAACTTTTTTTTTTTAAAGAAAGGCCCTTGAGGGCTGCCTAGAATAAAGATGTCATTAATATTTAGTACTTTGATGTTTTGAAGGTGCTTTTGCCCAGCATCAAGGTTAATTTGGCATGATTATTATAGAGACAGATGAAGTGGGATAGGAGAAGGATAGGGGTAATTAAGGCAACTTGCATAGAAGATTGAGCCTATTCAGTTGTTGAAAAAGCAGTCCTATTACAAAACACAAACAATTTTGTCATTCTAATCTAAAATTAATTTGTGCACTATTTACATTAGCTGTAATTTTCTTTGCCATCAACTATTTGGCAAATTAACAATATGATCTCTGAATAATGATTAGTGAAGAGTGTTAGCATTCATCATGTTGAAAGTGGTTATTAATAACAAATACAGCTCATTGTATATGTTGAATTTTATCTTAGATTTCTAGATCCATATAAAAATCCTCCAACTATGTTATGCTACACATTTAATGATGTCATAGGTTTTTAGAAGTATAAGAACATGACTACTGTGCCACCATATAAATTTAAATAAATTAGCATATCTCTATATACTTAACACAAATGGCCAGAATTTCTCCATCATTAGTAAAGTAGTTTTAAACTTTTTTTGTTCAAGATTATATAGGAAATATCATTCATCCTCTGATGTATGTTGGCTATAAATGTCACAGTTTTGTAGGTCAGACTCAAAATTTGTCTCTCCCTGCAGTAATCAATCAGTCAAGAAGCATTCATTAAGTCCCTACTTTGTGCTAGGCATTTTACTAGCACCAGAGAATACAGAGATAATATAAAATTATCCCTGCCTTGAATAAGCTTAGATTATCTAAGGGAAAGAAGCATGTACACATATAAGTAGGTACAAAAGTATGGACAAAGTAAATATTCAAATGGATATGTGATCTTAGTCATTTGCTACTTTTCTCCTAGGATGCAGGTCAGAGTCCATTCATGCTTCTTAATTCCATGTAATGTTTCTCTATTTCCTTCCATAAGTTCACCATAGGGGATCTATGATGGAAGATTTCCCTGTTTTCTCCTGACATTTTGAGGGTACCTAGGCCTTGCCACATAATCAGCCCATCTGTTCCTCCTATCATATCATTTTTTTTCCCACCAAATCCTTTCCTTTCATAGGCTGGATGGTACAGTGGATAAAGTGCTGAGCCTGGAGTCAGGAAGATTTAAGTTCATTTCCACACTCAGACAGTTAGCTGTGTGACCCTGGGCAAGTCACTTAACCCTGTTTGTCTCTGTTTACTCATCTGTAGAGTGAGCTGGAGAAGTAAATGGCAAACCACTTCAATATCTTTGCAAAGAATATTCCAAATGGTGTCACACAGAGTCAGAGACAACTGATATGGCTGAACAACAATTAAGCTAATTAAGGTACTGGCAACATGACCCTATTTGTTTCTGTCTCCTTCTGAGTATAAGGGTGGCGTGTTCCATTGTATGCTTTTTTGGTGCTTTATATACACTTTTTATCATATACTTACAAAAAAACACCATTTCAAATAAAGAGCATGTTTTGTTATAAAATACTACATGACTGTCCTTTGTTGGCATGTTTTTAAATATATTGATGTTTGGCACATGTAGAAAAAGTATTTTGTAATTGATCAGATTTGTTGTTTTTCTTTCAAATGTTTAAGTACATAATATTTGATTTAATATTGTAATCATTTATAAATAACATTGGAATTTTGTGTTTAAATGTTTTGCCATACTTTCAAAGGATCAGAGTGAATAGTTTCAGAGTATTTGATTAAAACAATGAAATAACAAATGATAGTGGGTTTGCAGGAATATTTAAGCTTGTGTTTGCCTGTACTCATCTTTGAGAGATGATTGTTAAATTTTCAGTGTGAACATTTATACTTCAAAAATTTGCAATCCCTAAAACACTAGGTCTAGATTTATTGTTCTATTGATTTTCAGGACTTGAGAAAGTGTTTAAAATGCAGATTAAGTTGAATAGCGTGTGCATACAGTTTTTTAAATTGTTTATTAAATGTATTTATTTATTTTTTAGTGAGGTGAGCCTGGCTGTTAAACATCTACCAGAATACCTCTCTCTTCTCTATGAAGATTGCTTGAGCTTAGTAAGAATGTGTTAGACTCAGGGAATAAAGTCATTACCAGATCAGAGGCCTTGTGACTGAAGACTGATAATGATGCTGCTGCTGCTGATGGTGGTGATGGTGGTGGTGATGGTCATGGTCATGGTCATGGTGATGATGATGATGATGATGATGATGATGATAACTGAAACTTTTATTATGCTTTAGGTTTGCAAAGTTCTTTATATGCATTATTTCATTTGAGTTTCATAACAGTCCTGTGTACTTAAGTTTGGAAAGAGATGATTAAGTCAAATAATCTTATTAAGTGTCCCCTAGATCTCCAGTATTACTCTAGATAAAAAGAGGTTGATGACACAGTCCTTGACCCTAATCAACATGTAGAATATTTGGGAAGACAAAATATAAATAATTGAAAGAAATAGGGAATGATACAAGAAAACCTACAAGCAAGTGCTGGACAAAGTGGTATAAACTCTGTATCAATGGTTCTCAACCTTCCTAATGCTACAACCCTTTAATACTGGTGAGTGGGCATATCTGGGTGTATTTGCATGTGGGCAGACCCACCTGGAGGTGGATAGAGGAGCGATGTCTTGATTCCTAAGACCATTGGAAATATGTGTTTTCCTATGATCTTAGGCAACCCCTGTGAATGGGTCATTTAATCCCCAAAGGGGTTGTGACCCACAGGTTGAGAACCGCTGCTCTAAATATTAGTTGAAAGAATGGATTTTTAACTACTAGAGAAGATAAAAATGTAAGGAGAATTGAGTTCCACTCCCATCTCATGACAATATAAATAGAAAAAGGAAAATCTCAGTATTCTTGATGGTAAACTCTCCAGACATAAACTAAACAACTACTTGTAGTATGATTTTAGTAGATCTAGGAAAGTTCTCCTGACCCCCAAAGGCAGTAGCTTCAGTCACTAACTTGCTGGTAACTTAAATTCCCCAAACAAAGCCTTTCTTTTCACAATTAGACCTAAGGCTTAAGATGTAAACATCCCCTGGGGGGAGTAATTCAGTTAATTAAATTCACACTAAAGGGTACACGATCAAAATTTTCCTTAGGGTAGTTTTTGATACTAGAGGAGAAAAAAGAACAGAAAAGAGAAACCAAAGTCACCAAAGATGAACTCAACTTCTGTTACAATTTCCCCTAGGGCTGACCCTAACGGAAGCCATGTTTTTCCATGTAGTTTTCAGTATATGAGGTCATGAATCAACTATAGGCCATCAATAAATGTCTAATTGTGAAAATCTATTAATTTTCTATGTGAAAAATGGATAAGGAAAAGTGGTATGTGAGAGGTGAAAAGGGTGCTTTCACTGTGTATAAATATCATCCTTGCAGTTTTTAAGATTCTTACAGGTGAAATTCCACTAGCTAAATCTTTTCTTGAAGCATCAGAAAGACAGCTAAAGGTTACCTAGATGACTGGTATGTATTTAGATACCAAGTTTTACTGAAATTAATTTTAGAGTGCAGAGGGAAGTGCTGCAGGAGAGTATTCCTTTGTGAACTGAGCAGCGCTGCATAGAAAGCATATTTGGAAAGATAAGATGAAAAATATGCAATAAAATTCACAATGAATCCCATGGGGAGGGAAAAATTATTACAGCAAGTTTTTGCTTAATGGAAATTCTCCCATTTTTCCAGTTCTCTTCTCTCCTTTCTTGTGCTTCACTATCTCCCTCTTTATCTCTACTGCATATGAATTAAGGGAATTCATTTAAACTAATAAAATGAGGGTCAATTAAAAGACACTTTATATAGTGCCATCAATGTATATAACATATTAGGGCAATTAAAATAGTCACCAACATAGGACCTCATTTCATAGGAGCTCATGTGGCATATTTAGGAAAGATTCATCAAAGACCCAAATTACCAATGTGGGAATGTTAAGTAAGTGAACTAAGGTTCTCTACCTCTAACTATGACAGACTCACCTTTAACATCAAGCTCATCCCTACTTTATCCTGATCCTTGACCTTTAACATCAACTTCATTCACACTTTATCTGGATGCTCTTCCCTGAAATTTAAGTATTTCCATCCTTTGTAGAATTATTTGAAGAAATACAGAATTTCTTTGTATATTAGCATTTCACTTTTTTTTTAAAAAGATATTTGTCAGAGCAGCTAGGTGACACAGTGAATAGAGCACCAGTCCTGGAGTCAGGAGGACCTGAGTTCAAATTTGACCTCGGACACTTGACACTTTGGGCAAGTTACTTAACTGAAATTGACTTATCTTCCCCCCTCAAAAAAAAAAAAAGATATTTGTCACCCTTTGGTCATCTTTTTTGCCAGGCAAAACAAAACCAACTCCTTTATTCTTTCCTTCTAAGATCTATTTCTATCTATTGATATTGTTCTTACTTTTATCTAGGCAGTTTCTATTTCTCCCCCAACCATACTTAAAGTATGGAGACAAAATTTAGACACAATACTCTTAGTAATATTCTGGCTACAGCTAAACTATGACAAATCATAGGAGTTTTTCAGTTGAAAAAGGCCTTAAATATCATGTAGCTCCAATCTTCTATTTTATAGTTGAGGAAACTGAAGTTCACTAATGTTACATGATTCACCCAATAACCCCAAACAGATGTAACACAGTTTAGTATTCATCATATTATGTCTTATGTTGTTCACTGATTTTTCACATATTAGTAGTACTGACTTCATTGCTGACCTCATATGCCCATGAAACCTGAGCAGTATACCAGTGCCATGCCAGGAAAAGGAATCACTTCCATTTAAATTATCTTAGGAAGATTCTCAAGATCACCTGGCACAGTAAAGAATGAGTACCTTCTTATTTGGTCATAGTCTTGTCTCTTGTGTTCCTGGGGGTCATGGTCTTACTCCAGAGGAGGCCCAGTGAATCATAGTTTCAAGCAATTAAATACTTATTAACCTTAGTCCTATGTTCTAGACATTGTTCTGGAGATACAAACAAAAATTGCTGTAGTCAATAAGCCTCATTGTGTGCAGGTCAGGGTTCTGGGAAGATGTAAAAGAAGATGCTATTGCTTTGGATTCCACTCTTCTATACTGAAGGATTTTAGTGAAGTCCCCCCCCCCCCCCCACTGAGGCAATTGAGGTTAATTGAATAACCTAGGGTCACACAGCTAGAAGTGTATGAGGCTGGATTTTGAACTCAGATCTTCCTTACTCCAGAACCTGTGCTCTATCCACTGAGCTACCTGGTTGTCCCATAGGGAACTTGTGAGGAATGTGAAGGGGGTTCCCAGGCTTACTGCTTCACTTCCATTAACCTTGGAGGTTTTTTGACACATTGACATAGTTAGGCACTTGGCATTTCTATTGTATAAACAGCTTTGATACTTCTTCCCACCCCATCATATTAATTTCATTTTAATAAGAAAAGAAATTGAGCATCTTTCTGATTTACTGTCACAACTCTTCAAATGAAGACTAAATCATATTAATTTCTATTGGTTTTCAGTTATATTCTAAGTTATATTAATTTGTTGTTTATTACCTTAAGGTACCCTCCAGGATTTGTTGCTTTCCATGTTTTTCCCTCATGTAGAATAATAATATCTCATGGCTTTCCCCCTAGATATTTTTCATTTTTCAAGTGGAATCTTGTGGTTTTATATATATCATTTTCTTCCCTTGTCTTTCCATATTTCTAGCTAGCTACCTTAAATCCACTCAGCAAACCTCCCTTGTGTTATTGTCCCCCAGGTTGGTGTTGTTGAATTTCATTAACTTACTATTTACTACTTCTTTCCTATAACCAATGGAAAAAAAATAAGGTTATTACCCAGAACTGATATTTGTTTGTTTGGTTTTTTTTGGAACTATATCCTTTGTTTCCCTTTTTTCTTTTTTTAATATTTATTTAATAATGCAATACCAAGCAACCTAGTGTTTCCATTAGTAAATACTGAGAGATTCATAGATTAACATCCACAAAAGAAAGTCTGTTTAGTCCATATACCAGCTTTCAGAGAGTTATTATAGCTAAATTGTCAAAGATAAATGTCTATACACTATTTTAACAATCTTAATGCTTAGGAATTTTAAAATTTCTTTTGAATCTGTTTAGTCACACACAAAAAATCCAGACAAACCCAAAGCAACACACCAAAGTTCATTGCAGCATGAGATTTTATTATTTTAGCCTACTACCATAGTCTGGTTGACTTTATCCCTATAGTGATCTAACATTGCTCTGATCATTGGTTCTGGACTTTACCCTAAATCCCTCCCAACTATCCAAAATGGTATGGCATTCTGTTTGTCACAAGGGGGATCAGCTAAAAATGTCTTCATTTATCAGTACTAATAGTCATTATCACTGGGGAAAAAAAAGTCCATGCTCTTTATAGAGATATGGAAGAAAATTAGTTGACCTGTTCCTATGCATAACTTCCTTAAAGTTCTTTTGTAAATTAAAATTTTATCGTTTTTTGTTTATACGGCATCTATGCTTTCCAATGTGTCCCTGTTCCTTCTTAGAGAGCAATCTACTGAAGCAAATAATAAAAAAGAGGAAAAAGTTCAGCAAAACAACCAATACAATGAAAAATTCTCATGATATATGCAGCATTCTACTCTCATATTGTCTCACCACTGTAAAGATAAGGGAGAAGATGCCTTCTTATGTGTCTTTGGGACTGAACTTGATTGCTATAATTTTACGGGATTCCTATTTCACTTGTATTGGTTTTATATCCTTTTAAAGTGCAGTAGTCATGTTATATATTTTTCCTCATTCTACTTGAATTCATGTAATTTCATATAATTTTCCTATCCTTTTATATATTTATAATAGTCATTATTTGTTTACAGGTTAATAATATTCCACTACACTTAAGTAGCAAACAGGTTCATATTTCATTGCCTAAAGTTTGAGTAAAATAAATTATATCAATATGCTATTATATAAATATATAAACATTATATAACACATATTATAAATATACAAATTATATAAACATAACATTGAAAATGTCATAACATTTTTATAAGAATGGTTCAAATATGACAACTCATGAGAAAAAAAGATTTAAAACAATGATTTGCGTTTTGATACATGGAAACTTTTAAAGAAAAAGTATTTTGATTATGTTTTAAGCCATGTTGTCAAATGTTTTCAATGTGGATAACATGGCATCCAGGTCAACTGATGGTAAATTCTTCAACTTGAAAAGGCTACAAGCCAATATAAAAATGGAGGGAATGTTGGTACGTGATTTTCTCTTTGTTGCTTGTGCACTCAATGCAGCCTCTGCAGCTGAGATACAACAAAGTATGGATCAATTCTCTGCTGCTTGTGCTAACTTTGGCCTAGCAATTAACACCAAGAAAACACAGGCGCTCCATCAGCCACCACCACACCCATCCAGATGTGGAACCAGCAGTTACAGCTAATGGAGAAGTTTTTATGTTGTGGATAAATTGACTTACTTTGGTAGTGTCTTTCCAGGAATGCACGCATTGTCAATGAGTTTGACACATGCATTGTCAGAGGTAGTTCAGTGTTTGTGAGACTCAGAAGGAAAGTATGGGAGAGAAAAGGTATTAGACTGATTACCATACTGAAGGCTTATGGAGCTGTTGGGCTGACCTCATTGTTGTATGCTATTTATATGCCTATCATTTTTTATTTCTAATGAAATGTTGAATCCGTGAAAGTATTCTTCTTGGAATTTTAGAAATCACAATGTGTTCCTTAAAGGTGTCAGAATGTAATTTTGATCATATCATTTTTCTACTCAAAAGGCTTCAGTGATTCCTTGTTATCTATTAAATTACAAAATCATGGTCCTGGTATTTAAGGCTAATGACTTAAATTAGAACCTAACTTTTTAGCTTTATCTCATATTGCTCCCCTCCTTTACTCTGTGAAACTGCGCTACTCCCTATAACCTTTTTCCTCCTTTCCCTGTTACTTTAATTGTATTGTTCTCCATACTTATATGTGATTTCTCTTTTCCATTTAAGTGGAAAGAGCCCTGAAGTTGAATTTAAGAGATCTAGGTTTGAATAAATGCTCTGATGCTTATTGATTTGTGAATCATAGACTTTTCCTGACATTTCCCTGAGTTATATCTGCAAAATGTGGGTGGTACTACTACTACTACTACAATGATGACGATAATGATGACAACTACGACTACTATTACGAATACTACTACAACTACTACTATGGCTACTACTACTACTGCTACTACCACTACTACTCCTACTCCTACTCCTACTAGCTAGTTAATAATAAATTCATATTTATATAGTGCTTACTATGTACCAGGCACTGTGCTGTATGCTTTACAATTATCTCATTTGATCCCTCACAACAGTTCTGGGAGCTAAGTACTATTATTATCACCATTTTACATATTAAAAAAAAGGCAAGTAGCTGACGTCATTTGGCCAGGTTCACATAGCTAGTGAGTGTCTGAGGATGGATTTGAATGCAAGTCTTTCTGACTTGAGGCCTACCAGTCTATACACTATGTCACCTAGCTTCTTTTTATGCATATACATGCATATATGTACATATATGTATGTGTCACACACATATAAATCATGTATATGTATATATCTGTGGGGTGAGAAAAGCACTTCATGAATCTTAACATATTAGAGAAATAGGAATTAGTATTAAAACTCCTTCATTGCCCACAAGACCCAATTTAGGCACCATCTTCTATTAAAGACTTCCCAATTCTCCTAGATGAAAAGAATCTCTGCCCCCACAAATTCTCATGTTGATTTATTTGTAATTTGGCACATTTCCAGTTGTCTTGTACCATAATTATTTGTGTACATATTTTTTCCCCTCAATAGATAAACTTTCTACCCTAATGTATATAAATTTCTTGATTTCTTTTAACTGCTTATAGTGATGAAGAGGTTTATGAGTTATTTCTGATGGTCTTTTGTGTCATCAGCATTTTATAAGAGATAACTAAGTGGTAATAGTAGCTTGCTAAAGAAAGCTATGAATAACCAGCCCCTTAAGATAAACCAGCAAATGGAATGTTTGTCTTGAGCCATAAAGTTCAGTAACCATAGACTACCAGTATTTGAATGTAGTGGATAGAAATAATCCTTGTGCATGTAAATAAGCCTAGTGGAGAGAAATATTTCTCCTAGTCCAGAGATAGGCAAGATAAAGAGTAAGCACTCATTCACAGTCCCTCTTCTCTTCCCTACAAAGTTGGAAATCACAGTTGCCTTTTGGAGATAGGGTGGACCTTGGGAGTAGGGTCTATGGGAGATCTATTTTTATATTTCCACTGTATATTGTATAATCAATAATTAAGTTATGACTATTTATCAATGTGGCTTTTTCTCTCTTTTTGGTTTCTTGGTAGACATTTATGCTAGGGGGTCAAATGGATTGATCCAAATTACCATATTCCATGCCCTATGTAAATATATGTCAGAAAAACAGTAAGGTTATTTACTCTGGTGTAAAAATGTGAGACTTATTTAAATATCTTCTGCACAGTATGAACTAGTTTTATGGCTTTTTAAGTGATTTCCCCAGAATATTTTATGTGTGAATGAAACTCAAAGGCAGGAAAGCACTATTAGTGGAATGCTTATTTTCTAATAGGAACAGACATGATTATACCTACTATGAAGATGATGACATAGCTGAAGAACAGCAATGATTCTGAGATTTTTCTCTAACTCTTCCAACTAACCAAAGAAAGGACTTTAGGAAAGACTATATCTTCATGCTTCAAATTGGAACTAATTTTCTTTCCTCTAAAATATCATAGCACAGTGCTTGCAACTCAACTATGTATTTCTGTTCAATCTTGAACCCTCTATGGATCTCCTTGAGAGCAGGTACCATGTATTATTTATGTACATATATTTAATGTATTAGGCAGCTATGTGGCACAGTGGATACAATGCCAGGTCTGGAGTCAGGAAGATTCATCTTCTTGAATTCAAATCTGGTCTCAAATCTTGAGTTCAAAACAGTCTTGCTGACTATTTGACCTTGGGAAAGTCACTTAATCATATTTGCTTCACTTTCCTCATGGGTAGAATGAACTGAAGAAGGAAGAGGCCAACTACTCCTCTATTTCTGCCAAGAAAACCCCAAATGGGGGTCACAAATTATAAGACCCAACTGAAGTGACTGCACAACAATATTCAATGTATGTGTTGCTGATAGTTATCTAAATATCAAATATAGTTCAGCTCTCATGTAGCCTGGAAAAAATATATCTCATCTGGAATTTGGCCTGCGGAATTTCTAAGGGGAGACTGTGATTTCCTTCTATGTGGCGAACAAAAGGGAGGTGGTGGTTGAGTACTTATTCCTTACCTTGACTACCTCCAAGAGGTGTATTAAGCTAGTTTTATATCTGTCTATTCCATTTCAGATATTGGTAGTCTAGGGTTACAATACTTTAGAGCCCAAGATAAATGCCACTTTTTCTGGTTGCTCTCAAGGGAACAGAAGTGGGAGTAGATTGGAGAAGCTAATACTTAGCCTACTATCACCAATTTAGCTACCTCCCACAAAATACTAATTATACAAAAGACCATTACAGACAACTAGTAACCTTGTTATCCAAGTAAGCAGGAAACAGAAATAGAGAAAATTATAAGTAATATGGTAGACAATAGAATACACTAAATAAAGGAGAAAATGAGCTCAGGAGCTCAAGGCAGGGCAGGGATGAATAGGAAATTCCTTTTAGCAGTCTCTGGAGTTTTAAGCACAGGAAGTGAGGGACATGCTGGGGTATTCCCAACATGTCACTGAGCTAGCCCCTTTAGACTGCCTTTCCTGAAATTCTCCATTCATCCACAACAATCTCATGTCCATTCATATAAATACACAGCATCTTGATTCCATGTTCTCTTGGTCAATTAGGAGTCACATATATCTCCACATTGCATAACATGAAGGAACAAAAGGCTATTTTTCAGGAAAACTGGCCAATCTATGTGGATGGAGGTCACATATGAATACATAAATATGTTTATCTACTTTTACACTAATCAATGTTGAATAAAATAAGCTAGGTAAGGATGAGAATAGAGCAGATGAATAGGTAGATAAATGATAGATAAGCACAGACAGATGGACAGAGGTAGATAGATAGATAGATAGACAGACAGACAGATAGATAGGTAGATAGATAGCAGCACAAGGTTGGTAAAATTCCCTTGTTGCTCAGTGATTATACTTCCGGAATCATCAGTAATGATTCCATGTTCTAGTCTTCTTCTGCAGGAAGGGGCTTGGTATGACTAGACTTCTCCAGTCACAAGGTGTGACTTCACATAAATTGTATTATCTCCTAAGACTGGATGACTAGATGAAGATTTCCAGTAATTTTGGCATAGGTATTCCTAGATATCTATTTAATTTTCATCTTCTATTGCTTAATTTTTCATAATAAGTGAAGAGCACTTGTAATTAGAGTTTAACCTTTTATTCTGCCTGCCATTTGTCCACAACTGTACATCATAGGGAGAGAAGACTGGTCCAGTATTTCTCAAATAGGTTAAAAAGGGTTTTTGAAATTTTTTTTTTTAGTACCTTTAGGTCAGACTTTGAGTTTTGGCTCTGTAAATATTTACTTTTTACTTATTTATTTTTATCTATTATCCATTACCTTCTGGCAAGCCCAGAAGAGCAAATGCATCTAACAATGTGTTGTACATAGTAAATACTCTAAAAGGTGCTGAATAAAATTGAATTAAATGTAAGGGAAGCCTGTTTCTGCCTTAGGCTTTTCATATTTGATAAGAAAACTGTACAAAAATTGAAAATATTGCTCACATATTTGAATTTTTTTATTATTGATAAATCTTATTTTTCCATAGCATAGAAAGCCAAGCAGGTTCACAATTCACCCATAGCAAATAGATCCTGAAAACAGATAACCACTGTAGTAATAAAGGAGTGATTCTATGCTCTCTTAACCAGTTTTGCTTAGCTGTTTTTTTTTGTTTTGTTTTTGTTTTTTAGGGAAAGGTCTTATGGGAACATATTCAGTTCAGTTCAATTGAATTCAATCAGTATTTATCAAGTGTCTACTACTTGCTATACTAGGCACTGTATTAGTCAATGAATATACAGACGCACACAAAAAAGAGGTAGTCTGTGTCCATAGGTAGCATACTTTCTTCTGGGACATGGGGGAGAGGTTCTGTTTATTGGTATGTAATTGAAATATTAAAACAAAAACAGATAATTCTAATCCCAAGATTTCAAACTCGAGAAAATGTTCCGATTCTTTTGCAATATTAGAATTTTGATTCATTCACTATTTCTTTCTAGACATAGTCCATTCATCAGCATCTCTAATCCCCTCATTTTTATTTCCTTTTTTTCTCCAGAGTTTTTGTGGCAGATTAGGAAGTGTATTCCATTTGGAAGGAAGGAAGGAAGAAGAAAGGATAGAAGGAAAAAGAAAATGTATTCATTAAGTGTTTCCTATGTGACAAGCATTGTACTGATCACTACACTCATGTTATCTCATTATGTTATAATGATATAGCCTTCCTGGCCACCCTTTCCAGTACTGGCTGCATCTTTATTCATTCTCTGCTCACTCCTCAAGGAAGGTAAGATGGAATACTACTTGCTTCTCATTGCCACTTCCAGGTTCTCCTCCTTACTCTATCGCTTAGTAGCCTCTCTTCCTTTGAGATTCATGTTATTTGTGTCTACTACCCAACCAAAATGCTGGTAGCTATTGTCTACAGACTCCTAAATCACTCCTCTTCCTACCTCAATGAGTTCTATTCCTGGCTTATAATTTTACTCCTCTACAATTTTTATTTTCATACTAGCAGATTTCAAAATGCATACTGATTCTCCCTCAAATACCCTAACCATCCAGTTCTTCAATCTACTCACCTCTCACAAGCTATTCCTCCACCCCACTCAAACTATCTACAAAAATGGTTATAGCCTTGATCTTGACATCACCCACAAATGTACCACCTTCATGCTCAAGAATTCCAGAATTCTCTTATCCAACCATAATCTATTTTTTCCACCTCTCTACCTCCCTCTACATAGCCCTGTTACCAATCCTGTCCCTTCAAGTCTCAGTCTTGAATGACCCCAACCATGTGTAACCTTTGAGTCTACACACATACTGCTGAACAAAAGTGAAGAAAAGCACACAACCATTTTGACTAAGTCTAGCAAAAATTTATATCATATAATTTCAACTGAGTCTTCACTGATGCCTAACACTCCTACTATAGCTTCATTTTTATTATTGGCTTGGCCTTCCCATGAGCAGTTAATATTTTTCCAGTTGTTTAGATGTGTATTTATATGTGTGAAATGTGTTTTGTAATTATGTTTATACAGTTTCTGGGTTTTTCTTGGCAGGTAGAATTTTTCTTTCTCTTTCTTGCTGCCAGACATTGTTGGCACCATATAGATATGTTGATGATTTTTGTGGGTTTATTTTATGGCTTGAAACTTTGCTCAAGTTGCTAATTATTTCTAGTAATTTTTTAGTTGACCCTCTAGGATTCTCTCAGTTTATCATCATATCATCTTCAAAGAGTGACAGTTTTGTTTTTTCATTGCGCATTCCAATTCTTTCAATTTCTTTTTCTTCTTTTATTGCTAAAGCTAACATTTCTAGTATGATAATGGGCATCCTTGCTTCACATCTGATCTTATGGGGAAGGCCTCTAGCTTAACTCCATTACAGATAATGCTTGCTGATGATTTTAGATAAATATTACTTACCATTTTAAGGAAAGCTCCGTTTATTCCTATACTCTCTAGTATTTTTAAGAGGACTAAGTGTTTTTTTGTCAAAAGCATTTTTGCTGCATCTGTTAAGATAATCATATGATTTCTGTTGGTTTTGTTATTGATATGGTCCATTATGCAGATAGTTTTCCTAAAATTGAACCAGTCCTGCATTTCTGATAAAAATTCCACCTGATCATGGTGTATGATCCTTGTGTTATATTTCTGCAATCTCCTTGCTGAAAGGGGTTTTAAAAATGTTTTTGTGAATGTCTTCTAACAGTGTAGTAAGTGAGTAAGCATTAGAAGCTAATTGTCTTGCTCTATACTAAATACATATGCATTTATTAATGCATGTCTACATGTTGTTGATGCAAAACACTGATTGCGTACATATTTATCTTATATATACTGCATGTATCTACTAAATTTATATGTATTTTATAATGTCCTGCAAATAGATACGCGTGCTATTTTCTGCTAGATATTTTAAAGTTTTTATATTATCTTAAATCAGTTTCTAAATTATATATTCTTTGCTTTTTTTAAGAATTCCTAACATTCATGTTAGTTATACAAATTTAGTTTATTCTTTTACATATGAATATATTGTATATGACTATAAATATGATATAAAATACTATATATATGTATATATACAGCAAAGTGCTTTGCACAGTATCTTATTTGATCCTCACAGTCCCATGAAACAGATTCTATTGTTACCTACTTTTTTATTGTTATATAATTTTTTTTTTTGAGAGGGGAAGGCAGGGCAATTGGGGTTAAGTGACTTGCACAAGGTCACATGGCTAGTTTTTGTATTAAGTGTCTGAGGCTGGATTTGAGTTTAGGTCCTCCTGACTCCAGGGCCAGTGCTCTATTCACTGCACAACCTAACTACCCCTGTTATATACCTTTAACAGAAGAGGAAACTAAGGTTGAGAGAGGTTAAATGACTTCTCCAAACTTGAACAGCTATTGAATGTCAAAGATGTGGCTTATACTCAGATCTTTCTCACTCCAAATCTGACATGATATCCACTGAACCACTTAGTTACCATGACATTTCATATTTGCAAGTCTATTACCTTAGATTTTTAAAGGATGTATGATTTCATCACTGTGCATACTGTCTCCACAGATATGGATTACAAACTCTACATTCCTAAGTAAACAGTTTCTGTTACCTTCTCTCTTCTCTTTTGCCCATTCATCAGATGATGTTCAGTAATCTAGTGATCAGTTTCTAGTGATCAATCTTCATAAATTTAGCAAGGCTAGTCTTTGACTAACATACCTCCAGTCTATTACAGGGTCTACATTCTATACTGTCAAAGTCATCTATGATATAGCAACACTTCTATTCTGTTGTCATAGTCTTCCAGGATCCAGAATGACATCTATGCTATCATGAGGCATTGAAAATAGACATTAATCAGAGTTAATTATCTTAAATAATTGTTCAATCTTAAGTAAAAAGAGTAATTTCTTCAAATATATTTTTTGAAACAAATTGGATTGTGTTCCTAGATAGGACTACTTTTTGAAAAATGTAGTCTGTTTTTGAAATGTTGGGTCATAGGAAGTAGGTTTTGGAGAGGTAAGGCATCAGGAAATTAGACTTTGAAGTCGATCTATAAGGGATTCAGAAAATGAATTGTCCTATTCTAGCCTGCAAATTAAACACATTTAAGGCAAGCCATATAATGCTAACCCATAATATCTAACAACAATTAACATTTCTTATGTTAATGTCTATGGAGCTTGTGAGACAAATCCATCTTTTGATAACTCATTCTGTTGTCTTAAGATATCCTAAAGCCATAGACTTATCTTTAACTTTTTAAAGTGGTTAATTCAATCCTTATTTTTGATCTGACATACCCAAGGGATGGGTTTGAGGTTTAACCTCCTGAAGAGAACCCACTGGGTTTGGTTTCTTTGCTTCTACTCTTATCAACTGGTAAGGTAAATTAGATGGGCTAGGGCAGATGTGGGGAACCTGCGTCCTCAAGGTCACATATGGCCTTCTAGATCCTTGGATGGGGCCTTTTGACCAAGTCCAAGTTTTACAGAACAAATCCTTTTATTCAAAGGATTTGTTTTGTGAAGTTTAGATTCAGTCAAAGGACCACACTAGAGGACCTAGAGGGCCACATGTGACTGAGGCCACAGGTTTCCCACCCCTGGGTTAGAGTATTAAGTAACCTAACTCTTCTAATTCCTCTAACTTTTAAACATTTGATGCATTCCAATTCCCCACCATACTGCAATTATTTTATTAATTGGAAAGAAAGGAAAAATAAATTGTGATACATTCGATTTCTTTTAAAAATAAATTGATAGGTATTTATTAGGGATAGTTATGTTACCAGTAGGGGATGTATTTTAGAACATTAGTGTCAAACTCACATAAAAATGGCCACCACTAAATATATGTAAGGATCTTTGAAGACAACATATTGACTTGGAAAACCAAATTATCATTATTATCTACATAATATTATATTTTTATTTCTTTTGTTAAATATTTCCAATTATATTTTATTCTGGATTATTATATCCTGGAGACTTTGTGTTTGACACATCTGTTCTAGACGTACCTGTGTCAGACATCTTGTTATAGTGGAATGAGAACTTGGCTTGGAGGTAAGGGGTTTAGCTTTGAAACTTACCTAATATGCTTTCTAGCTATGAAACCATGGGAAAGCCACTTAAAATTTCAGAGCTGCAATATCTCATCTAAAAACAATGGGAATAACAATGCCTACCCCATTTAGTTGTGAGAAAGAAACCCGACAAAACTTTTGAAACATTAAAGCTCTATAGGAATGATTTTTTTTTCCTGAGTCTTGTTAATGTTATCATGTGTAAATGAAGAATTTTCTTAATTGGTGAGAAATTCTGAAAAAAAAAACCTTTATTTAGATACTAATGGACACAAGTGCCATAAAAATTTCAAATTAAATAGTGCTTTTTTGACCAGGTTGCTCATTTTTAAAATATTCACTGAAAAAATAAATGTAAAAATTTTATGAAAACATGATGTACTTTCTGTCAAAACAAGAAAATCGCTTTGTGAAAATGCTAGGAAATAAGGCTAACAGGAATCTTTTCAGGGACTGGTAATAACACTCAGATAACACTAACATATTTGGGTGTCAAGATGAAAGGAAATGGCCCATTGAAAGGGTAATACATTATGTTCTATCCTACAGCTGCAGTTATAATGAGCAGACTCCTTAGTCATTTGCACTCTGCAAGAGTACTTGTGGCTGTGCTTTTTTTGACTTATACATTGAGGAGATCTGGACCTAATCAGTACTTGGATAATAGAATACTGCTGATGATAACAATGAAGAAAATGACTTGAACATACAAAAGTTTATCCTTTGAAAGATGAAAGGACATTTCAACATCTGACCAAATGAAATTTTACCC
>CM053581.1:481546897-481615721 GCA_028627135.1 Pseudochirops cupreus
CACCCCTGAATCTCAAAAGGGGCAGGAGAGCACAAAAGGCCATCCACCCTTAAGTTACAAGGTTAAGCTCAGCATTGAATACCCAAGGAAAGGTCCTTTCATCTTCACTGGAGGCAAGCCCTAAGCAATCTCAGTTACTGGGGAGACAAGGCTCAACAAAGCCATTGCCAATGTCCTCATCAAGTCACTCTCTGCCTGTACAACAGTCCTAGAACCCCTGAAAACATCAGCAAGGCCCTCTTCCAGGATTTCTGTAAACATACAACAGGAATATCCTTCTTCAGGGCTCTGAACCAACAGCCAGGTTCCAGGACCTCTACAACAGCAGCACTGTCCTTCACCCTCAGGTGAATCTGGCAAAAAGAACATCAAAACAGACAGACAAAATACCAGCATCAAAGCCATGCCTCCTCAGTCCTTGGCAGTTCCAGGTGGCAGTTCCAACGGGCAGTTCCAATGGGCTCTTAGCAGTCTTTCTCTCAGCAACTCAGTCTCCACAATGCTGTATACTGCTCTCTCAAAGTCCTTCTGGCCTTCTCTTGGTGTGAGTCTCTCTCTCAATTCACAGCTCCTCCCAGTTCAGCCCTCTCTCTTCACGTCAACAAGTCCATCCCACAAGTGGGATTCACAAGCTCTGGGTTTTAACACTCAACCCCCAAACCAAGCTGTATTGACTGTATTTCTAGTATTGACTGTACTTTCACTTGTTCCATTCATTTTACTCGTTAAGGCAGGAGAATTGGAATTCTCTTTTCTTTGGGTTGCCACTTCCAAGTTCTCCCCTTACATTCACCATTTAGCGATGTCTGCTTAAATCTCTCAGACACCTTCTGCTATTATCTCTTCCTTCATCCAAACTTACATTATGAGGTGTCTTTACTTCTTGTGAAAGCTAATTCCTATAGCTATTCAAGTGATCCAATTCCATCCTGTCTCCTCCCAACAGATTTCATCCTCTGTTATTCCCACTCTGTAACTTGTTTTAATCTCTCCCTATCTACTGGCTCATTCCCTACTGCCCACAAACACCCCCATTTCTTCACCACTATCATCTTATATCTCTCCTGCTCTTTGTAGCAAAATCCTTTGATAAGGGCATCTCAAGAAGTGCTTCTGCTTTTTTTTTCTCTCCTCCTCCTCTTTCTTCTCCTCCTCCTCCTCCTTCTTCTTCTCCTTCTTCTTCTTCATACTTTTTTTCTATTTAACTCCCTGTGCACTGGCTCTTCCAAAACTGTTCTCTTCAAAGTTACCAGTGATCTGTCAATTGCTAAATCCAATGGCTTTTCTCAGTCTTCATTCTTCCTGGCCTCTTATCAGTTTTTGACACTTCATCACTCTCTTCTTGATCCTTCCTTCTTTCTAGCTTTTTGGCACACCACTCTCTTCTCCTACCTATCAAATCATTCTCTATCAGACTTCTTTGCTGAATCTTCTTCTGGGCCAAGCTCACTAACTATGTGTCCCACAGGGCTCTTTTCTGGACTTCCTTCTCTTCATCTTCTATACTACTTCACTTGGTGAACTCATCAGGCTCCATGGATTTAATTATCATCTCTATGCCAATGCTTCCACTCTTATAGTTGTCTGGAGTACAGTGGATACAGTGCTGGGCCTGAAATCAGAATGATTCATTTTCCTGAGTTCAAGTCAGGTTCCAGACATGTAATAGCTATGTGACCCTGGACAAGTCACTTAACCCTGTTTGCTCAGTTCCTCATGTGAAAAAAAAATGAGCTGGAGAAGGAAATGGCAAGCTACTCTGGTATCTTTGCCTAGAAAATTCCAAATGAGGTCATGAAGAGTCAGGCATGACTAAAATGATTGAAGAACAATGCTGATGATCCTTCAATCTACAATTCCAGCCCTAACCAATCTGCTGGCCTCAGGTTTCACATCTCCAACTGCCTTTCAGACATTTCAAACTGGATAGTCACTAGATATCTCAACATTTCAAAAACTGATCTTATTATCTTACCCTTAAACTTTCCCCTCTTCCAAACTTTTGTATTTCCATCAAGGGCACCACAATCCTCTTGCTCCCCCAGGCTCAATATCTAGGTGCCGTCCTTGACTCCTCGTTATTTCTCATTCCCCCACATCTATTCTATTATCAAGACCTGTTGATTTTACCCTTGCAACATCTCTCAAATATTTTCTGTTCTCTCCCTGATCCTGCCTTCACCTTGCTACAGATCCTTATCATCTCATGCTTAGACTATTGCAATAGCTAGCTGTTGGGTCTGCCTGCCACAGCTCGACATGAATCCATCATCTATTATTCCCCTAAAGACTTTCTTAAAGTGCAGTTCTAACCATGTCACCCCACCCCAAACTCAATAACTTTTCATGGGTGCTTCTCACTTCAAGAATCAAATATAAAATCATCTGTTCAGTTTTAAAAGCCATTTATAACCTAATTCTATCTTCTCCCTCCACCTCCCCCATTCTAGGTTTCTTATGACTTACTCCCTGCCATATATTCTTTGATTCAACAACATTGGCCTCCTTCATTATCTACAAGTAAGATGCTCCATCTCTCAGCTCTGAACATTACCTCTGGTTGTCCCCTATGCCTGCAATCCCTTCTTTCCTTATCTATGCCTCTAGGTTTTCTTCAAGATCTTTGATTTGTTCAACAGATATGACCTTATTCACATAGTTCTGATTATTATCAACCAAAATGTGTTCTTATTTAACAAAGATAATTACTTGTTAAGTGTGTGGGATAATCAGTGGAACTTCACCCTAAGATTTTTTTTGGATCAATACCTAGATAATCACTTTCATGTATGTCAAGATTTTGATAGCTGACTCCTCCAAGCTTTTTGCATGTGGTTGTTCGGTCTCCATGAGCATACTTGTACTTTTGACCTTTTATGCACTTATCTTTGTGTAAAAAGTACAGTTGTATCCTAGTAGTCATATATTTCTCCCTATCTGTGAAAAACCATCATGACTATGCATTACTTCATTTCTTCTTTTCCCCCTTCCAAATAATAATATGCTTCCATGGTAATAAGGAACTTGAAGGTAGTTTTTACAATAATGGGCAATTGAGGGACCAATGAAGAATAGGTAGCAACAGAGTTTCTCCTTTTATAAAACTAGGTACAATTCTCATAAATTTGCATCTCACATTTTCTATTGGAATCTTGATTTTACAAGCTTCTGTGACAAACACTTCACCAAGGACCTTTCAATGGTACCTCCACCCAAAGGAAAGATTTATATGAAAACCAATGAAGCACAAAATAAAATTGTTGTTTCAAGTGAAATTCCAGTTAAGTAATATGATGATATCCAACCTACCCTAACCTTGTTTGTTCTCAAAATCTCTCAGAAGAGTCATTTCATAGAACAATAAAGGAATTTTTCTGCAAAGGATAAAAAAATACAGTCATTTCATAATTCAGTAAAAAAGTAGTTCAACAATAAATGGTCCAGGGAAAAGTTAGAACACACTATCATGAAGTAGCATATCCAACCTTTAGGAAGATACTACTTTTATTATTTTTGACTTGGTCCTATAGCCAAGGAAGGATCATAGGAACAGATGAACTCCAGACATAAAAAAAGTACAAGTGACTTAAGTTGTAATTGGGTTTTATTCTTTCTGCTTCTTGATGGCTTTCAATGTTTAGAAGTGAAATTTCATCATAGAGCAGTGTTTATACTACTACTTTAATTTTTTTAAAAAAATGTATTTAATAGAGTTTGATTAGTGGAAACATATATGATACAGTAATTTTTCATTAACAAAATCTCTAGTTGCTCAAACTTGATGACTATTCTGAGAGGGGCAGTATTGCTTTAACTGTGATTAGCAAACTTTGCATTTAATAGATGGGACACAGGAAGAATCAGTGAGACAGTGTGGATAGAAGATTGACCTTAGAATTGGGAAGACCCTGGATTTGATTCCTGCCTTGAAAACACACAGGAGAGCAAAAATAGGCACTCATACACTTACCCTGAGGATCTTTGCATTTATGTGCAAAATAATCTCTCAGAGTCACGGGTAGCTCTCTAAAACTTAGAATTAGATGAGTTTCAGTTCTGCATTAGGAGAGGACTCCAGTTTTGTGAATCCTCTACACTGATAAAAATCACATGTCTAAATAAAAACAAATAGGTTGCACCAAGAAAATAGCATAAAAAAAGATTATGGAGGCTTTAAATAACCAAGAACAACCTACTTTCAAGGAACTTTTAACTTTGGTAGAGGCAACTTTGGACAACTGTATAACCTGGGCTCAATCTCATTTACATAAAACTCTGCACGGTGATAGAGACTGAGTAGTAGTAGTAATGGTAGTAGTAGTAGTAGTAGTAGTAGTAGTAGTAGTAGTAGTAGTAGTGCTAATAGTAATAATAATAGCAACAATTAGCAATAGATAGAGGTTATATAACACCTTTTATGAATCAGATATTGTACTAAGTAATTCCCAAATGTTATCACATTTGATCTACACTGAAGGTGCTATTTCCCCCATTTTACAGTTAAGAAAATTGAGGTTCTAATTAGGTGGGAATAATAAAAGCACCTACTTCCCAGGATTCTTGTGAAGATTGAAGATTGAATGAGATGTTAATTGTAAGGCATGTAACATAGTTCCTGGCTCATAGTAAACATTACATAAATGTTAATTATTTTTATTATTATCATTAATTATCCATTGTTCTACTTAGATGCCTAATTACTAGATTCTCCATGTGTATATGAATAGGTAGAATACGTAAGAACTTGCTGGAAGAAATATCTTTGTTATTTTGGCTTTGGACTAGAAAGAACACAAAGAGTTCTAGGTTTTCTTCATAGCAAGTGTGATAGAGGAAAGACTTTGGAAAGAATTTGACGTATATGGAAGCCAGTTCTTAAATCATATACTTCTTTCTATCTTGCCACACAGAGGCAGAAACAGAAGCAGAGGTGGTAAGGATGGGGCATACTGCTATTTTGAAGGATTACTCATGGTCCTCGACCATCTCCAATATGATCTGAAGGGAGGTGGTAGTTGAAATGATTTGACGGGCCTGGAGCATGTTCCCTCTTGTCTCTCACTTAGGCTGTTTTAGTTAAGCTAATTTGCTTTCTGGAGAATACTGTCTTTTGAAGTCATGCTGGATTCTGATAATAGTAAGAATCTACTGATTTAGATCAAAACAATTAGCACAGCCATTAAGATAAGATCAGAAGAGCAGAGTAATTTTCTTAGATAAATTGTGGACTACATGGGCAATAAATATTTTTAGTGTTCTTGGTCTAGAAGAAACTAATACCCAAGTAACCCATATTGACAAATAAAAGATATAGCTGGAAACCAGAGAGGTATAGTGATATGCTTAAGGTAACATATATAGTCAGTAGCATAGTTGAGATATAAATACTCTTCTTTTTCACTTGTACCATGAGGATTCAACTCTGCTGCTTGTTACCTTTATGACCTCACAGCAAGTCACTTCATTGCTCTCTGTTCCCTTGTTTATAAAAAGGGGAATTTTGAAATTAATGACCTCTACTATCCTTTTTGTCTCTAAGCATATGATCTTACAATAATTTAGTAAGTCTTTGCTATCTAGCAGTCAATGAATTGGCTCCTTGATCTTTCCACAGTACATTGACAATTATTTGTTATTCATAATGATGGCAATGAATGACTAAAGACTATCAGCTTGAATTCTGAATTATGTAAAAAGGATACATTTATAATCTTTTATAGTCTTAAGGCTTCCATATGCCAAGATCACAACTCTGTATCTCTGAATCTTTGTTGTCTAGGGAATATGGCAGTTAAATATCTTGTTCTTATTAAAACAATTAGTAAATTGTAAAGGTGGTACTTGAACCCAGGTTTTCCATGCTCCATGCCCAGCATGCTATATACTATATCAAATTTCTTCTCCATAGTAAGCTTAATCTTCAAAAATTGGCAACCTATTTTCCATGACTCTTTAATGACTAGAGTATCCCAGACACCAATCTCCCTAACCTTGTCAGAGAATGACTATAGTGTGAGAGAAGTAAAATAATTCCCCCTCCCTTCACTGGCCCAATGGTGCTTGTAGAGGTGGGTCACTTATACAAAGCTAGAGCCAATTAAGGGCGTGATCCTTCCAATTCAGAAAGTCTAACTCTAAATCAGAAAAAAAGTGTTCATACTTCAAAAGATAATAGAGTATTAAGTATCTTTACCTTTGTTAAATACGAATAACTTACTATTATCTACTCTTTTACTTTTCTGACTACTTTAACTTGCGGTGATGAAATGTCTCTTGCATACTCATTTTATTATATATAAATTGTAACATACATCATTAATATAGTCTTGGGATATAACATTTCAAATCCGCCTTAGTGATTTATGCAGCAAATGCCTACATATCAATAATAACTATGAAAAAAATGTGAAATAAAACTTTAAAGTAGCTGGGTTAAAGATATGCTGAAACAAGCTTTCTATCTGAAGGTGTGCATAGAGATGAATGATATACCAGCATGCTGGAGGTTTGGTCTCTGAGCACACTGCTGTTTATTATGTGATATAATATGTATACATCTGTTTTTATTTTGTTGTCTAGACAAACTGACAGCAGAATATTCTAGGATGATTCTTTTTCATTTAGCATTGGAACCAAATTACTAATGAGACTATTTGGAATCCTTGAACATTTTATTTGTTTAACAAATCTTCCAAAAAAAACCAAACAAACCACCACATCTAACAAACAAGCAAACCTGAGAACTGAAATTTGAAAGGACCATGATTCTTGAGATAGAAGGAACCTTGGTGGTAATCCTTTTCAATACCTTAACTTTACAAATAAAGAAACTGAGGCCCAGAGACACTTATTGACTTATATTGGATCATGTAGAAAGTAAACATAAAAGGCAGAATTTGAAGCCTACTCTTCTGACTACAGAGGGATTGTACTTTCCACTGCCCTAGAGCACAGGTCTGTTGTTTGTTTTTCTTTTCTCAAAAAGCAGTCCTTGCCTGAGATCACCATTTCATGAGATTCCCAGGCCATGTTGACTTCATTCCTAGCTCTCCTTCTCAGTCTATTGATCTCTCCACCTTCTGTCTAGCCTGTCTTGCCCTGCCCCCCTACCTTCTCCAGATCTCCTTTATGGATTGCATTATAGAATGCAAACTCTTTGCAAATAATGACTGTCTTTTTAGCTTATATTTCTATCTCCAGTGCTTAACATAGTAACCAAAAACATTTGAGCCAATAGTAAGTGCTTAGTAATTGTGGGGTATAAGTGTATAGAACAGTGGACCTAGAGTCAGAAAAATCAAATTTTGAGTCTTACGTTTCCCAACAACCTGTAGGCAAATTGAGGCTAGACTGCCTCTTGTCTTTATTCTTTATTCTCATTGCTTAGTATAAGCCAGGCCCATGGTAGCTATTTAATACATTTTTATTAGTTGGTTGGTAGATTACATCTCTATATCATCACTAAGAAAATATTGTAATTAAAATATATGGGCTTTGCTGATATGGAAAATTTTGGTATTGCTGAAAGCATGATGCCATTTTCTAAATATGTGACTGAATAATCTTTTCCAAAAGAATTCTGTGTCCAGATCAATTTTCATCTATAGTGCCTGTCTGAAAAAATAATATGTATTATTGGATATCTCAATTAACTACCAATTACAAGGCATATTATAATCAGAGAATTGGACATTCTTTATTTGTTTTCTCTTCAACATATTATGATGTTTATCTTTTTGGAGTAGTTGTGGTTTTTGCATCGTTGAGAAAACCCAAAGTATTTTAAGCCTTAGTGCAATTGGTCCATTGTTACCTGCAAATAAAAGCATCTTTATAGTCAGTAACTATGACATATAGAATATTAATATTATGGTTGCTCATTTCCTGAGCTTATATTTCATGTTACAAATATGACATACAATCACTATCATGCCCTTAATAAAAAAGAAAAAAGACTAAATGAAATTTGCTTCTGAAATCAGCCACATAAACTGACACAAACATGTAAGAGTAAGAGTCATTCATGATAGAAATAGATCAGATAATATCAGTGAATAGTTCTCAAAAGAACTGCAACTATTAAAAATTTTATGAACTATCCAGATCACTCAAAATTAGAAAAATGCAAATCAAAACAATCCTGAAATTTCCCTTTGCGCTCAAATATTCGTCAAATTTGAAGAAAGATGGGAATAATCAATATTGAAATGACTATAGAATGATGGGCACAATAAAACACTGTTAGTGGAGCTGTGAACTTATTTATTCTGGAAAGTATTTTGGAATTTTGCTAAGAGAATGAGCAAAAACTCCTATCTTTTGAATCAGAGATTCCACTACTAGGAATGTGTCTTTAAAATGCCAAAGACAGAAAGAAAGATCCCATGTGCACTAAAAGATTCATAGCATCGATTTTGTTGAAAGAAACTGAAAACAAAAGTGATCCCCACTGATTGGGGAATGGCTAACCATATTGTGGTATATGGATGTAATAGGATGTTACTATAGGGATAATGAGTGGACCTGCTTTTTCACTCGCATAGGAAACTTCTAGATGAGAAATTTATAGAATTTTTTATAGAATTGTCTAGCACATTGAGAGGTTAAGTGACTTGCTCAGGATACAGCCAGTGTATGTTAGAGATGGAGCTTTAATTAAGGTCTTCCTAGATCTGTAGTCACTATGACAAACTGCTTCTCACTATATGATAAGAAAGGATAAAAAATAAAGAAATTAGAGAAATATTGAGACCCATGCAAACTGATACAAAATGAAGTAAGCAGAATCAGAGAAACATTATGCACAATGACTGTAATAAAGTAAATAGGAACAACAAAATGTAACTGGATGCTCAGATTCCTCATCTGCAAAATGGATGTGATAGTCATATTAACCTCAGTGTTGTTGTGAGGATAAAATGAGACAATATTTTGTAAAGTGCTTTGCAAACTTTAACGTACTCTGTAAATGCTATTATCGGTAGTATTTACCCTGGATGACTCTCTGGATAGTGAAGGGGGAAGAGAGATATATCGGGAAATGAAGATGATGTAGAGAATATCAACAAAAATGCAAAAAAACCCTAAAATCGTTGTGAGAATGACCAGAAAAGGCAGGCGTTTGGTAAATCCACTGCAAACACTGTCATACAGTTTGGCTAATTTGGATCCTGACCCTAAATCCTTAGGCAATTCCGTTATGTTGTTTCTCTTGGTCAGAATTCCTCTAGGTTTCTTATATTGCCTTCTTCCAGTTTTGAGAAATTATTGAACAGAGCCTATAGAGGTGAGAACTAGTTGTAAAATAGCTGGTGGAAAGGAGACGTTAGAGACATTAGGGGAGAGCAAAACACTTTTGAAAAATGAGAATCTTGGGGAGGGGCCTTTCTGTGAAATATACTGAGAAATATTCCCTGAACAAAATGATTTTCTCTGTCCCTCTGTGGTACTTCTGCTTTTATGAATGAATAATAGAGACATAAAAAATTCTGATCTGTGATCTCCATTTTGGTTTAGAGAGCAGATTGTTGGTTTCAAAAAGCACATCCTCTGACTATATGTCTTACCATAGACTGTTTATCTAAGGCACCATCTAAGTGTGATTTATTTACTACTCTTGAGCAAAATGTTATTTTTACAACTCAGGATAATGTACTTAATTTATACAGCAACACGATGTTTTTCCTTTAAGGCACCTTCATGAATATTCTATTTGTCATAGTAATTTAAACCCTGATATTTAAATGAATACCTCTACTTTCTTAAAGCCTTGTGTTTCTCCCATTTGAATCTGATCTCTCATTCATAATGTAAAGTCACTTTCCACTGTCCTTTGCACAATAAGCATCAGGTATAATATAGACACTAATGCTGGTGACAACTTCATCCAGTTGTTCTTATTCCATCAATCCTTACATCATCTGCACAAAACAGGAAAGGCTTGAATGCTCTCTGCTTTTCACAAATGTGATAATAGATATAGATAGATAGATCAAATTATTTCCCCCAGTGTTCCCAAAATTGGAATCAGAAGATTGAATACAAGTACTTTAATTGACATTGCACTGTTCTTTCCATAATGAGACTATACTGTTTCCCAAAGTCAAACTCAAAAGCTTGAGAGAAAGAAAATAATATTCATTCATTTTTTCTTCTATTCTGTAGTCTTTGTGTTACATCTACCTCCAGCTAATCCCCTAATTTCTGCGCCTATTTTTGGTTTGGGGCCCCGAAAGACAGTTGCTATATTGGGTTCTAGGGTTAGCCCTTTTGTACTTTTAAGACTGAAGACCAATAACTTCCACTGCTATTCTTCCCATTAGCAATGAGCCAGTAGAGTTGATTAGCTTTTAGCAAAGGCATTAGGCAAATGTCATTATAAGGATAATAATTACAATACATTTCCCTCATAAACCTGGGCTGCACTCCCTTATAAATAGATACTATGTCCTTGAAGAGAATGGTAACAATCTTATAGGGCAATGGTGATAAGTCACATATATAGGAAAACATTTTGTTAAGGCAATCCATAATTCTAGACCTACAATCTAGAGTTCAAAACCTGCCTTGTCCTTTCTATCTTTTTAGCCTCCCTATGAGATTTATTAGTGGCACTCTGTGATGGCCCATGTGGGCTTGCTCCTCATGGAGCTTAGTGCCTTTGTTTGATGAGTTGCTCCACTGTTAGACTGGGCTTTCTCTTCTCAGGCAACATCAGGGGGGACTTTGCCAAGAGGCAGAGTTTCCTTGGCCCAGGTTGTGGTATATAAGCAAGCCAGATTGCTACGCAGGATTCTTTAGACTTGTTGCTCATTGACCAGTAATCTCTACTTCTACCAGTTTCAGACTCAGTTGAAATCATTGGTTGGAACATTACTGTGCTCTTTAAGAAAAAAACATAAACCCTTGACCTAGCATTACCAGAAATCTTTCTAGTTCTTTTCCTCTAGTTCCTTGGTTCTGAGTTTTGCTACTTCCCAAGACAGAGACTGAGAGCAATTTTATCATGGTATTAGTACTTCCTCTCAACAGCTACTTTTGGTATAAGACTAGATAATCTATATGAGACCTCATCATATATTATGTCGAATATCTGGAATATTTTCAAACTTTGCAGTTTTCAGGGGTAAGTTATACTCAAAGAGTATTTGCTTAATAATCACCAACCAGTTTTGGATTTAGGTATTCCCTATTTAAAAACAAAACTAAAATAAGACAAAATGAACAAATAGAAAAGCCCTCTAAAGTCCTGCTAGTGGCATTTGTAAAAGAATCACTTGGTCACTGGGCAGAAGTAATTTGTGCCCTGGGGGCACATTCATTATATCTTCTGGCAATTTATATGCCAATATGCTACTCAAATCTCTACATCCTTTACAAGGAATGGAATGATTCAGTTATAGTAGAAAGGGGCTCACCATCTGTTAGACACTAATGCAGACTGAGTTTAAGATACTTTTACTTCCTATTGTCTTTGCAACTTCACCCTCATAACCTGCAAGTATACTGGAATCTTAAAGGAGCACATCAGGTTGCATATGTATTTGCATATTTCCAAATATCTGGATACTTGTTGAATATACTTTGCTGTTTTCTCGTGAATCAAACAGAATGTGGCATTCTGAAAATGAAGGGATCTGAGATGCTCTTTTGTTTTTTAGTCACATACCTTATAAAAATAACTTATAATAAATAACTTCTTAGTTACAAAGCATTTTATATATGTTAGTTCATATGATTTTCTGAAAAATGAAAAGTAATTAGGGTAGTACAGGAAACTTTTAGTTTCTTGTCACAGGCTATTTCTGTGCAACATATTGTCATATCCTGTCTAATGCCCCCTTTCTTTTCTAGAGTCTTCAATGCCTGAAACATGCAAAGGCCTGGCTTTCCCAATGTTGGAGAGTTTATGGTGAGACTCAGGATTCCAGAAGTCTCTATAACAAATAATCAGACTTTCACTGGGCATACATAGGACTTGCAGTGTTTTGCACTTAGAAACAAGAATGTGAAAAAGAAGGAGGCTGAGAATATATTCATCAAAGCCATGCCATCTGGTACAGCAACAAAATGGAGAGACATGGCCTCCATTATTGTAATCTGTATAGGTATGAGATTTGCCTCTGAAATTGTCCTAGCAGGGAAATGATTAAATATTTTGGAGCATTACTTGGCAAACACATCAGAGTGGAGGTCAATTAGCCTAGGGTGTAATGCGGGGGTGGTGGTTGTGATCAGCATATGTGGAAAGTGCTGATCATGAAGGAATGAGGAGTCAAAGATACTCAAGCACCTGGCGCTTCTTTTTCTCCTAGTCTGGTCCAGGAAAAGGAGCAGCCCTTCATTAACCATCTTAATGTTTTCCCTTTTCTCACTGAGTGATTGATTCTTGTTAATCTCATTACAATTTTCAGGGCATTCAGTTCCTGGGTAAGGTTTTCTACCATTTATTTTAAGGCATTAATAATTTCCTTTCCATTTTCCTTCCTTAACTATTCTATTTCTCTGGTTCCATTTCTTCTAGGTTCTCTTGAAGTCATGTATTTTCTTCTCCAAGGTGTTAATCCAACTTGTGAAGTTTCTTTCTCCCTCATGTTTTGCCCCCTGTTTGCCTCGTAGTCCAAATTATTCTCTGTAGTATTTGATGTTTTCCTTGGTTTGCTTAACTCAGAAGCTTCAGTATCTAGAATGTGGGTGGGGTATGCTTGAGTCAGGCTCTATTCTAATTTATTTAAATAACTTTTCTTTGAATCAATTTTATCTTCAGACTGACTAATAATAGTAAATTCCTGACTAGGGACAGATGAGCAATGAATTTGAGTGGATGCGTAGACCCACATAGTACCTTGTACCTTGGGTAACTTGTATATAGGCACTTAGGTGTGAGTTAGAGATTATACCCCAAGATGCAGCACTTCATTCCCTTATTTTTCCCACTCTTCTGAATTATCTATATCCCCTGTTGTTGTCTATAATAAATCTCAAATATTTTTCCAACATTCACCCAATTGGTGAAATGAATGACTCACTGAACAAAGAATATTAAAATAAGAAAACATTTTGGAGCAATTACAACCCCTTGACTAATATTAAAAATCAGTCTCAGGTTCATCTCATTGCTTCACACATCATAACATCTTTGTGAAAATTGAGCCATTATAC
This sequence comes from Pseudochirops cupreus, assembly GCA_028627135.1. Classification (NCBI taxonomy): domain Eukaryota; kingdom Metazoa; phylum Chordata; class Mammalia; order Diprotodontia; family Pseudocheiridae; genus Pseudochirops; species Pseudochirops cupreus. The sequence goes on from CM053581.1 coordinate 481,560,059, forward strand.
AGAAACTTTTGCTTGAATGCAGAGATTTTTAATGAATCAAGAAAAGTGCTATATAGCTAATAATATTCTATCTGCACTGATTAATTTCTGTGTACCCTACTTTAAGACATGTTATTTCCCAATAGATAAATGATCAAAAGTTATAAGAAAGTAATTTTCAAAGGAAGAAATCCAAGTGATAGTAATATAAAAATTATCCAGATCATTCATTAGTACACAAGTGGAAATTACAACAGCTCTGAGTTTCTAATTCAAACCTATCCTATTGATAAAAGTGACCAAAAAAGAAAAATGGCAGTTTTTAGAAAGACTGAGAGAAAACTTTAATGTTGGTGGAGCTGTGAATTGGCTTAGCCATTCAGGAAACCAATTTGAATCTTTGACCCAGTGATTACTATAATGAGGCTACTAAGCTCAGGAGAATGTTTAGGCATTAAGATAGAACCTTATATGATGCATTTCCACTAAAGATTTCTTATGATGCATTTATACTCCATGGAGCACTACATTTATTTCTGAGCTGGATATAAGTCAAACCATATGTGCAAAAATATTTATAGCAACTCTTTTTGCTGTATTAAAGAACTGGAAACAAAAAGGGTGCCCACTAGTTCGAAAATAACTGAATGAATTAGTGTATGTTAATGTATTGGGATATTATTGCACCATAAAAACTGCAAAAAGGGATGATTTCAGAGAAATCTGAGTGAACTTTTATGAACTAATAAAGACTGAAATGAGCAAAATCAGAACAGTTTATATAATAGCAAAATTATAAAGAAAAACAACTTTTAAAATCTTGAGAACTCTGATTAATGCAATGAAAAAATCATGAATCCTGAGGGTAAAAATTGAATGATACTGCTTATCTCCTGACAGAAGACAGACAGTTCCAAGGTATTATATAAGATATGCACTTTCAGACATGCAAATAAGCAGTTTTGATTTATTTTACTATGCTTTTTTAATCAGGATTTTTACCTTCCTTCCTCCCTCCCTTCCTTCCTTTGCTTCCTTCCTTCTTCCCTTATTAAATTGAGGAGGATTGGGGGAGGGTGAGCTATGACTAGTTTTGGAAAGAAAAAAAAAGAAAAAAAGGAACAAAAAGGCAATTGATGCATTTGTTTTAAATCACAAAAAAGAAGGAAATCTAGACAGCAGAACAACTTTGAAAGTAACATGTTGAATTTATTATATATTTTGTTTTTTAAGCAAAACACATGTGATAGATATTTGACGTTTCATATACAATCCTCTTTTTCTTTGACCTTATTACAGAAATATTCTCTTTTTGTTGATCATTAATTTCAGGAAATAAAAAGAAATTCAAACATTAGCAGTGCCATCTTTTATACCCTGGTAATGGTTAGGATTTTGATCATTTTAGGTACACCTGTTTCTTTTTTTTGATTGTCACAAAATTCACAAAATAAAGGAAAAAAAACCTCCTCCCACTTGAAGACTTAGTTGAAATTCAATATGTACACAATGATACAATAATAATTAAAATATTAGCACAAATTTATTTAGCACTTTAAAGTTTAGAAGGTGCTCGATGAGCATTATCTTTACTAATATGTAAGTGGAATCTCTAAATTTTATAATTAAAATTAATATACCCGCTCTTGATTTTTATAACTACCGTATAAAGCAGGCAGCATAAGTGCTGTTTTTTCAATTTAACAAAAAAGGGAACTGAGGCTGAAAGAGTTTCAGTGACTTTCCCACTATCCCACAGCTAGTAAGTGACAAAAATTAGCTTTGCTACTTAGGTGTAGAACAGTATTCTCAAACTGGAGATGACATACACTTAGAAAAAAAATTCGTAATATTAAATGTATTTCCTGGCAAATACATATTATCAGCATATTATCATTTTTATCCACATTTTGGTCACATTTATCTTTCCTTCAGTTTGTCAATAACATTTATTGTGGTTGTTTACCCAATGGCCACAGAACAGCTGGTCTGTAAGCTTTCTCCATCCCCTTTTGCTACTTTCTTGATAATTTTGCTCAATTCCACTTCCTGCTCCCCCTTAGAGATTATCCAATGACAATTCTGCCTTTTTAATGTTTGTATCCTTTGAATTATATGAAATAGATGTTTCATTTTACTTTTTTCATTATCTGTAATTATTTGATGTTCATTTCCTATGAATTCTTTTTTCATATCATGCTATTTGCACAAACTAGTGGATTTGAAGAAGTCTATTTTCCTTCCTCTCTTTGTATAGCAACTAACCTAGCACCATTTGTAAGTCATAAAATAATTATTTTCATAAGAATTTGCCAATAGAGAAACTAAGGCAATAAGAGCTATTGCTTATATCATAGATCAAAGCAATCTCCAAACAACATACCTCTTATAAGTAAATGTTTTTAATCACACAATTTTTTAGACCTGTCTTCCAGTATTAACCAACAAATGCCAACAAACAGTGTTTATTGAGAATATCGTAAATATGGAACATTTTTGGAGCTTGTTAGATTAAACTGCAAAAGTAAAATATATTGTTTCTTCACTTCAAGAATATCATTGGAATTAATGGGGCAGACTTGTACATCTGGTAGATGTGTTCTGATATAAAATACTTATTTTCCAAAAAAAAAATATTATACATTAAATAATTTAATATGTGAACTAAGAAGTTTCTGTGGCCCATCCAGCATGCTCAGATGATACGATTCCCACCTGGAAGAGTTCAGGGTACTTTCCTCTAAAAGGTGTCATGCTGTATAATTAAAATTACGTGCTCCCCATTTTGGAATTCCTGTAGGCATTTTGTAACTGTTCTGGTCTGCTAACCATTCAATGAACACATGGACTATTGATTGACTGTTCAACCAGATCCAGAACACAATTGAAAGACCCTCACCAGCCAAAGACCTTATACTTATTTCTACCTTTGTGTATTGCAATGATGAGGCAAGAACTACTTTAAAACATGAGTAGGTCCTTAGGCCCTTATTTCCCAACTAGGACCACTGTAGTATGACTCATGAATGGGCCTAGTTGAACCACAACAGAGGCAAGGACTCCTTCATCATAAATTTTGAAAATGTATTTGATGAGATCAATGTTAAGTAGAAGGGGTAGTCTTTTCCCTCCAGGGAGCAAGGTGGAACAAGAGACAGTGTGCCATTAAATGTTAGTGGTGGGGGGCAATGTTTTACCTCCTTTCTTTCTGTATCTTTATAATAAATATCCCTCTATAACAACTGATTGATGCAATTTTGTTAAATAGAACTGAGATGCTAATCACTGAAAGTTAAGTGGCAGTTGGAGATATTCTGGAATGGGGACTGAATCCAGTAACATTAGCAAAAAAAAAAAAAATCCCTCAACTCCTTCAAGAGTATCCTAGAACCTTGACAGGAAAACGCATCTATCCTCAATTCAAAGATTCACTACATATGTATTAGGAAAGCTCTTTAAGAAACACTATGGAGAATCATTTTATAAGGTATCTTTTTTTAAAAAGGATGAATCAACACCCTTAATTGTTCTGTTTTTAAATTTGTATTTCTGCCTACCAGTTTTCTTAAAGTGGTATGCAGTAATATTCACAAAATTGATAGAATAATGCACACTAAAATTAACATCTACTTTACTTTTTTTTTTAAATTAATGAAATGAAAGGCCTAATGAAAGTTCAAGTTGGAGATACAAGTTGGCAGAATGGTGGTGGTGTTGAAGCATTAGATATCAGGTAGTACTTGACAGGAAAGAAAAAAATATGATAATGGAGAAAATGTAAGAAGTTACCATGTATTCAGATATGATGCTGGGAAAATTTCAGCATGGAAAAGATGTGATAGTTGTTTTCATTGGCTGTACCAAGGCCAACGGTATTTAATTGCATGTTTATTTAGGAGACCCAGTGTTTTGAATGTCTCGTATGTATTTACAATAAATGAATCCACTGTAAAAATAAACCTTCTTTTAGAAGACTTAGTACTGGAGTCCGCCATCCTCCCACATTGGAAAAAGAAAAAGAAAAGAAATATATATTTATGTAAATGCTGGCTGTGGTAGTGCAATTTAAATCTAAATACCCTTTAAAATGATAATAGGCATTGGTTTTATTTAGTGCATTTGGAAGTATATGTTTTTAATTTATGTCAGAACAGATGTTCTAAAAAAATTTTAAAAGAGAAACAACCATGTTAAAAGATAAAAACAGCAACGACAAAAACCCATCCTTCCCATTATCCCCCAAACATCGTGGCTATAATTTTATATAGCTCTGTGTTAGATGAAATAAGGCACTATGTTTAGAAAAAGAAAGTCAATATGTGAAATTCGACTGTGTTATCAAACACCCTTTTTCCATTGCAACATTTCCTGGCTCCTTTATGAAGATGAAAGGAGAATATTTCAAATTATTTGGAACACATAATTAAAAATTTCCCTGATTTCAATTAATATAGACAGGCCAATCTTGCATTACCTTCTACTGTGGTTGACCCATACTCAAAACACAGAATTTGGATGGTGAAAAAATGGGATTATGTAGGCATACTATTTGTAGTTTTTTTCATTCTGGGGAAGACTCAATGGATGGAATAAAGTAATCACCAATTTACATCAGCAGAATTTCATTCCTGCAAATTTTTATAATCCATTAAGAAATTTCTCTTTATTAATAAGAAATTTTGATGTTTTTTAGGTTATAAAATTAGGCATATTTTTCTTTTTCAGAAAACAAAATGAATACACAATAGGGCAAAATATATGGAATTCTCATTTTTATGTTATTGTGGTTGAGTGAAATTTAATATCATCTTAGCTTAATATTGAACTCAACTTTTATTATCAAAGCTATTATGAAATTTTCTTCTACACAGGAATTCCATTACACCATTCCTAGTGACAACACCATAGGTAGGAGTATATTAACATTTTGTGTTATGAGATGTTTCATATGAAATATTTTAGGAATAATTACTAACACTAAAAATACATATTACTCATTCATAACTGTGAATGTGAATGTGATAAGCTCTTTCATAAAATGGAAGTGGAAAGCAGAGTGGATAACCTAGTACTTGATAAACCCAAAGACCCTGGCTCTTGGGAAAAGAACTTACTATCTGACAAAAACTGCTGGGAAAACTGGAAACCAATAGTACACAAACTTGATATGGACCCACATCTTACACTAGGTAGCAAGATGAAGTCAAAATGGGTTCATGATGTAGACATAAAGGGTGACACTATAAGCAAATAAGAAGTGCAAGGAATAGTTTATCTGTCAGATATATGGGTAAGGGAAGAATTCAGGAACAAACAAGGGATAGCAAACTTTGTAAAATGTAAAATAGATAATTTTGATTATGTTAAATAAAAAAAAATTTTTGTACAAACAAAACCAATGCTACCAAGATTAGAAGGAAAGCAGAAAACTGGGAAACAATCTTGTAAAGGCTCCATATTTCAAATGTACAGAGAACTGGGTCAAATTAATAAGAATACAAGAAATTTCCAATTGATAAATGGTCAAAGGATATGAACAGGCAGTTCTAAGATGAAGAATTCAAAGTTATCTATAGGCACATGAAGAAATGCTATAAACCAGAGCTTCTTAAACTTTTCCCACTCATGACCCTTTGGAACATTTTTGCCAGTGTTTGTTAGCTCTGTATAGGTATGATAGCATGCACAGTGCAATATGAACGTGTTATATTTTTAGAGTCAAGGCTCCAGTGAAGTTGTGGAATGCAACATAGGCAAGCGTTGCCAGAAACACCTCAAATTTATTACATGCTTGATTTTGATTTAATATTTGGTCCTTATGCATTCAGAAACCTCTTACTGTTGCCAAATTTTGTGACCCCATAAAGGGTCATGACCCACAGTTTAAGAAGCACTGATCTATTACTTTTGAACAGTGAAATGCAAGCTAAAATAATTCTGACTTACCAACTCACACCTAGCAGATTAGCTAATATGACAAAGAAAGGAAAATGATAAATGTTGAAGAGAATATGGGAAAATTGGAATCCTAATGCTCTATTGGTAGAGTTGTGAATAATTCACTCATTTTGCAGAGCAACTTGGAACTATCTTCAAAGGGCAACTAAACTGCATATACCCTTTCATGCAGCAATATCACTACTAAGTCTATATCCTAAGGAGATCATAAAAAATGGAAAAGGACCTACATGTTCAAAAGTATTTGTAGCATCCCTTTTTTGGTGGCAAAATATTGGAAATTGAGAAATGCTTATCAATTGGGGAATGGCTGAAAAAACTGTGGTATATGAAAGTAACGAAATACTATTTTACAGTAAGAAATGATGAACAGTTTTCAAAATACATGGAAAGAGTTGTATGACCTAATGCAAAGTGAAATGAGCAGAATCAAGAAAACATTGTCCGCAGTATCAGCAACATTGTGCGATTATCAAGTATAAATAGCTCAGCTCTTCTCAGCACCACAATGATCCAAAACAAGTATAAAGGACTCATGAAGGAAAATATTGTCCCTAACCAGATAAAGAACTGATGGATTCAATGCAGAACACAGCATTTTTCACATTATTATTTTTGTTTTTTTCTTTTCATCTGCTTCATCTCTCCCAACTGTGACTAATATGGAAATATGTTTTACATGATAAAACATGTATAAACTATATCAAACTGTCTACCATTTTCAGAAGAGGAGAGGGGAGGAAGAGACGGGAGGGAGGAAGGGAGAAAAATTTGGAAATCAAAATTTTGCAATAATGAGTGCCAAAATTTTTCTTAACATGTAAGTGGGGAAAAATAAAATTTCATGTGTTTACACACACACACATACACACACACACTATTTAGCTTTGTTTTTTTTTGCTGTATTATCCACATGTAGATTCAAAAAAATTCTAGTCATGAACTCATTTTTTTTTAGTCAATCCTACTTAAGAATATCTAATCTTTGAAGCTAGATTTCTTAGAACAGTTCATGGCTTTTCACATTCATTGAAAGAATTTCATACTTGGTTATTCTCAGCTCACTCTTTAGGAAATGTATTAAGTTTGTACTGTTTATGGTGTCTCTGAAAAATTCATACCCTTGAGATATTACCTACACATTTAAATAATGCCAGTGGTTCTAAACTCTTATGAAATGCAGTAAAATATTGGTATTTAAAAAGTAGATTGATTCTGTGCATGGTCTTTGATTTTATAGAAGGGGAATTGACCCATTTTAATCCCTATATCATGAATTTCACAAAAAGAAAAATCTAGAGGGAAAAAATATAGTATAGTGCATCACGCTATCCCCTGAACTTGGCACATTTTTTTTTGTCTAGAATTTTGTGCAAATATAACCTACTATTTTATGCATTTTTCCCCACATCTTCTTTCAACTGTACACAAAACAAGACAAAATTTTATACATACATACATATATGGATATATGTGTGTTATATATTTATATGTATATGTGTGCATGTAACATGCATTTCTTAAGTATTCACAATGTGCCAGGCACCAAATTATAACTTTTATATAGCACTTTACATTTTGTAAACCACTTTAAACATATTACCTCATTTGAATTTCATAACAAATCTGTGAGTTGATGCTGTTATTATTCTTGTTTGATAAATGAGAAACACAAGATGCAGAGAGATTATTTCTTACCTAAGGTTGTAGAACTATTAAGTGTCATTATTTTTTCTAAGAAAATTCATCCATTTATTGAAGAAACAAAAGCACTAGAAAAATGTGATGGTAATCATTCAGTATATATAAGGAAAAATCATTTTTCTTGCATTGTTTTTCAAGGACACCTTTTCTCAAAATTTTTGAATGATTTGATGACGTTTTTAAAACATACCTGGTAAATCTATTTATAAGATTTTCCCATTGCCATGTTCAGAATACCTTATTATCTGGTCTTCTTAGAAAATGTTTAAATATGCTTAAAACAAAACTTTGATTATCAAATGGAAATAATCAATTTGTATGAGAATGCTGGAACTTTCAATTTTAATCAGTCCTCTTTGGATAACATAAAAGAAAATGGAAGAGTTATGATAATGATGTTTTAATGAAATATTAAAATTTTTTATGTCTAAATGACTTCACCTGCTGTTCATGTCATTTTCTATTCTTTAAAGTTTTTAGAAGTATATTAAAATGCCTGAGTTCCCATTATGTTTTTATTCAGTTGCTAATTTATAACCACCATCATATTACTTTTATTTTTTTGCCAATAAGTAAGTTGATACATTATTATTCCAATGAATGTTTGTGACCCCCTGCACAAATGGTACTTGTTATTATAAAAGTTCTGTGAATTATATTTCCTGTCCCTTCTGTTTCCAGAACATTTTAAATGGTTGAGTTATGATAGATAATCATCAACCACCTCTAAGACATAGTACAAGTGCTTATCAGTGTATAGAGTAATGGTCTACTAGAGAAACTCAAAGAAATCTTGCTCCTGGTCAGATTTATGGAACAAGAGTCAAGGTAACAAATAAGTTGATGTGGAAATAGTGCCTTGGTGTGGATGACAGCAGAGTTATAAATCACCCCTTTTTCTCTGAAGGTCAGTGCTAAACCTTTTTCAAACCTTGTATGTAATTCTTGTGGATAAAAATATAATAATCTTTTCTTTGTCTTCAATAGTTAATCCCTGGTCACTTATTTTTGGGTGCAAGTTACTAGACCTCATATCAATGCTACCTAAAAAGAAAAAAAAAAAGATGTGGTTAAGTGTTATACAAGAAGGCTATATGTCTTGGGCTCAGATAACCAATACCCAACTAAAAATCTTTCCACAGTGTACCCACATGATTTTCCTGCTAGAATACAAAGCTGCTAGAAGTTCTTATAATTATTACCCGAGATTTACTAGTTTGAGCATCTTAACTGAACTGGATAGTTTCTAACTAGAAATTAATTAATTTGGTTAAATGGTTAATTAAAAAGTAGAATATGCTGTAATGGGAAATTGCTGTGCTTGGAAAGAGAATCTGAGTTCTACTCCTGGCTCTTCAATGAACTTCTGTGACCTTGAACAAATCATTTATCCTTTCTAGGTTTCTTTTTACTCACCTGTAAACTGAGGTGATCCAAGTAAAGAGTCTCTTCCTTTCTAGCTCTAATAGTCCATGATTCTGTCAATAAGTCAGTCAAATGCTGATAGTTATTTACTAGTTAAAAATAATTGGGCTAATGAATGGTGTATGTAGATATAGTCAGACATATACTAATGAGCCTTTGCTCAGAAAAGACAATATCCCTTTTCATAGTTTAATGCCAAGTGTATATCTCTACCACATTATGAGATTCAATTCAAGAAGTCTTAACTAAATGGCTCCTTTGTGTAAGACACTGTGGTAAGTGTTGGGGATAGAAAGCCACAAGGAGATTCCTTGCCCTGAATGAGTTCACATTCTACTTGATTGTGTGTGAATCTGCACTATATTGGTATTTTCACTCTGATTCAATTCAAATCTATGCAAACTTCAGGAGCACGGTGCATTGACTTCTCCAGTGTGTGGGGGTCCGTCACCAGAAGAATCAACCATAAGTATTGTACAATGAGGATGTATAGGTTATAAACTTTGGATATCATTAGAAGAATAGGTTTGTGGTATTCATTTTTGAAGTTAACTCTGCTCTGGTTTCCACTATGGTTGCAATAATTAATGGCTACATTCACAATTCATTGTCTGCCTGTTAGATAACACTCTCTACAATCAGAGAAATTTCTTTTTAAGTGAAAGAGCCATCTACACCAGAACTTAACTTTCATACTATTGAATAAAAAATAGCAGCTAATCAAAGCACTAACATGATATCTTTATTAATAATATACTTGGTTTGTGTTTGTGTATGTCGCCCCAATTTAATTCCACAGTACAAGACAGAAAGATTCCTTTGCTATAGAATTTGTTTCATCTCCATTATCTGTAAAACCTCAAGCAAAGCACAATGTAGATAGTCTCTTAGAAACAAGCAAGGCTGTCATGTCTCCTGAGGTTTGACAGCTTGCTGAAATTGCTTCAAGAAAGGTATTTTCATTAATAAGGCTAACTTCTTTCATCTTTATTGGGAGCTCAGCCTTGAACAATTTTTGTTCATTTTTTTTTTCAGCTTTGGTGATTGGAAAAGGTAATTTGATGAGCCCTGTCTGAACACATATGCTACCTTTTCAACACTAAGATATGTGCAATTTTAAGGTAACTCAGATCAACATCCCCAAATGGCATATGTTTTTAAGCTTTATTTTTTCAAAAACTTCATTTAAGCTTTATTTTTTCAAAATATTCCCTTTTGAAACATGTGTTACCAGCAAGTAGTATTTCTTTCCACTGTAGTACATCAATCTTTGTTTCAAATAATCAATTAATGACCTTTTCTAATATGATTCCTTTTAAAAATGGGATTTTTTAAAATTTTAAGCTATTTATATAGTTCAATATATTTTGCTCCCCAATCTCCTTCCCTGGGAGTCATCTCTTATTGAGAGAGAGAGACAGACAGAGACAGAGAGAGACAGAGAGACAGAGACAGAGAGAGACAGAGAGACAGAGAGAGATGCAGAGACAGACAGAGACAGAGGGAGAGAGAGACACAGAGACACGGAGACAGAGAGACAGAGAGACAGAAAGAGATGCAGAGACAGAGAGACACAGAGACAGAGAGAGAGACAGAGACAAAAAAAGACAGAGACACAGAGAGAGACAGAGACAGACAGAGAAAGAGACAGAGAGACAGAGAGACAAAGAGAAAGAAACAGGAAGAACATAATCAACACATCAATCAAGTCTATGATTATATTTAGTACTCCTCTCCCATAGTCCCCCCCCCCACTTCTATGGAGAAAGAAAGGAGGTGAATTTTCATCTCTTCTCTTTGGGGCCATTTTTTTTTGTCATAATTTCATAGCAATGGTTTCAATAACTTCATTGTTCTTTCCATGTACATTGTTATAGTAATTGTGTGTAGTTTTTCCTGATTCTGCTTAATTCATTTAGCAACAGCTAATATGTAAATCTTTCTATGCTTCTCTGTATTTATCATATTCAGATTTTTTTTTACATTATAGTAATTTATCATTAATCTGTGTAACAATTTGTTTAGCCACTACCCCAATTAATGAATGTCTACTTTATTTCTAATTCTTTGGCACTACCAAAAAAAAAAAGCTGTGTAAATATTGTAGTATATGAACCTTTCTTTAAGTCCTTGATCTTGAGTTATGTGGCTAGCAGTTTGTTCTCTGTATCAAAATGTAGGGACATTAAAGTCACTTACTTAGAATAATTGCAAATCGCTTTCCACAATGTTTGAACCAATTCATAGTTCTACCAGCAGTGCATCCAACAATCTTTTACACTGTTCCAATGCCACAATGTTTTTCCTGAATTTGTTTTTTTCTTTTGTTATTTATGAACTCAGACTCTTCCAAACTGGTAAAATAAATAGGTTTTGTTTTAGCCTGTCTTCACTTAATTATCAGTGACTCAGCATAGCCTTTCATTTTCTCTCTGTCAATCCTGCAGACTCCCAGGGCTCCAAATGACCAATTAGTGCCAGAGCAGTGAAGGCACTTCAGTTATCTTGGTTTAGAAAGGAGTTGAGCTTTCGCTTATGGCTGTTAACAGCTTGATAATTGGATTTCTTTCTAAACTTAAGCTGTATTCTGTAAATAATCAAGGAGGTTTAAGAGGACAGCAGTCATTTCACTAACACTGGCTTTTTCCTCCCTTCCTTTCACTCCTTTCTTCTGTTAGTGTAGTGATGTCTTCCTTTTCCTTTGGAAAATAAATAACTATTGTGAATAGAAAAGATGTATTAAAAAGTAACAAATATAGCAGTTCTGACTCATTGTGGAAAATAGGTTGATAGGTCATTAAAAATTCCAAATCAGCCACTTATTAGTAGATTGTCATGTAAAGAAGTAAGATGGCATAATAGAGTGTGTGCCATGGGGTTGGCTAGGTGGCACAGTGAATAGAACACCAGCCCTGGAGTCAGGAGGACCTGAGTTCAAATCTGATCTCAGACACCTAACACTTAATAGCTGTGTGACCTTTGGCAAGTCACCTAATTCCAATTGCCCTGCATTCCCTTCCAAAAAAAAAAAAAAAAGAGAATGTCTGCCATGGGGTCAGGATGTTCTAGATTAACATTGTTCTTCTTATATATTCTTGCCAAGTTACCATGGTTAAGTCATTTTACCTCTCAATGTTACCAGACAACTACTAATAAAGGGAAGCAGTGTATTATGCTAGGAAAAATACTGAATTTGGAGGCAAAATGCTTGGGCTTGAATCCTGACTCTGAAAATTACCACCTTAATAAACTTAAACAAGTCACTAAAATCTCTCTGCCTAAATTTCCTTCTGCATAAAATGATGACATTATAGAATCTATAAGTCTAAAAAATTACAAGTTAAAGATAATGTGCTACTCAGTGTTGATGGAGAGAATTTGCATACTGAAAGCTCCTCATCTAAATTAAATCACAGTGAAAGACTTTAAAAAGATGTAATTTGGGGTAAAAACAGTGGTAAATAAATAAAATAAAATAAAATAATGGTAAGGATATCAAGTTATGTTGCCTCGGCTTTCAAACTTCAAGCAAGATTTTATCTTACTGTTTATTGGCTATTAGTAGGATACATTTAGAGCAGACAAGGAGACCTAATATAACACCTTTATTTTACATAGGAAAAATTTCAGGTGCAGTGTAATATAAGGACTTTCCCCAGGTTAGACAAGGGGCATGTGGCAGAGCTAGGACTTGAATGAGAAATCTGACTCCAAATTAATTGTCCTTTCCACAGTACCAATGAAACTCCTTTTATTCTCTCATCTAATGGTTCCAGTAGTGAAGAAAAAACAAAATTATAGGGAACCTGACTATGGAACTGTGCACATAGTATGAACCTATTAAATCTTAATTGAATGGATTAATTATGCATTATTACAAAGGACTTTCAAAAACATGAAATAATAAATAAAAATTTTAAGTACTTACAGTTACATAGTACAATATTATATTTAATTATCCAGCTAATAAATTACCATATTACACACCCAAGTTTTCTAAATATAATTGAAACATACCTTGAATTATATACGAGTAGTTTACTGCATTGCACCCTTACTTATCATGTCATAGGATCGTTGATTTTGAGCTGGGAGTATCCTTAGGGATTATGTAATCCAAATTAATAGTAATCCACTAATTTCAAAGGTAAAGAAACAGAAGCAGAAAGAAGTTAAGTGAATTGACTATTTAAAATGGCAGTCGTGAAAGGTAGAATTTGGAAATGAGTCTTCTTATTCACAATCTAAGATTCTTTCTCTTGCCCCACACTGCTATTATCCTTTAGAGTCCCTAAAGTAAGATTCTATAATAGAGGGTACAGTGTTACAAGAAACTTTTTCTGGCAAATGTCTGGATAAGATCCAAAATGGATTTGATTTATATCAAATTTTCATCAAGTTAGGTGATAATAAATGTCTTAATCTACTTTGTTTAATCTTTAACTTTTTAAAATAAATTAAAATTTGTTAAATACCTTCTATGTATTATGACACTGTGCTAGATATTATACTTATAAAGGCAAAATAGAGTTCTTGTCCTTAAAGACCTGTGTTCCAGAATCTAAGAACTGAAAGGACCCTCAAAGGCTCTCTATTTCGACTTACATTTTATTCAGAATTTCCTCTGTGATATAGATAACAAGGACCATCCAGTCTCTTCTTGAAACCACCTAGAGAGGAGAAAATGTTTCTAACTCTTGAGGCAATTCCCTGTACCTTTTTGATAGCTTTGTTAGAATGTTTTCCTCCACTTTAAATACAAATCTGTCTCTCAGACACTTTCTCCCATTGTTCTGCCTTGAGGGGCTAGAAAGAACAAGTCTAATCACTCTTCCACACTGGAGTCCTCCAAATAGTTCTGGACAGTCATCTTGACCCTTCTGAGTTTGTTATGTTTCAAAATACTATTCATCGTTTCCTTCAGTTTGGCCTCAGATAACATGTTCTATAGTGTTCTCATTATATTAGTTACCCTATTCTGGAAGCATTAATTTTCTCTGTTATTCTTAAATGGGACAACAAGAACTGGGCAATTTAATCTTTATGTGGTACAATGAGGACCGAGCAGAGATTAGTTTTCACTTTTCTCATTCTGGACAATGCAATATTCTCAAAATAGCTTTTGATCATTTTATAGCACCAATAGCCTTGACTACTGTGCCAAATTAATTAAATCATATTGAACTTACATTCCATGGAACCCCCAAGACGGTTTAAAAAATATTTTCACATGAAATTTTACCTAGGCACACCTCCCTTATCCTCTATTTGTGATGAAGAACTCTATAGTTATCTCTACTAAAATTTAACGTCTTTAATTTGGCCTATAATTCTAGACTGTAATGATCTTTTTGCATTTTCTCTGTCATTCAACATATATTACCTATGACTCCCATTTGTATATAAATATATGTGTATAAATATATAAGTATGTATACATATTCATATTTGTATATACATGAACACATATGTATGCATTATAATATATACATATGCATACACACGCATACATACATACATACATACATACACATTGTGTGATTTGAATAGTTCCTTATTCTGCCTCTAAGGGAGAGAGTAGAACACTGCAGGCAAGGTAGGAGGCTGATGAAATATTGAAATAAACATATATCAATATACATGTATGCATTCATATGGAAAAATGAGAGATTGAAATATTCCAGAGGAGTTATGATGAAGATCCAAAGTATAATGGTTGTAGTAAGAGGAGAAATTTGTAGATAGATATGAGAGATGTTAAGGTATAATAGATTCAACTTGATAGTTAAATGAATATGTGAAGATGCATACACACATACGTATACACATATGTTGGGGGGAAGGAGTGGGAGAGCAAGAGAGAGAGAGATTAAGACCCTTGGGGTACTCAACTAAAGGCCTCCCACCTCCCTACTTGATTCCTTTCTATTTTCTTGTAAATGGATGCCTATTCTTCCCCACATACATTGAATGATTGGTGGGAGAATGTGACCTATGTTTACATGTGTATTGAGATATTTGAGTATTACTATATTTGATTTTATATTATCATCCATGATATTATGATTATTTCCTTTGCCTTAATGTTACCTAATTTGTTAGACTAGGAATTAAAATTTCCATTATTATGACTGAATGGTTATATAACTAACACACACCACATGAGTAGAGCATACTGTGACCAGTTGTGTGAATTGAAAATTGGCCAATGTTCAATGGTTAGAGTGCTACATAGGAAGTGTATCTCCCCCCTCCTCCAGTGTGGTTAGCTCTACAATCTTAAGAGTATTTGAGTGTGGCTGTATAATGGTGGTCAGATCTAGATCTCCCAGATTGAGGACAAATCGAAGTAAGAATTGCAACTCAGAAATTAGTAGGTTTCAATATAACCCATAGGAGACATGACATATTTTGTTATATTGGTGACTGACTCTATGATATATTACCACCTTTGTTACATTTGTGCCAATACCATTGTAGGCCTTCAGGGTACAAAACCTAAAATTAAATATTCCCTTAGCTCAAGGAGGATACTTTATGTTAGAGGATATAATTCTTTCACATTTAAATAAATTTCAATGTTCACTACCATATACAAAATAAATATAAGCTTATTTTGGAAGGCACTACTAAGTGGTGCCACTTGAGTGAATCTCAAAGGAAATTCGAAATCCCAAGAAGAAGAGGTGAGGAAAGAGGGAGCATTCTAGGCACAGAAGACCTCTTGTGACAAAACACAAAGGTTAAATATGGAATATTCTGTAGGGGGAACATGAAACTGAATAGTTTAGCACATATGTAGACTGCTTAAGAGCCAGCAGTGTGTAATCACCCTGATAAGATAGGTTTCTGTCAGCTTGTGAGTTTTTTTTTCTTTTCCCAAAGGGATAACTTTATTTCCTCCTACAACCTATAGGCAACCTTGGAAGCTTTCAGAGCATATAAATAAGGTACATGCACTAAGACTATGATTTGGAAATTATGTGGCAGATAGATTGAAAAACGGAGACACTGGAGGCAAAGTAGGAGGCTATTGAAATATTCCAGATAAGTGGTGATGAAAGTTCAAAGCAGGATGGTTGTGGTGAGAGTAGAAAGTAGTGGGTAAATATTAAAAATCTTGAAAAGGTAGAATGAGGAGAACATTCTGGGAAGATGGCAGAGTAGATCAGAAAATTTCAAGCTCTCAAGATTTTCTTCCACCAAAGAGGTAAAATAATGCCTCTGGGCCAACATTGAGCAGTGAAAACAAATAAGAGTAGGGGCAGAACCCAGGTCCTTCTGGTACAATCAGAGATGATCTGAAGAAAAATCCAAGAAGATATTTCTTCCTTGTGAAAAGAAAACAGCTCCAGGCTTGAGTCGGTTTTGAAAACAAGCTTCAAGATGCTTAAACAGCAAGTGGCAAGGCGTGGAGTTTGTTGGTATGAGAGGTTGTCTTGACCCCACCCCCTAGGATAGTGAGGGGAATTGGTTGTGCGAAATCAGGTAGATCAAGAGAAACCTCTGTTTACAATGAACACCAGACCCAGCTGTGATGCAGAGAGCAGCAGGTGAGAAGGAACCAGTGCAGTCCTGGTGAGTCCAGTAGCAGTGGGACAGGGACTCGCTCTCTGTGGGCACTTATAGGAGATTGGAGGTCTTGGTTTCAGTTCAAGGTAAGAGGGGAGAATTGAAGAAGTTCAGAGGTCAGAGGGACCATTCTTCATGTGCAAAACTAGAGATGGTTATAAAAACTAAATTATTTAAAAAATGCATAAGTAAAGGAGAAAGAATCCAACCATAGAGAGCTACTATGGGAATAGAGAAGGTTGGGGTTCATCTTCAGATGAGGTTACTGAAGCAAACAAACCTTCTTCTACCTCAAGTAGTAATCTCAAATGGTCACCTACACAAATAGAATTGAAGAATTTTTAAAAAGTCTTTTAAAATCAAGTGAGAGAGATTGAGGAAAAATTAAAAAGAAAAGTAAGAAGTATACAAGAAAAACAAGAAGATTATAATAAGAAATTTGAATAATTAGAAAAGGAGATCCAGAATATTAAAGGAAGAAAATAACTACTTGAAAATCAAAATTAGGCAAGAGGAAACCAGAAAAGTTATAAGAGTTGAAGAAATTAAAACGAAACAAAATATGAAGAATTAAAAAAAATAGAAGAGAATGTGAAACACCTCATAAGAAAAACAAGAAATCTAGAAAACAGATGAAAAAGAGAAAACGTAAGAATAACTTGAGTATCTGAAAGTTCTGATAAAAAAAGAATCTTGATATAATACTACGAGAAATAATTAAAGAAAATTGTCCTGAAACATGCGAACAAGAGGGGAAAATAGAAAAAAAAATCCACTGACCACCATCTGAAATAGATCCTATGAGGAAAACTCACAGAGATATTAAAGTTAAACTCTGAAACCCCCAGATCAAGGACAAAATATTACAAGCAACAAGAAAGAAAAATTTCCAAATGATGGTGCCACAAATAGAATCACATAAGACCTGGCACTGGTGATGCTAAAAGATCACATGTCTTAGCAAACTACATATCTAAGAGCAAAAGAACTGGGCCATGGACAGAAAATATCATGCCCAGCAAAGCTAAGCATAATTCTGAATGGAAAAAAAAATGGAGATGGAGTCAAGATGGTGACATAGAAGCAGGAGAACTCCAAGAGCTCTCCCCAAAACCACCTCAAATACCTATAAAAAATGACTCTAAACAAATTTTAGAGCTCCAGAACCCACAAAAGGACAGAGAAATAAGGCTTTCACTGAAGGCAGCCTGGCAGGTGGACAGGAAGGGTTCATCACAGCACACTGGGAATTGAGAACGGCCCAATCATGGTTTTAGCCCCAGGGCAGCCAGGACAAGCCACTGCTGGAGCACTTGGGAGAGTGGATCGCCAGTAGCTGTGGTAGTTTCCAGAATTATCAACCAATAAGTGCCAAAGTGAAAGGTGAGTAGAACTCAGCTAAATTTGGAGGAAAGTAGTGTGTCCAGCTGTCTACTTCCAGTGCAAGAAAGCAGAGGAAGCAGCCCCTGCAGCTGCCTCCACATGGTTGCTTCAGAGCTCGTGACCTGTAGATAGCAGGGAGGCCTAGCGATCATTCAGAGGCTAAGTGCTCTTGCCTTGATCTGCCTGGATCAGGATCATGGTCTTGGGCAGTGGTCCTGAGGTGGGTGACCAGTGAGCCAAAGTTGGTGGGGGACTGTAGAGACGGCGGCCCCCTAATAGCTCCAATAACTGCAAAAATCCCAGTGGTCTGGGACAAAGTTCTCCCCTCTGAAAGCATAGTTCTACTGATCCCAAAAGTCAAATACTTGACTGGCAACATGAGTAGGCAAAGGAAGAAAAGCAAAAACAGCAATCCAACTTTAGATTCCTTTTTTGCAACAAAAAGGACCAAAGCATGGAACGGGAGGAAGACAACACAGTCAGAACTCCTGCACTAAAAGCTTCCAAAAATTGTAAACTGGTTACAAGCCATAGAGGAGCTTAAGAAGGATTTTGGAAACCAAATAGAGAAGTGGAGGAAAAATTGGGAAGAGAAATGAGAATGATGCAAGAAAATCATGAGAGGGGGTGGAGCCAAGATGGCGGTGTAGGAGCAGGAAGGTACCCCAGTTCCCACATAGCCACCTCAAATACCCATAAAATATGACTCCAAACAAATTTTAGGGCTCTCAAATGCACACAGATACACCTCCCACTGCAGGCAGCTTGGCTTGAAAGGACCATCTCAGCGCTGGGAGCCAAAAACAGCCCAGCTTGAAACAGCAGCGTGGCCCTGGGGGCGGCCAGATGACCAAAGCCGAGCCGCAGCTGGAGCTTCAGGAGAGTGGATCAGCGGCAGCTGTGGCAGTTTCCAGAATTATCAAGCCATAAGAAACAAGGACTAAGTAAAAGGTCAGTGAAACTCAGCTAAACTTGGGAAAGAAAAGTGGGTCTGGCCAAACTGCCTCCAGGGCAAGGAAGCAGCAGAAGCGCTGTCCTGCAGCTGCCTCCATGTAACTGCTGCAGAGCTCCTGGCCTGCAGACTGCAGGGGGCAAAGCAATCATTCAGAGGCCAAGGGCTCTTGCATTGAGTGGCATGGATCCCAATTGTGGTCTTGGGTGGTGGTCCTGGGGTGTGTTTTCAGTGAGCCAAAGCTGGTGGGGGCTGCAAAAAAAATGAGAGCCCCCTAATAGCTCTGGCAGCTGGGAAAACCCCAGCAATTTGGGACACAGCTTTCTCCTCCAGGAAGCAGAATTCCACAGAGCTAAAAAATCACTGAATGCTCATCATGAGCAGGCAAAGGAAACAAAGTAGGAACAGCAACCAAACTCTAGATTCCTTCTTTGGGAACAAGAAGGATCAAATCACAGAATGGGTGGAAGACAACACAGTCAGAACTCCCACACCAAAAGCTTCCAAGAAACATAAAGACTTCCTAAAAGCCATAGATCAGCTTAAGAAGGATTTTGAAAACCAAATGAGAGAGGTGGAGGAAAAATTGGGAAGAGAAATAAGAATGATGTAAGAAAATCATGAAAAGAGAGTAAACATCCTGACTGAAGAAAATAACACCTTAAAAAATAGATTTAATCAAATGGCAAAAAAGGCCCAAAAAGCCAATGGGGAGAAGAATGCTTTAAATAGTTGAATTTGCCAGATGGAAAAAGAATCTCAAAAGCTTTCTGAAGAGAATAATTCCTTCACAACTAGAGTGGAGCAAATGGAACCAAATGACTTTATGAGAAATCAAGATACTATTAAACATCCAAACAAATGAAAAAATAGAAGGCAATGTGAAATATCTCCTTGAAAAAACCACTCACCTGGAAAACAGATCCAGGAGAGACAATTTAAAAATTATAGCACTACCTGAAAGCCATGATCAAAAAAAAAACTTAGAAAGCATCATTCAAGAAATTCTCAAGGAAAATTGCCCAGATATTCTAGAACCAGAGGGCAAAATAGAACTTGGAATAATTCACCAATCACCTCTTGAAAAAGATCCCCAAAAGAAAACTCCTAGGAATATTATAGCCAGATTCTGGAGCCCCCAGATCAAGGAGAAAATACTACAAGCTGCCAAGAAGAAACAATATGAATACTGTGGAAACACAATTAGGATAACTTGGGATCTAGCAGCTTCTACATTAAGGGATTGAAAGGCCTGGAATATGATATTCCAGAGATCAGGGGAGCTAGGATTAAAACTAAGACTCAGTTACCCAGCAAAATTGAGTATAATGTTCCAGGGGAAAATATGGCCATTCAGTGAGATGGAGGACTTTCAAACATTCTTGCTGAAAAAACCAGAACTGAAAAGAAAGTTTGACACTCAAATACAAGAAGCATGAGAAGGTAAACATGGAAAAAGAAATCATAAGCAACTTATCAAAGTTGAGCTATTTACATACCACCATGGAAAAGTGATAATTATGACTTATGAAACTTTTCTCAGTATGAGGATAGGTGAAGGGAATACAAATGTATATATATGTATACATACACATATGTCTATATATGAAGATTTATATATACATACACACACATATCTGAGTATGTGTATATATGAATAAGATAGAGGGCAGAAGATCAATTGAATAGGAAGGTACACTACTCTTAAAGGTGGGATTCTGAGATGGGAGAGGATTAGAATGAGAGGAGACAGGAAGAGACAGTATGGAGTTAATCATCTCATAGAAGAGGCGAAGGATAATTGTTATGGGAAGAACAGGAAGGCAAAAGGGAAAGGGTCAACCTTACTCCCATTGAACTTGGCTTACGGAAGGAACAACATAAACTCTAAACTGTCTATCTTGCCATACAGGAGAGTAGGGAGGATGGGGATCAGAGGTGGGATGACAGAGGGGAGTGCAAGGTTGGGGGGGAGGGTTGATGCAACTACACACTTCTGTAAAGAGACAGGGACAGGGTCAGGGTAGAGAATAGAACAAGGAAGGGGCGGGATTGGAAGGGGGGGGTCATATAATCAGTCTTTCACAATAGGCCCACTGTGGAGATGTTCTGAGTAATTACACATGTACAGCCTGTATTTAATTACTTGTCCTTCCAGTGGGGGTGGGTGACAAGGGAGGAAGGGAAAGAATCTAGAATTTAATGTTGTATAATCAAATGTTAAAAATATATATGTATGTATGTATATATATATATGTATATATATATATATATCTGTGTGTGTATACAATTATTATTATTATTATTATTGCCTACATCCAACTGGAATTAAGATACACAGGCACTGTGGAATGGAGATCCATTCTGCCCTACCAGAAAGTCAGAGGGGTGATGGGGGATGACATAGGAGAGAGCAGTTTTGGGGAGGGTTTATACATTGGAATGGCTGTTTTGAAGTGTTGGGCAGGGGAAAGATGGGGAGAAAATTTTTAACTCAAAATCTCATGGAAATGAATGAAGTAAACAAGAAAATAAATAAATTAATAAAAAATAAATTAAAAAAAAAGAAAATCATGAAAAGGGAGCCAACAACCTGACTGAAGAAAATAACACCTTAAAACATACATTAACTCAAATGGCAAAAGAGGCCCATAAAGCCAATGAGCAGAAAAATGCCTTAAAAAGCCGAATTTGACTGATTGAAAAAGAATCTCTAAAGCTCACTGAGGAGAATAATTGCTTCAGAATTAGCATGGAGCAAATGAAAGCAAATGACTTTATGAAAAATCAAGATACTATTAAACAGATCCAAACAAATGAAAAATAGAAGGCAATGTGAAATATCTCCTTGAAAAAAACCACTGTCCTGGAAAATAGATCCAGTAGAGACAATTTAAAAATTATTGGACTACCTGAAAGCCATGATCAAAAAAAGAACTTAGAAAGCATCCTTCAAGAAATTCTCAAGGAAAATTGCCCTGATATTTTAGAACCAGAGGGAAAATTAGAATTTGAAAGAATTCACCAATCACCTCTTTAAAAAGATCCCCAAAAGAAAACTCCTAGAAGTGTTATAGGCGGTTCCGGATTCCCCAGATGAGGGAGAAAATATTACAAACTGCCAAGAGGAAACTGTTTTAATACTGTGGAAACATAATCAGGATAACCCAGCGTCTAGCAGCTTCTACATTAAGGGATCAAAGGGCCTAGAATATGATATTCTCAAGAGAACTAAGATTAAAAGTAGGAATCACCTACCCAGCAAAATTGAGTATAATATTCCAGGGGAAAATATGGTCATTCAGTGAGGTGGAGGACTTTCAAGCATTCTGGATGAAAAAAACAGACTAAATAGAATGTTTGACATTCAAATACAAGATGAGTGAGAAGGTAAACAGGGAAATCATAAGGAACTTAACAAAGTTGAACTATTTACATGCCAGCATGGAAAAATGATAATTGTAACTTATGAAACTTTCTCAGCATGAGGATAGGTGAAGGGAACATAAATGTATACATATGTATACATATACATATGTCTGTATAGGAGGGTATATATGCATATGAACACATATGTGAGTGTGTGTGTATATTTGTACAGAGGGCACAGAATCAATTGAATAGGAAGGGATGATGTTTGAAAAGGTGAAATTGAGAGGTGAGAGAGGAATAGAATGAGAGGAGACAGGGAGAGACAGAATAGGGTTAATCATCTCATATGGAAGAGGCAAGTGATAACTGTTTCCTTGATGGTGAAGAACAGAAATACAAAAGGGAATGGGTCAACCTTACTCTCATTGAATTTGGCTTAGGGAAACAATGACATACACTCTAAATTTGGTATCTTGCCCTACAGGAGAGTAGGGATGATGGGGATGAGAGGGGGATGATAGAGGGGTGGGCAGGTTTGGTGGGAGGTTTCTTAGAAGCACATACTTACGTAAAGGGACAGGGACAAAGTAGAGAATAAAACAAAATGAGGGGGTGGGATAAGAAGGAGGGACATATAATCAGTCCCTCACAATATGTCCATTGTACAGATGTTCTGTGTAACTACACATGTACAGCCTGTATTGGATTCCTTGTCTTACCAGTGGGGGTGGGTGACACGGATGGAAGGGGTAGAACCTAGAACTTAAAGTTCTAAAATTAAATGTTTATATATATATGTATATATATATGTATATATGTGTGTGTGTATGTATGTATGTATGTATATACAAAATAATAATAATTATTATTGTTATTTACATGCAACTGGGTAATAAGGTATACAGGCACTGGGGTAGGTAGATCCATCTTGCCCTACAGGAAAGTCAGAGGGGTCATGGGGGAGGATATAGGAGAGAGCAGATTTGGGGAGGGGATATACAGTGGGATCACTGTTTTGGGGTGGAGGGCAGCGGAAAGATGGGGAGAAAATACGTAACTAAATCTCGTGGAAATGAAAGATGCAAACTAAAAATAAATGAAAGTTAATAAATTTTTAAAAAGGGGAAAAAGGAAACTTACTAAAGTTAACAAAGCCCAAGTGGAATGCATCCTTATGAAGGCAGTAGGAAGAACTAGGTACAAGGAGTCAGAAGACATGCATCTGAGTCCTACCTTGCTGTTTATTAACTTGGTAATCTTGGGCAAGCAGCTTTCCCTCTCTGAAGTTCAAATTTTTTCTTCTCATAAAAAGAGAGGACAGGACTTCTGGAGTACTTAATTTGGGGCCTTCAAATTTAATAAAAAAGGTTTTTGGGGGATAATTCTTTCAATTAAATTGGTTTCCTTTGTAAAAAAAAAAAGGACTTTTGATCAACTGTCAGATTTTCAGGACTTTGTTAAAAAACAAAAACCCTGAACTCAATAGAAAATTTGACATACAAGAGCCAGGAGAAATATAATTTCCATACCAATGACCAATTAAAAGGGAATAAATATGGATAGAATGTTTACCTTTGTCTAAGATTGTTACTAGTATTTAGGTCGCTTATAAGAAAAATTGGGGTAAACCTGAGTATGATATGACTTCAGAAAAGTAAAATCATTCAATGATAGCTAAAAAAGTAATTATCTTGTATAAATGAGGTGCAAGAGGAAGAATCAGTACAGACAAATTAGATGGGGGAGGGGGCTGTTAGTTCTGGAAACCTACTTTCATTGGGAATGGGTTTAAGAGGGGAAAATACATAAATATCTAGAAGAGTATAATAGTCTTCTAAACTTAAAAAAGGAATTAAACTCTAAGGGGATGGGGGGAGAATAAAGGAAGAATCTTTAGCAGGGAGGGTAAAGGAATAGGTTAATAGGGGGAAATAGAAGGGTGTTTAGATTTAGGGGAATAGGCAGATAAGGGAGGGATTGCTGTAGTGAGGGCAGGTTAAGGAATAGGAGAATAAGGTAGTAAGTCGAAGTAAAGTAGAGGAGTTAGGAGAGATAGTGGAAAAAAGATATGCACAAAAATTTAAAAAAAAACAATGAAGATTAGGAATAGAATCTCTTAAGCAAAGTATATGTTATGTTTTTATATGTGTATCTATGTGTGTATATATATGTATATGTATATGTATATGTATATGTATATGTATATGTACATATCTATAGCTATTTAAATATATCCATGCTCAATTGTAGCCTTAGGGTGACAGGTGGTAAGGGGAAGAAAGTTGGAAAAAGAACAAAGTAAAAAGTATACAGAAAAGAACAAAAGAAAATCAACAAAGAAGCAAAGAAAAGATGTGCAGTTTTCAACATAATGTACAGTATTTAATATAGTCTTTCTTGAAATGAAAAGTTATTTCTATATATTCTGAATCCTCTCCTATGGTCTGCTATGTACATGATATGTTTTCTTTTTTTTAAATTAAATTTTATGTTTATTTTTAGTTTAAACCATTCATTTCCACAAGATTTTGAGTTACAAATTTTCTCACCATCTTACCCCTACCTCCACCCCAAAACAGCAATCTCATTGTTTACCCCTCCCCCAATCTGCTCTCTCCTATATCCTCCCCCATCCCTCCTCCTACTTTCTGGTAGTGTAAGATGGATCTCTATACCCCAGTGCCTGTATATCTTATTTCCCAGTTTCATGTATATAATAATAATAATAATAATAATAATAATAATAATTTTAAAAAACATTTGATTTCACAACTTTGAATTCCAGAATCTTTCCCTTCCTCCCTAGTCATTCACCCTTACTGGGAAGATAAACAATTCAATATAGGTTGTACATGTGTTGTGACTGTGTTGCCTTCCTCCCATTCCATGCTTTGATCCTTTTTGTCCCCAAAAAAGGAATCTAAAGTTGGATTGCTGTGCTTGCGTTGTTTCCTTTGATTGCTCATGTTGCCATTCAACTACTTGATTCTTTGCCACAGTAGACCTGTGCTTCCAGAGGGGAGAACTTTGTCCTGATTCACTGGGGTTTTTGAAGCTGCCAGAGCTATTAAAAGGGTGCCATCTCTGCAACTCCCACAAACTCTGGCTCACTGGTCACATACCTCAGAACCACTACCCAAGACTGCAATCCAGATCCAGGCAGGTAAAAGAAAGGGTGATTACCCTCTGAATGTTTGCATGGCCCCCCTACAATCTTCAGGCCAGGAGCTCTGAAGCTGCCACCTGGAGGTGGCTGCAAGGCCTCTGCACCTCCACCACTTCTAGCTCTTGGGGCAGGAGCCAGACCCACTCCTCCATGCCTCCCCTCAAATTTTTAAAAATGAATGTTGAATTTTTTTTTCAGAATTAGGTAGTAGTCAGAAGGTTATACATATATAATCATGCAAAACATGTCTGTGATAGTCATATTATGAAATACTAACGATATTTCCCTCCATCTTATCCCATCCCCTGTTTATTTATTCTCCTTCTCCTTTCATCCTGTTCCTCCTCAAAAGTGTTTTCCTTCTGACTACTCCCTTCCCCAATATGCCTTCCGTTCTCTCACCCCCACCCTTTTCCTATCCCTTTCACCCCTACTTTCTTGTAGGGTGAGATAGATTTCTATACACAATTGAATGTGTATGTTATTCCTTCTTTGAGCAAATTCTGATGAAAGGTTCACTCACTCCTTCTCTCCTCCTCCTCCACTGTAAAAGTTTTTTCTTGCCTCTTTTATGTGAGATAATTTACTCCATTCTACCTCCCCCTTTGTCTTTCTCCCAAGAAATTCCTTTCTCTCACCTCTTAATTTTATTTTTTAGCTATCATCCCTTCATATTCAACTCACACCTATGCCCTTGTAAAGCCAAGCATGAGCAGCTTTCCAGAGGACTACTGCTGTGAACAGCTTTGAGATTCTGATCTATTTATTCAGTAATAAATTAAGGCAAAATATTCACAGAAATCAAACTACAGCATTCACAATGTTATAATTTAACACCTTATCACTAAAATGGCTACATAGTTTTCACCAAAGTGGTCATGTAGTTTTAAGCAAAAGATAACATTCATTTAGTAATACAATCATTTAGTAAGTCCTTAATTCAATCATCCTTAAGGAGGCAAGCCTCCTTAATTGACACAAAGTACAAAGGTCAAAGTCATCCACTGCTTGGTCACATTGTCTTAATCTCTTCAATCAAAAAGTCTTCTTTCTTCTTAATTGGAGATTAGTTTCCAATCATCCTTAATTAGTAAATCCTTAACTCAGTCATCTTAATATAAAGGTCAGAGTCCTCCACCCCAGGCCACAGTAAGTCATGATTTTCTCAGTCTGCATTAAGTACCCAAGGCTAGGTCTTTTCACCTTGACTTGAGGTAGGCCCTCAGCTTCCATGGTTCCTCTTCCATGGTCCCAGCTCCTGCCTGAATCTATCCAACTGCCACTTGGGTTCAAAGGCAAACAGCTCTCAGTTTTTTGTCCAGCTTCTTGTGTAGTTCCTGTTCCATACTGAAGCTCACAATGTCTGGTCCACGTCAAGTCCTTCACAATTTATGTTCCTGAGAAAACAAAGCTTAACAAAGCCACAATAATATTCATTCACATTGCCAGCATGCTCATCAATTCACTTTCGCCCTGTGAAATCAACATAGTCCCAACAACAAGGTCTGAGTAATCAATAGAAATCATCACCATAGTCCCAGCACCTCTGAAATTGTCAGCAAGACCCTTCTCTATGATTTTTGTAAACATGTAACAAGAAAATCCTCTTTCAGGGCATCTGAAACAGCAGCAAGGTCCCAGGACTTCTGTAACAGCAACACCATCCTCTATTAGCAGAGGAATCTGACAAAGTAACATCAAAACAAAGTACTTACACCACAGCCATTCCTCCTCCCAGTTCTCCTCTCTTCTCATTTCTTCTCTGTTCTCAATGCAGTTCTCAGTTCTCTTCTCTCTCTTCAGCAGTAGCAGCCCAGCCTCCAGATGCTGCTCCCAGAAGTTCTGGCCTCTCTAAGCTTGGGATTTTCCTTATATATGGTATTAGCTCCTCCCTGTTCTGCCCCTTCCTGTTACTTCAACAAGTCCAACCCACTGTGGGATTCCCAAGTTATATGTCTTAATACTTGACACAATCATTAACTTGAACAAAGAGCTAAGTACCTGTTTGATTGCAAATACAAGGGCCAGGGAAGATCTTCAAATTCCCATTACCATTACAGTCCTCTGTCTATATATACTACATCTAAGTACCCTAATAAAAAAGAAAGTCTTATGTGTTACAAATATAATTTTTCCATGAAGGAATGTAAAAAGTTTTACTCTAATTAGTCCTTTATGATTTCTATTTCATCTTTACCTTTTCATGCTTCTCTTGAGTCTTCTATTTGAAAGTCAAATTTTTTATTTAGCTCTGGTCTCTTCTCAAGAACACATGAAATTCCTGTATCTCCTTGAATGTCCAATCTTCCTCCTCATGGATGATATGCAGTTTTGTTGAGTGGCTGATTCTTGCTTGTAATCCTAGCTCCTTTGCTCTCTGGAATATAATATTCCAGGTCTTCTGCTCCTTTAATGTAGAAGCTGCTTATTCTTGGGTTACCCTGATTGTGGCTGTACAATGTTTGAATTGTTTCTTTCTGGCTGCTTGTAATACTTTCTCCTTGGCCTGGGAATAGTAATGAAACTTTAAAATCCCTTTGTATTGCTCAGCTAAGAAGTACTTATCACCTAGTTTCAAATTAAGCCTCTGTTAAAGAAGGGTCTTATATAAGAAGAAGGGGATGAACAGGAAACCCCTGTTGCTGATGTGATAGGAAAGGGCTGAATAGGGAGGAGCAATACTGTATGTAAGGAAAAACTGCATCTCAGAAAGTCAGAATTTCCTGGGAACTTGTAGCAGTGGAGCTTCTTCTGAGGGGCAGCCAAGGTGCTGAAGACTTCTGAGGGCCAGCTCGAGCTGCTTAGGCTACTGAAGATTTCTTAAGGGCCAGCTCGAGCTTCTGAGGATGTCAGAGGGCCAGTCAAGCTGCTGAAGATTTCCAAGGGCCAGCTAGAGCTGCCAGAGGAAGCATGAATATGGTGTCAGTACTTTGTCTGTTTGTGGCTTTGTTAAGCCTCGACTTCCCAGGAATGGAGACTGTGAAGGATTTAAGGTTGATTGGACACTGTGAGATTCCATGTGAAACAAGAACTGCACAGAGAGCTGGACAAAGAACTGGGAGCTATCTGCCTTTGAACTCAGGTGACACTTTGGGAGTTGGGACAATGGAAGGGGAACCAGTGAAGCTGAGAGCCAGCCTCAAATCAAGCTGAAAAAAGACTTTACTTGCATACTGTGTACTGACTGAGAAGATTATGATTTACTGTGACCTAGGAGTGTGATTTTTGTACTTTGTGATTGAATTAAGGATTTTATGATTGACTAAATGAATGTACTTTGTTTATGATTGGAAACTAATCTCCAATCGAGACTACCCCATGGGTGAAGTACTTTGACTTTAGTATTTTGTGTCCCTTATGGAGGCAAGCCTTCTTAAGAATGATTGGATTATTGAATTACTAAGTGATTGATTGATTAAATGATTGTGCTTTGTTCAAAACTATGTGACCACTGTGGTGAAAACTATGTGATCATTTTAGTGATAAGTTGTTGAGTTGTGACATGATGAATGCTAAAATTTGATTTTCTGTGATAAGTTGTAACAATGTGAATGCTGTACTTTGATTTTCTGTGAATGTTTTGTTCTGATTTGTCACTATACTATGTAATTAGAACCTTGAAAGCTGTTCATAGTAGTAGTTCTCTGGAAAGCTGCTTGTGCATGGCTTTACAGAACTCTGGAATTTGATTATAATAGTTCTGGGAGCTACATTTTGAGATCTCTTTCAGACTGATTCTTTCAATTTCTATTTTCCCCTCTGGTTCTAAAATATCAGGGCTATTTTCCTTTATAACTTCTTGAAAAATGATATTTAGGCTCCTTTTTTGCATCATTGCCGTCATGTAGTCCAATAATTTTAAAATTATCTCTCCTGAATCTATTTTTCAGGTCAGAGTTTTTCCAATGTAATATTTCACATTGTCTTCCTTTTTTTTCATTCTTTTGGTTTAGTTTTATAATCTCTTTACTTCTCATAAAGACATTAACTTCCATTTGCTCCATTCTAATTTTTAAGGAACTATTTTCTTCAGTGAGTTTTTGGACCTCTTTTTCCATTAGACCAATTCTATTTTTTTAAGGCATTATTTTCCTTATTGGCTTTTTGGACTTCTTAGGCCATTTGGTCTAGTGTATTTTTAAGGTATTCTTTTCTTCTGTATTTTTTGGATCTCCTTTATCAAACTATTGAATTGGTTTTCATGATTTTCTTGCGTCACTCTCATTTCTTTCCCATATTTTCCTCTACTTCTCCTACTTGATTTTCAAAATCCTTTTTGAGTTCTTCTTTAGCCTGATACCACCTCATAATTATCTTGGAGACTTTAGCTATAGGAGCTTTGACTTTGTTTTCCTCTTTTGATTGTATGTTTTGATCTTCTTTGTCACCAAAGTAAGTTTCTATAGTCAGATTATTTTTCCATTGCTCATTTTCCCAGTCTATTACTTGATTTTTAACTATTTGTTAAAATATGGCTCTGCTTCCTGGGTGGAGGGTACACTGTCCCAAGTTTCAGGCATTTGGGGCATTTGTTTTCAGAGATACTTCCAGGAACCTGTAAATTTTCAGTACTTCCAAGGTGGTATGATCTAAGGAGAGATATTTATTTCTCTCCTGGCCTGTGATCTGTTCTGTGAGCCCTACAAGTACTCTTTTTTGCCCTGGAATTGTAAGGAGGGTACCTTCTCCACTGTTGCTGCAAGCTCGGCTATGCTAGTGTTCCTCCTCACCCTGTGACTGCCACCCAGGACTGTGACCCAGTTCCAAGCATAAGCAAAGCAACAGAGTTCTACGTCAGTGCTAGCAAAGAGACCCCTGTGATCTCCTTCTTATCAGTCTTTCAATCCCCTTACCATCTGTGTTCTGAGAGCTATAGAAGCAGCTGCTGGTGTTGCCACTACTGCTGCTGATTCAATCTCTCCTAAGGCCTGCTCCCAGTTTGCTGTAGCCAGGGCTGGGTTGGCACCACATGTGCTAGACTATACTTCTCTCTCAATCTGGTGCAACAGACCTTTCTTGTCAACCTTCCAGATTGTCTTGAGCTGGAAATTTGTTTTACTCTCATTGTGTGGGTTCTGCTGCTCTAGAATTTGTTTAGAGTAATTTTTTAAAGGTATTTGGAAGAGTTTGTGATACAGCTCTGACTAGTCCCTGCCTTTATTCTGCCATATTGGCTCCACCCCCACTAAGTTAATGTATTCTGGCTAACATAAAGTATAATGAAAGGACAAGTAATCTTATTAGATTGTTTGTGCAAATCAGTTTTTAAAGACATAAACCATTAGCTTTCTTTTTCCATGTAAAAAGTCTATCTTTTTTTGAGACTGATTGCTTATCTTTTTAATAATGAAAATGCAACTTCTATGATCTGATCCCATTACTGAATGGTAAAGGATCTTTGATGTGCTAGGTTTCCAACTTAAGTCAGTTTGCCCCTCCTTTGGCAGCCCTTCTCCAGGTGACTTAGTGTATCAGTGCCAGAGATCAACTTAATTTCACTTAGTTCAGAATTCCCTAGTAGCAGAGATAACAACTGTATGCCTTCATGCCCAGTTTAGGAAACTATTGTTTAATGGTCACTAAGAATAATTATTGAGTATTTAATACTCCAAATATAGGTATGTGGCTTAATGCTATACATCACTATTGACTTAAACATTGAATCATGCTTATGAGAAATCTATCTGACATTTTTTTTTGAACAAAGTGATTCAATCACATGTCCTTTAGTACAGAACAGACAGAGATGCAAAAGTACACTTCTAAATGAATTCAGGACAAAACCCAGGGAAAAGATAATATCAGATAAACAAAGCAAAACACACTCACACACACACACACACACACACACACACACACACACACACAAATCCTCTAGGGTTCATCTATGAGGTGGCATCAGACTTAGTGCTTCTTCAATTATAATATTTTTCACATGACATTGACCTAGGGCTAGCTCTTATTTTGGATGCTAGGATAAGATTGAAGAATTATCTCTACAGGATAATACAATGAATCTAAAGTAACAAGACAAAATTGAATGTAAATAAATACATAATTCTATACTTCTATTTAAAATATCAACTGCATGAATACAGAATGTGGATGTCTATATTTGGGGGGGAGGGATTACCCATTTAAGATGATTTTATGGGGGACAGAGAGACAGATGGAGAGAGGGAGGAAGACAGAAACAGAGAGTAGAGAAAGAGAGGTAGAGAGAGGGGTGGGGTTCAGTTGTCTATGCATTCCATATAAGTATTAACGCAGGGCAAGTACTAGTAATAGGTCAAGGACTAAAATATTATCTAAGTCAATAAGACATTGGGGTGTATGAGGGCAGGAAGGAGTAAGGAAGAAGAAGGTTGGATTAATTAGGAATCTTCTCAAGCATCAGTGAGGAAGTTTGAGAACAAGTTATGAACATTTTGAAGTGGAAAGTGGCTTTTAAAACTAGCATCAGAGATAGGACTGGAATTAGAGTTTTTTAAAAATCAAAGAAGGAGACTGAAGCATCAATTGGGTCTCAAGGATAAAGTCTTTGGCATTATTTCAATAATGGTAGGTTATTCACTACCTCTTTCCAAAGCAACAATGTCCCCTGGATATGTATATTCAACAAACACTTATTAAATTCCTTATTGTTTGCTCAGCATCGGGGTTACACAGTTAAAAATAAAACAATTCCTATCCTCAAGGAGTTTATACAGTAAGTGAAATAAAGTATTTAGTTTCATCGCTAAACACAATTCTTCATCTGCTTGAATTTAATTATGTCCCTCTATAAAGTAGGTGATAGGCCTACTGAACTGGTCAGACAGTAAATATGGCATGAGTTACATGAGCTGTAGATATCACATTGTAAAAGAAATGTTGACAAAATAGAGTAGATATACTAAGAACTGAAAAATTAGTGGTTAGTTGGATAAAATTGAGGGAAATTATTACTATACAATTATACTAATAACCAATCATTAAATTGAGATGCCAGGTTTTTCTGCTTTAATTTTCCCATTAAGGAAATTAATGTTAAGGTCACTCCCTTAAGGACATGACTGACAAGCTTATTCTTTCCCATCAAGGAACAGGCTCTTCAATTTTGGGTGGGATCCCACCCAACTAAGAGACCTAACTTCTGTTTAGAGTATAAACAGAATGAAGTCTGGGCAAGTCCTTACCCTGGGGAAAGCAGCCCCAGTTCTTGTACCTCTCCATCAAAGTTTAGGGTGGCTCAACTCATGAAGGAAAAAAAAAACAATCAAAGTGGTCTGGATGGGGATGGGTTCTCCTGTCCAAATTGCTGTAGCAGGCTAGAAATATTTCAATATGCAAGGAATTTTTTAAAAATGTCATTCAAATGGCTAAGCAAAAAGTGTGTATGTGTGTAGCATATACACATATACATACATACATACACACGCATACACACATAAATAAATATGCGCACATATACAAAATAAATGTGAATGGAATAAATACACGTAAATACAATGAAAATAACTGCAGGGTAGTTTGGGAGTTAGGGAACTTTAGTAGATCTAGATAAGTTGATATAAATGGAATATTTCACCTTCTAGAGGTCAACTCTTTAATGATAATCTCCTTTGAACTTTGATAAGATGAATTCTTGGGCAACAGAGATGCGTCTGAGGTTGAACATAAATTCAAAACTTTTCTCCATTTAAGGTGAGATGTGTGCAACTTGTACTCCACTGACATAGCTTTCAAGAACCCAGGGTAACCTCAAGAACAGAAAAGGCAGAGGAGCAGGGTTTTTAAGGGAAAACAAACAAAAAAAATAAATCACCACTGTTAAATGTCATCATGGCAATTTTGCCCCATTGCTACACTTTGTTGAGCTTTTTGTTTTAGCTTTTGTTTTTGGATCATTGTCCCTTCTACCCAATGTAACTTCTTTCCCTGGACTGTTTTATTTTTGTGACATACACAATGAATTCAAGAAATTTGATGCTGAGAAGCAGTAGCTCCATTCAATTTTTGGATCACAATTTCAAGTACATTTTTGAAGTAGGACATAGAAAGAGAACATGTGAATTTAAAATTGTAAGGGTGTTTGACGTCATCAGCCACTGGGGGCGCACCACAACAGTCTGGGGACGGGGTAGAGGCCCGCGTATGTCTCAATGAAGAAGGCATGATCACGTGAAATGTCTCCTTATCTTCAGGGCTGTACGTGAGTGGCTCACCGGGCGATGACGGCACTCTGAGGCGGGAATCAAAAGCTAGGGTATAAAAAGGGGAACCGCATGCATGTAGCTCTCTCTGTTCCTGTATATGCTGCAATAAACATCTTTACCATTTGCCCGAGTCCTGAGTTGCTCTGTGGGGGGGTAGTTCTTCAAGCGGGTCTTGAAGCTGGTGACGACCGAAGCCTGAGAGGAGGATAGCACCTGGAAGAGGTAAGTTATAGAATAGGGTCCCCAGAGTCTGAGGTGAGGGACATTTTACAAAAATATATATATATATATATATGTATATATATATATATATATATATATATATACATAATTATTCATTTTTTATTATTAACAAGTAGTTATTTAGTACAATAGATAATAGTGAAAGCTTGAGGAAGAGAAGCAAGAGAAATGCATCTGTTACAGGGCAATAAGAGGCTTGAAGATGTGGGCTTGGATTTAGGGAAGTATGAGAAAATATACAGAGATGCTGCTGCTTTGAGCCATTGAGAAGGATGCTATGGGACCAGTACTGTGAAAGGAAAATGAGCTTTCAGGAAGAAGTTCAGCAGCAAGTGTTCATTATAGGGAACATAGTATGAAAGAACTATTTACGCAGTTCTCTGAAAGCAGAAGGACTTAAACAAATACCATAATTCAGACTAATTTTGTAAATTTCCCTGTACTTTTTTGGAAAGATTGCTTACGTTGATTTTTGTGTTAAAGGATATGGCACTTTTTAAACAATATAAATTGCAAATAATGGCGATGTCTGTGAGGTTTTTCTAGTCTCCTATTTTATAATACCTTAACTTGAGAAGTCTGGAGAAAACTTGGTTATTCATGCTCCCTGTTTTTGTTTCTAAAAAGAGAAAAGAAAACAGAATTCCAAGAAGCAGACTGTATTTTTCATTCTCAAATCCTTTCAAAATTGAGAGATAGTAAGAATAATATTCAGCATTTTGATAGCACTTTATGGTTTGCAAATTACTTTACTAGTATTATCTCATTTGAGTTTCACCTCAAAGCTGGCAGGTTGTGGCTATTATTTTCTTCATTTTATAGATGAGGAAACTGAAGCAGAAGGCAGATAAGTGACTTGACCAGTGTCACACCTCTAAGTAATTGAGACAGGATTTGAACTCATGTCATCCTGACCTCACATCCAGTACCTTGTATACTAGGCCAGCTACCTGATAATACTTTGTAGCTAGAAATAGCTATATAGATAGAACTCTGGTATGTTTTATTCACTGATATTGAATACTGCACTATAGACATTACAGATTTGTTTAATAATTGTCCAGAAGACAGGAGACACAAAATAGTTATCTAGTAGAAGGTCATATATTATTTTATTTTCAGTCTTTTATCTCCACCTCTTAGCATAAATGCTTATTGTACTTTTTAATTGAAATGGTTGGGTACCAGGGGCCAAGCATGTTAAAAGGAAAGGCAGAATAAAAATATCCTCTACATAGTAGACTATTTATAGTAGTGCATTTTGTGGTAGCAACATACTTGAAATAGCGTAGATGTCTATTAATTGGAGAATGGTCAAATGCATCATAGTTTATGAAAGCTGTGGGATATCACTGCATTGTTACTAGAGCAACATTTATGGTATTCAGAAAATCATGGAAAGAATAAACTGGCAAAATGAAATAAGTAAAACAACTCTCTTTCTCTCTCTCTGTACATCTATATCTATATCTATACACACACAAAATGGATATAATAATATAAGTTAAAAAAATGAAAATAAATGATGTGTAATTATGGTCAATGTTGACCCTGAAGAAGAGTTGAGAAAAAGTGTACCTTACTTGTATCTTTGCAGAGGGGGTTGACTGTAAGATGGTATATTGTCTATATTGTCAGACACAGGTAATATTTGGGTTGGCTTTGTTGAATTGCTTTTCTTTCAAAAATTTCATTTAAAATCTTTATTATGAAGGTTGACTTGATGGGCGGAGGAAGTAGAAACATATGTGGAGAAATGAAGTTGATACAAAACCAGAAGATACCAATGAAAGTTAAATCATAGAAATTGCAAGGTAAAGAAAAAAAAAGGTTATGGTACCATTTCTGTCTGAAAATTGTTTTTGTAAATATATTTAGTTTGGAGACCATATCTGTTACTAGTACTAAGAGTGAAGGTCAAAAACATTTGTGAGAACCTTTCTCAAAAGCACTACACAGTCAAGTTAACACAGTGCTAATAGCATTATAGCTGTGTGTTTACTAGTGAATGCTATTCACATAAATGTCTACTTTAACCTTTTATGCACAAACCGCAAAAGTGTAGATGTATAATTTGAAATATATGATACTGTTTGCAAACAGGGCCAGAGGGGCTAGGGTAATTAAATTAATTACTTTTCTGCACCATCGTACTCATTTGTAATAGTACTATATTAAAAATTTTAACTTCTAAGCATACAGCAAGTGGGGAACATCCATCCAATCAGTCTGGTAGCTTGTATTAAAACTGTTAACAGGTGCATGATGCTGTGGAACAAATGGCTCATTGATTGTTCCATTTCAACTCTTGGTCTCTTCTATTTAAAGGCTAGAGTGAATGAAGGAAGAAAGCATGAGATACTTTAGTTTAAATAGCATGTCTTCATTTCATCATTGTGTTTAGTTTTGGGAGATGTTATCCTGTTAATATTTCTCCCATTCCCACCAAAAATATTTTTTTAAATGAATGATATTCTGCACAGGCATTTTTCTTTCCTGTCTCAATGTTTTTTGAGGTCTCTATGGCATATAGTGCCTTTTTATTCAAATCTACAGGTCTCATATTTAGAAATGTGGCTTGATAGGTACTACTGATAGGTACATGATCCATTGATAGGCAAATTAATTATTGATAATTCATTAGTTTATTTGCAAATACAGATGGACTTGGTAATCTGCTAATCCAACACTCTGAGGAAACCATGACCTGTTTAATAAGGGGATTTCTTCCAGTAATGCAGATCGTAACCCACCTAAGCCTGCCTATCATTTGCAACTTTCAAACTTGTCCTTCCATAGTGTTACCACAGAAACTACACCCAATGCAACATGTGCCCTTGCTCACATTCCCTTTATACTGTCTGGGTACCAATGGGTCACATAGCCTGCTCATGGGTTATGCTTCCCAGTAACTATATGACCATCCCATCTTTTTCTTTTTTCTTTATACTACTTCTCATTGTAATTTTAAGATGTCTGCTCACACTCACCATTTATTTCTCAACTGCCTTTTGGGTTATACTCAATTTCAACTTTTTGGAGACCTTAGCATTTCAAGGTTTGGGGTTGTACACTATTATATGAAGAACATCCATGTTTGAAAGAAATGGTTTAGTCATTGACATTGTATTTAGAGAAGAAATTTTTCTGAAAGAAATGTATTCACAACACTAGGTCAGAGAGA
Source organism: Pseudochirops cupreus (assembly GCA_028627135.1). Lineage (NCBI taxonomy): Eukaryota > Metazoa > Chordata > Mammalia > Diprotodontia > Pseudocheiridae > Pseudochirops > Pseudochirops cupreus. The sequence continues at coordinate 481,597,195 of CM053581.1, forward strand.
TGACATTATAAACTTCAATTTTTCTCAAGGTGTAGACCATATCAGATGATGCATTTTTAACATTTATGACAAAATACACACACATACATATCCAATTTTAACAGTCTAAAAGAGATTGTGCTTGTGAGTACACAGGGCACAATAGAAAAGACTTGAAGGGAAATTGTAGCGACTTAATCTCTCTCCTTATTTTAAAACAGTTCAATTATATAAAACTTAACCCAGAACACATCAAAAAAGAGAATGGGAGTCTACCATCTATTTTCACCTGTACAGGAAGAAGTGAGTCATCTACCCTTACCAGTATAGGAAGAAAAACAAGGGTTGTATTGGCCACTTGGATTTACCTGAGACTTTTTAAATAAATCAATCAATAAACATTTATTAATCACATACTATGTGCCAGACATTATGCACACAATCGGACAGTACTTTCCCTCACAATCCAATATGTTGAACATGTATAAGTCTAGTTAAAGCCAAGGGGAATATGTTTGCTGCACATGCATAGCCCATGGCTATTTTCTTCCTTGGCAATGCTATTATATACATGAAGATTCATCCCATTTCCCTCCTTTTCCTGAAGTTTGCAGATGCCACATCTGCTCTTCTGCCTTTCAAACCAGAGCTCATTTACTTCCATTTGCATAGACTTCCTAATTTCTAGATTTTGTTAATAACTTTTGAACTGTGCTGTCTTGTCATTTTCCTAGTTCATTCTGGGTTCATTTCCTGACTGTCCTTTCAGGTTCTGCTGATGTTTCATTCCTGTGATCATTATCTTAGCTATTCTTCCATTAATTTAGTCCTTGCAGATATCTTGTATAATTTCTGTGTTAATTTCTAAGATAAATGACCTTCTTTTCCTATGCTGTTTCTCCCTATATTACAATAAGGCATGCTTCAAACAACACTTTTTAAGCATGAATAGTTAGCTTAATGCATATCCCATTGATGAGTTTCTTACTTCCATCCTAAGATGAATTTATCTTATCATCAGGCATTTTCTTTGCCAGAGTCCTTGACCAGTTTTGCCCCTTAGTCACTATGATAGTTAGAATCACATATAGTGATTTCTAAACTGAAAAAAGAGAACAAAATAACATTAATAAAAATAGCCATTAAACCTAAGTGACTCAATATATGTGTGTAATTTTCAAAAATTTGCCTCACTTTCATAGGGTAGATATATTCTTCCAGTATTATTGGGGGCCATCTAGGTCCTAGTATTACCTAGCATTTTGCTCTTAATACATAGCATTTGAATAAGATGGAAAGTACCAAGTCAAAATCACTCACAAGTTTTACAGATAACAGCAAATTGGAATAGTTGGTTAACATCTTAAAGGATAGGCCTGGAGTTCAGGCTAACTATGGCTAATTAGAGAAATGGTCAGAACTATACAAGATCAAGTTCAGCAGGGCAGCAATTAAAGAATTAGATAAGAACTACAAAGATACAAGGTGGATAATCATTAGCCTTGATTATATAGTAGAAAAAGATCTGGGAAGATATTTCATGAAAAGATGGACATGAGTGAATACTTTAAGCCTTTATTTTTAAATCTTTTTTCATGCATTTAGATATTTATTAAATAAGACAAGTTTTTTTTTTTCATTTTAGTTGTCATAGATGCACCCTATTAGTATATGGCATCCCCTGTTCACCTCAATATTTTTTTAGAAAGTTGAGGAGAAATTGGATACTTTTAATCAATCAACTTCCAATTATATAGAAAGTGCCTTCATTGTGTCAAACAGTATGCTAGGCACTGGGGATACACTTGCAAAAATGAGAGTGACTGCTTTTGGATAGTTTGCATTCTATTAGGAGGGTAGAGCAGGTCAAAGAAATTGGGAAGATTTACTCTGAAGAAAAGATATCTTACTTTTTCAATTGTAAATGTCAATACTCACTTTCATTCAGAGGTAAATATTTAAAGTACACAAAGAGAAAATCAAAATCTAAATTGAAGTTGTCCCAAGGTCATTAATGAAGAGGCACAAACTGAATTATCCAGACAGTAAACAAAGTCCAAAGAGCTAAGCCTGATTCAGAGCCAGAGGCAGCTCGGTCATTAACAAGAACATCTATATGAGATATGTTCTTTGAAGGTCAAAAAGCATATGCACAAGGAATCTTATTTAGATCAGGGCAAGAAACAATAATCTTACTCTGGACTTGTTATGAATTACACTGTAAGAATTTAAGGGCCCACACCTGCTTTTATGTGCTTCTACACATGCCCTCCAAGAATGCCTACCATGTGATTCTGTAACTGTGCTGGAACACATATTACAATAAATGTAAATGCAATAGAACATTAGTATAATATGAATTATTATTATTATTATCATATGGTTGCAGATGTGAAAATAAATGTGAAAGTTCACTATGACTTGCAAAACTAAATTCAATTCGATCTAAGCATTTCTTGTTAGGCTGGGGGAAAAAAAAAGGACAGCTGCATAATATACAAAAAAAGCCTGCTTTAAAACATGGCTATCTAAGACATATTAGATTTGTCTCAAAAAATCAGTATTGTATGGGAAGTCATTAAGAAAGATTCTTAAAATAAGTTTGATAACTGAGCCCATTTCAACTGAAATATGCTTAAATATTTGTGCTTATACATGTATATATGCGTACTAGTCACACCCTTATACCATAAGCATTGTAGCAGTATGTGTCTCCATTTGTAATTTGTACTTTACCTTCTCAAAGGGAGATCATCAAACCATGTTTATGACATTATTTAGTTTTAACGGCAACTGTTTTTCAGGTTCAAGTTACTAACACTGGGAAGTGCTTATTAGACAATTTATGTTTGTATATCAATTGCTCTTACATTATTAGTTTAAAAAATCAATTGGAATTTAATATTGACTTAAGAATAAAGACATCATAAGCTTATGACAGGATTAAAGATTCTAAAGTTTAAATGAGTTTCTGAACACATCTCAGAATTGGGAGAACTTTTATGTTTTTTTTCCTTGGAATCAAGATGATTTCTTCAAAGTAACATAGCAGAAAGGGAGGGAGGGATAAAAATAATTCTTGAAGGGTCACAATTAAGGTACTATCACACTTCTGCTTTTAATATTTCTAACATTTAGCAAGTGCTTGGCATAAGGTATGTGCTTAATAATGCTTGCTTAACTAATGTTTTCCTTTTGTTTTTGTTTTCACTTATTCTAGAGTATCTATATATTGGTAGAGAGGTTTCAATCTACATTGGTACATGCATTAACCACAATGATGAAATTATAGATTTTTAAAAAATCAATTAATTTATTTCTAGTTTTCAACATTCACTTTCATAAGTTTTAAATTTTCTCCATCTCCCTCCATAAGAGAGCATGCAAGCTGATATAGACTCTACATATACCATCTTATTAAACACATTTTTCACATTAGTCATGTATTATAGAAGATTTAGAATGAATGGGAGCAACCATGAGAAAGAAAACTAAACAAAACAGAAAAAAAGAGCAAATAACATGTTTCAATCTGCACTCAGGCTCCATATTTCTTTCACTGGATGTGAATGGAGTTTTCCATCATGAGCATTTTGGAGTTGTATTGGGTCCTTGCATTGCTGAAAAGAGCTAAGTCTATCAAAAGTCAGTCATTGCCCAATGTGACTATTACTGTGTAAAGTGTTTTCCTGGTTCTGCTCACTTGACTCAACATCAGTTCATATAAGTCTTTCCAGGTTTTTCTGAAGTCTGCTCATCATTTCTTATAGCACAATAGTATTCCTTTAAAATTCACATACCACAGCTTGTTCAGCCATTCCTCAATTGATGGCCATCCCTTCAATTTCCATAAAAAGAGCTACTATAAATATTTTTGTACATCTGGGCCTTTTCCCCATTTTTATGATCTCTTTGGGATATAGCCCTAGAAGTGTTATTTCCAGATCAAAGGCTATTCATATTTTTATAGTTCTTTGGGAATAATTCCAAATTGTTCTCCAGAATGGTTGGATCTGTGCACAACTCCACCAACAATGAATTAGTGTTCTTGTTTTTCCCATGTCTGGTCCAGCATTTATAAATTTTCCTGTTTTGTGATTCTAACCAATCCAATAGGCATTTTGTGATACCTAAGAGTTGCTTTGATTTGCATGAAATTATAACATTTAAACTATTTAAGTAATTGCTGCCAGAGGAAAACTAAATGATCTTATTGAAATGCAAGACTGCCCTAAGTAAGTCTATTATTGAAAAGAAGATAAGGCATATAAGGTTCTTGATTTTCATTTAAAAACATTTAATTCCAGGAAAGAATTTGGTTCAAGTCACATTGTGAAAAGAATCAGTGAGATTGTAGATTTTTCAATAACATTTTGTTCATATATTTCTGAGAGTACATATTTTAAAATTTTACCCTAACAATGCTTTTATTTCTAGAATAGGTATCATTAAAGACTAGGATATGTGCAGGATGTTTTATTTTGACAAACTTAATTTTAGCAATTTCACTGTTGCTGTTCCTCACCAAAATGAGCCTGGGACTTACGATGTATGTATTTCATGTGTATTTGTTTATGTGCATGTTACTTCCTTTGATAGGATATGAACTCCTTGAGGGCAGGGATTGTTTCAATTTAACTCAGCATCTAATATAGTAGTATATAGTAGTGCTTAATAATTGTTTGTTGATTAATTTAATGATAACCTTTATAGACTGGCTCATCAGTTAGAACTTATTTTTCATGGAGTAGTGAAAGAACTCAAGAAAAAAAAAGAAATTCTCTCCCTTTCTTCTAAACTTCACTATTACCTTGATCAGAATTCCCAGTATTTCTTGGCTAGATTTCATTGCCTACAAATAAGGATATTAAAAATAATCACATTTTTTATGTAATAGGTAAAGGCTGTGTATTAAAGTTGACAAATCATTGGAGAAAAATGTACATCTATTCATTTTAATTACTATTATTAATACTATTTCATAACTCATTGTGGATAATCAACGAATAATATTCCATCATCATGAATCAGATATGATCTTATCTAATATTATGAATTCTTGCTGGACCCAAAGATTTGGGGCCTTTTACCCATTCCCTTTCCAATGGGTCTATCATGTGGACTGGATTCAGTCTTGGGGGAGTGCTGCTTCTAATGACAGGAGTTCAACTCCCTTTTTTTTTCATACTTTATAGCTGATTAAATTCTCAACCCAGGTTAAATTACTCATTGCTTGAGTTTTGGCTCATATCTAGGATGTCCCTAAAGGAATGGAATAGAAGAGTCCTCAGTGCCCAATATTATTTAAGCTTTAGATAAATATTTATTTAATATGCACAAAAAGTTCTAAAAGAGACAAAACAGTAACAACATGCATTGACAATGCACTAAACAATAATTAACTTACAACACATAAGTACAATTACAACCTGTTGGGTATTATATCATAATTATTGAAGAAAGAGAACATAAAAGAGGCAGAGTGACTCTGTTATTAAAGGTCTACTGATTCAGGAGCCAATCAGAGGATTCTTTCTTCATCTGAAGGTGTTAAACACCATCAGATCATGGTCTTGCACATATGATTGGTTGGAAGTAAGATGGGCTCTATCTGTGCTCTATGTAACCACGATTATCCTTAAAATATGAAGCAATCATTATTTTTGGTTAAGCTTTACTTAGCCAGAAGTAAAAAATGATTTACAAAATAAACGTATAAGCACCCAATGATTCTTGATTTGAAAATGAATGGCATAGTACTGTTGAAAGAGAACTGGCTTTAAATTCAGAAGTCTTGGGTCCAAATCAAGATTTACCACTCATTCCACTTATTATGCTTAGTGAATCAAGTACCTTTTTTGGCTTTTTTTTGATTTTCTTATCTATTAAATTAAAAGGTTTAGTTAAAAGATTTCTGAGGTTCCTCTTGTGTTGAAATCTGGTATCCTATGAGGACTTCTATGCATTGAGGAGATTTGGGACTTACTGTAAAGTTGTAACATATTCATTTGTTAAATTTATGGAAAATTTTTATGTAGAACCCAGGACTAGAAATATAACCTTAAAAAGTTGGCAGTCCAACTTTCACTTATTTGTGTTTTCACAGGCTATTGTCCATGCCTGGAATACATGAGCTTTTTTTCAAAGTTCATCTCAAGGACATCTACTGTAATGACTCATTCCAGATATCCTCATCTGTTATGTGGTGCAGCAGATAGAGAGCTGGACCTGATGTTAGGTAACCCTGAGTTCAAATCAGACCTTAAATGTTTACTAGTTGTGTGGCCCTGGGTAAATTATTTAATACTTACCTGCCTTAATTACCTCAACTGTAAAACTGAGATAATAATAGCACCTATTTTCTAGCATTGTTGTGAGGATTAAGTGAGATAATATTTTTAATGGACTTAGTCCAGGATCTGGAATATGATAGGTATTTAATAAAGATTTCTTTTCTTCCTACTAATGTTCTTTCAATCATTAAGTTATTCAATATATACTGGTCTGTTTGCATGCTGTATTCTTGAAGTAGGATGCAAACTCCTTGAGGGCAGGGATTTTTTTTGTCATTCTCTCCCCAGAGCCTATTACAGTGACTTGCATATGAGAGTCACTCTGTAAAATCTTGATGGATTAGTGTGGATGATATTTCAGTATCTAAGAATAATAAAACCTTTATTTAAATTTGAAATTACTTAACATTAAAAATAACTAAGAATTAACTACACAAAGATAATTCAAATGCATATTTAATTAGTAATTGGTTTTATTTCTGCTTATGAGAACCAATGACTAAATGATTGAAACACAAAATTCAAAGTAATAAACATTAATAGCCACTAAAATATTAGTGTCATTTGCCCTTTATTCCCCAGGCAAAATTACTGAAAAAATATGTCATAAGAGAAATTCAAAAGTCAGCAAAAATTAATTGATCTTAGATTTGGATATGTAAGAGTCTTTAGAGGTAATTTGATAACTTGCCCTACTCACTTCCATTCTACAATAAGGATAGAGTCAGTATTAAAAACCAGGTAGTCTGATTTCCAATCTCTTTTGACATTTTTACTGTAATATGTTTCTTCTCCTAATTAAAATAGATTAATCTATGTCAAACAGACCAATGGAATAATTTACATGTATATACACATAAATATACTATGTAAATATATATATATATATATATATACATATGTACATACACAAAATACATATGTGTATGCATGCATGAAAGTATATTCTGCTGGACACATTGTAAACTTGTTCCCCTAGGCATGTAGCAGTAAACAAAAAGAGGCCATAACTGTCCTCATACAGTTAAACAGAGATTGCTAGCATTTGGGTTCAGAAATAGACTTTCTATATTTGGAAAACAAGAAATATTTTTTTGTTAGAATAAGTGCACTTTAAATCAAATGTAGCAGAAAAGATTATTTTCTGTTGTTCTATTTGTTACTTTTTACTTAAGTAATTACTTGATTTTATTTGCGCAAGTATACTTCCATCAATGCAGATTACCATATAGTCACACCCCTTTCTAAGTGATTCTTGTCCATTTGTATCTACTATATCATCCTATATCAGGGTCTACCTAACCAAATAGAGACCTCTTTCATGTCAAATCTTAGAGGCAACAATATGTAACCAAGTGACCTGTATGTTGCTTCTCATTCTCACTACTTGATTACTCCACCTGTTTTTTCCCCAGTTTTGCACGCCATTTGTTATAGTCTTTTAAACTGTATCTCCTGTGCAATGTATTAGTAGCATGGTATCACATAATCTTATCAACCATGTATCTTTCATTACTCTTTGATTTATACATTAGTTATTTCAACTATTTTAAATTAACGGCCAATGTTTCTGGGGCACAAGTACAGGAGAGAGATTTGGGTTTGGAACTGAGACTAGGGACTATGGGAACCAAGTTAAACTGTGAATTTAATCCCATTTCCCTCCCTAGAGACTAAGGTGGTACAGGAGTTCCTGGACACATTATGTCTCCTCTGTGTTAGGGGAGTATATTTGTATATTTGTGATTATACATTTTCAATTAAATATTTCTGTATAAGAGTTAGTCTGACTGGACTACAAGGGATCCCACCACTTGGGGAAAATACCAACAGTGGTGGCTGAAGTCATTTGCAGAGAGCCTAAAAACCCCTGGACCTCCTTAAAAGTTCCAGAGAATTCTGAGGGAGGGATGCAATGGTAAAATCTAACCCACCTGGTCTTCAGGCCTGGGAGGACAGGTTGACGTGTGTTACATAGGCACGTAGCAACAGTGGTATAGAATTTATTTTTAAGAGATCCAATTTATATTGAAGAAATGTGTGTTTACAATGGCAAACAGTCTGGTATCACAAAAATCACCTTACACTTTTCCAAATGTAGTACAGTACCATTTTTCCTCTTCAGTTGTGGCATAACACATTATTCATCTACAGTGACTGACCAAGTTAAATATATTAATGGGTATATTCAATGACTTTTCATTCAGCCACAAGGCATAGTCCATATAATATGCATTTTTAAACTGTTTTGATTTTCTAATTTGTATGGCTACACCAATCCTTTCATATTGCCATGCTTTTTCTCTGAGACTTATTATAACATTTGGAGCCCAATGACATTAATAATGACATATTCAATTAGGAACATATCAGAACCTTATCATTACTAAGCAATCCTTTGTACTTTGTATACATGTCTGTTACACATAACTATACTAGATGTCAGTATTTAGTGAATTATTAAGCAAAGTTATCTTCTTATTGACATCTGCCATATTTTGAAACTTACAGTTTTAGACAGGCTGGGAAGACATCTACTAATGCAAACGGAAGGAAACAGAAACAGAAAACCAATTAATAATACTGATAACTTTTGTTTACACATCACCTCAATTTTCCTTTATATTCCCACCCCTTCATCTGCCCAGGAAGTCATCCTATTTAATAAAGAATTTCCAGGAGAATGATTTGTACAATAACAACAGCATTGCAAAGACAAACCTGTGACCTACCAGGATTCCATGGTACAAATGAAATATGCTTCCCACTTCCTGAAAAAATGATAATGGACTTGCTAGGTAGAATAATAGTAGTTTTAAACATGGACAATGAGGGAATATTTTTTCTATTTACATTTATTACAAAAGTTTTGATTTTATTTTTCTTAAGATGTCTACTATTTTCTTCATTGAAAAAATGGAAATTTAAAATATTCATAGGAGATACCTTATTTAAGAAAAGTTTTCTGGGCTGAATTTTATTCTACCAAGTAAAGTACTTTCTTTAAACCAATAAGTGATATGCCCAATAGGATTTTATATTCTTTAAATCTTTCAATATGCCATTCAACCATAAAGATATGGTTTTCTATAGAAATTTATTTGAAAAATCTTTGCTTTCTCCTGTTCTAGCTAGGGATATTTTCAATTCATATATATATCATTGTCACAAAGATTTCATAGTGATGAGAAAGCCTGTTGATTGGTAGTAATTCATTCTTTTTTTCAATTTCTTTTTTTTTTTTAGTAAAAGTACTATCAAATTTTTTATATTGTTTTAGAACCTTCCCTTTTATGAGATAGTTTAATCATCTATCCTTGTACATTTTTAAAGTTGTGTAAGCTCTAGAAAGAGTTCCTATTGTATTTGGGAGATAAAGCTATTTTACCAATTTTGTTTTCTAAAAACCTCTTTTATATTGTATGTTAAATATGGATTTAGTAGTTCCCATATGCAGTACACATAATAAATTTGACCAAGAAAATACATAACTTAAAAAACAAAAAGATGAGTGATATATTTTGTTTAGTATCTGCTTGTTGTGCTAATTTCAACCTTATTTGCATATTTTATTCATGTAGTAGTATAGTTAAGCTGATTTCACACCAAGTTCTCTGCAAGGTTCTTTCATCCTATGTTACTTTTTGCTGCTTTGTAATTTTCTGTCACCATCCATGATATTTTGCAAAACACTTTATACTCTAAACTGATATTTCTGATTTGTCATATTTTTCCATCTACTCTTCTGTCTTCTGACTTCATTGTTTCTGCTTCCTCACTGTGGTCATCATATTACCTGTCATTTTTAAAAAAGCTGATATATTTACTTAATGTTTGTACTTTTGCACATTGCACATTTCGTAAAGCTGATATTTTGGTTAAATCGATTTGTTGGAATCTATTGTAATAGAGATGTGTGTCATTTTTATTGTCTTCTAAACTTTATCCACTCTTCTAATATATTGCTAACTTTCACCTTTTCTCTCTCCAGTCTCATGTGTTTTTAGATGATGCAAAAATAGGTTACAATCTATTAGAGAAGATTGAAATCTGCCTATAATCTACATCCAAGTAGCTCATTTGAATGTGACTTCAGCTTCTTCAATCAGGCATATTATTTATATTAATAAAAAGTCAAATTCACAATTTTAATTATATTATTGGATACTTTTAAAATTCAGTACCTTCCAACACTGTTTTTGAAGAAAATGCTAATGATGAGGCTTGAGGCATCTGAGTATTTTATGAATCTTTGATCTATGTAATTTTGTTATATCAAACTATATTTTCTGAAATTTTCTTTAGCTTGGTAATGTCCTTATAGACATTTTCCACTTCTTTCTCCTCTGTGTTTAAATATGAGCTGAAATTATTTTCATAATGCTTAGATTGCTTATACTAATTGTGTGTGCTGCAAGGAAAAATTATCCAGTATCTCAGAAATGAGATTTTCTGTTGCTTTGGGGGCATGTGATGAGACAAACTTAGCAAACTTTGAAATTCACTTTTTTTGGGAGGATCTGGGAGCTCCACCTTCTTTCTATCTCATTTCTTTTTGTAATAAAAACACCAATTTGGATGTGATTTAGTTATTTCAGTAATGTGTCAACTCGGATATTGGACAACATCACACATTGAGAAAAGCACAAATTAATGTTTGTTAATATTGAAGGGAGGATCTGTGACTTTATAACCTTTACCCTCCATCCCCTGCCTTTAGCACCCCAAACCATCATTCTGGAAATTCAAGCAAAATATGCAGTAATGAGAGTTACTGTGTGTTTTGTGTTCTTTTTCTATGCTTTAATCTCCTCCAAAAACAATCACATGATACCTAATCTTATGATGATGACTGTTTCCATGCTTAACTTAGTCAGACAAGAGATACTATTTATGTCACTACGTACATCCATAGCCAAAGACTTTCTAGTTTGATAAGAGTATATTAAAGCTTTTACCTTGTTAGCAAAGTCTTCAAGAACCCAGAGTTACCTTGATATTATAATGAGCCATTAGAAAGGACTTCAGTATTCTACAAAATAAATTATAAAATAGTGCATTATAATTTTTATGTGAACCCACTGGTTAATCAAAGGATAACTACATACAATTAAGGTACAAAGGATCAGCTTTTGAAATTACTTTTTATATCAGTTCTGGATATTTTGCATGTTGATAAATTGTACTGAAGATGAACAAATAATGTTAGAAATTAAAGTTTAAATGAGGTACACTTAACAGTAAGTTGACTAATATTAAAGCTCTAATATGTAATTTTATAACACCTTATTAAATATAATATGTTAATTCAGAATCTATTAATTTAGAAGACATAATTAAGCAGCTTAGGTTGGCTTGATAGAAAGTTAAAATTTACCTCATGAAGAAGAGATTTTCTGAACATATTAATAACCTAAAGAGGTCCTAAAGGCGATTATTTCAACACTTGGTTTTGATAGGTCAATATGATTCTCAATTACCAACATGTTTGATCTGTAGTAGCTCCAGTAGATCTTCTAATTGAGAGTGCACTGACAATGACTATGAGTCAATATGAATTAATTTAACCCAACATTTATTACATACTTACTATGTCTCATCCAATGTGCTAGGCTCTTGGGGAGAATCAATTGGAAATCCACCATGCCTTCATGGAACTTAGAATCTAGTAAAACTGTAAGCTTTGATAGTCCTGGAAGCAACACCAGAATTTCACTATGTGACTTCCCCCTACTTATCCAAAATTAATGAAAGATAACAATAGACATAATTAATTGAAAGATCATCTACTCTTGTGTTCTGTCCCTCCTACATATCCTACTTTCTTCCATCTTCCATTTCCTCTAGGGCCTCTCTTCTTGCATTTGGTCTCAAAGGGTTCTACTATAAAGATTATTCAGGATGCAAAGGAGACTTAAAACAACATATACAATCTTTCGCAATCTCTGCCACTCCAAAAAAAGCAACAACAACCCAACACTTTGAAAACTATTATCTACCTGAAAGTGAGGACTGGGTAATTCTCATAGATGCAGGAACCCCAGTGTTAAAAAAAGAAAATCATCAGTAAAGAAACATGTTTGAGAAAATTTCATGATTTCCATTTTTTCAAAACATACAACACTGTGGCTATGAAAAAGCAGTAACAATTTGCTAATAAAGAATGAATAGTAGATCATACTATCACCTGAAGAGCAATTATACCTCTGCCATTATGCCAAATAGTCCTATTAGTTCCTCTGCTCAAGCTCTAAAAGCCCTTTGCTCTATTGTGTCAAACACAGTTCAGAAAGTTAGGAATATAAGGAATTTTTTTTTAAAGCTCCTTCATTCTAGCAAGGCAAAGCATAGTTAAAATTCTTATAAAGATCTTTGTTATGTTATCTCATTGCCACAGCCCTTGGAATGTTCAGTAAAATTCATCACATAAACATTGTTTACATAGACAAGATGGGAGCTGTCATAAATCTCTTCTTGAAAAAAAGAAAACCTTTAAAAGAAGGGATATATTATAAGAAAGTAGCAAAGAACATCTTTAAAAATAGCTTGATGGAAAAGATGACAAAACTCTGAAATATGAACTCTAGTTCAGATAACTGATAGGAAAGTCTGACATGCCTCAGATGTGTGTGACTGGTTCCCTTAAAATCTGGAGGCTTTTATGAAATGATCTATCCTCATAACACTCTCTGATTCTTGAACTTGAGTGTACAATACTACCACACAGCTAGCAAATCAAAACAGCTTCTTGAAAGAGCAAGAAGGTCCTTGGAATATAAACTTGAGAAAGAGATGAATATTTTTTTTTCTGCTTACTTGCCTGCCAGTCAAATTACAGTCTTCTCACATTGATTGTAAAGCCCTTTTTGCCTCATCTAAACACACAGTAGATGCTCAGTAATTGTTACTTGTTGGTATCATTAAGGTGGTAATAAAAAGCTTGGCTTCATTCCCTTAAATGCCTCTGGGGAAGGGCACAGAATTTGCTTTAATAGCTGGTATCTAAAATTCAACGGATACCCTCACTGCTTTACAAGGTCTTACACCATAGAACCAGGGGATACCTCTAGACATCAAGGTCAACCTAGGGTTGCTCAGCAGGGTTGTCCAAATACATGAAACTTCTTCCTTTAAAGATATCATTAACACTGAACCATTCAGCAATGAATGTTCTTAGTTCATTAGCTCCAAAAGTTACTTATGACTTCTGCCTTACTATCTATTAAACATAGGCATGTGAAATCATCTGCCCTAAGGGGTCAGTTATAAATTACAATCCAACTGCAAATTTAATTAGTATGGCCAGTGCCAAAATAAATGACATAAAACAGTTGAAAGATACTCAAGGAACTATTCACTTCATGAAATTTCACAGGAATCCATTAAAGCAAGGAGCAAAAAAAGCAAAAGCAAGGATTGATACTTCAAGTATACCACTAAACTGTTTGACAGGTGATGTTATCATTAGGGTGCCACTGAATACACGTTTCTCAAATACCATTCCTTTTATTCAAGATGTTCTTGATGTCACTTCCTCCATTTAGCTACTTGACATCTCTTTCTCTCTCTCTCTCTCTCTCTCTCTCTCTGTCTCTCTCTCTGTGTCTCTCTCTCACTTTGTTTGTGTGTAGGAGTGTGTGCATAAACATTTGCTAAAATAATCTGTATTAAAATGTGACAGCTTCATGAAACCAGGTTATTTTTCTTAAGTGGATGATATTGGATAGAACCTATAAACCACTTTGACACTTGGGAATTTGTAGTTTTCCTAAAGCAACAAAGCCATTGAAGGTAGAGAGAGGTTGATTAAATGCAGAAGCATTAAACTTTTAATGATGTCTCATTGATACCCTGCATAATTGTTCCTATATTCAGGGGATGTCTCCATAAGTGCTCCTCCATTATTCAATAGGGCAAGGTACTTTGTGAATGCCATCAAAATCAATTACAGTTTGGCTACTTTGGGGGGCCAATGAGGCAGAGAATTAACCTCCAACTAATTTCCAAAGTCATTTACCAGCTGATAGCCTAGCACATTTACTGCTATAGGCACCAGACATTATTGAGCATTTTTTTAAGAAAGCATGCTGTAGAGTGCAGAGGAAGGATTATCTAGGTCTGAGATAAACTTCTAAGATACAGGCTTATTTATTTATTCCTGATTCACACGGACCCATTGGTTCAAGGACCTCTGAAATTTAATTCTATATTAAATGAATCTGAAAGCAAGAGAAGACTCCCTGCCCCTTAAATGATCTGAAAGACTTCCAGACATCTGGAAAAATCAAGCTAAAGAGACACCCAGACTAAAAAGTCACAGATAAGGACAACAGGATTCCTATTAAAAGAGAGGGCCAGATTGATTCCAGTGGTTGAAGGCCTTATGGCAAGGGTTTGGATACAAGCATGAAGTCATTTATTTACTTTTTTTTTTTGATAGAACAGACTAAGTGGTTTACCTTAAAACATTTATAACAGCTTATAAGACATGGTGATCCAGCTACTTAATGACATCTGTTATTACTGAATGTCAGAAATTACTGGGCTAAATCAAACTAGTATGTTAATTGAGGTTTATTATGGCAAGACCAGGGTATAATTTAGACAACTATTCAAAAGATATTTTATTTCTGAGGGGGGGGTGTGGGTCACTGTGCCTCCTTAGGCAATAATTTCCATCATTCTCTTCAGCTTATTGTGATCATTTTGAAGAAACTAAGTAAGTATGTATTGTAAGAAGGAATTCTCTCTCTCTTTTTTAGAAGAAGCTCATTATAAAATATATAGAACACTAGTGGCATTTAGATAAAAGACTTTTTAATGCCCTTAGGGAAGAACTATTTTCATTAAGCATTTTCATTTAGAAAATCATTGCCATTGGCCAGCTTGTGAGTTTAACAGTCATTCAGTGTAGCAGTATAGGATATAGTGCTGGGAGCCAAAGGCATAATTTGAATCTTTCTAGATTTCTCACCATAAGCAGATTTGAGACCAATTTACTATTGGCCGATCTTATTGTTACAATGGAAGTGATATTAAAGTGGGTCACTTGCTATTGAGAAATAAAGAAGAAAACAGATTTTAGACCTGGAAGTCACCTCAGACCTTATCTCATTCAACCCTTCATTTCATTGATGAGAAAACTGAGACCCTCAAGTGGGTCAAGAGCCCCTCCAGTTTATTTTCTATGTAATGAAGATAGACCTCTTGACTGGCTTATGAGCCAAAACTGAAATCTACATACAAAAGTGATGAAGTGATTTGCTGAAGTTTACATGGGTAGCAAATGACAGAGCTAGGATATAAACTCAAGCCTTCTAACTCTAGCACTTTTTTCATTATCCCTGGTTTCCCGTTGCTCTCTTTATACTGTTATGGCAGGTGTGAAGATGTTTGTAATGACATCTTTATTGCCTGGGTAAGAAGTGTCAGCTCCACTATTGGCAAGATTGAAAGCCAATGTTCAGGTTCTGGAGAAGTTTCTTATAGAGTACTATAGATACCATTATAAAATACCTTTCTGTATCATGGAGTGAGTTCACTTTGATTCACAAAAGTCACCTGAGTCCTTCCTCAGTCAGCTAGTCATTAGCACTTATTAGGTGCCTGCCACTGTGCTAAGCACTAGAGACAGAGACACAGGCAAAGGATAGTCCTTGCTCCCAATGAGCTTATAGTCTGCTATGGAGACAACATGAAAACAACCATCAACAAAGACTATATGTGCAAGATAAATTAGAAACAATCAATAGAAGAATGGCACTACAATTGAGGAGAATGGGAAACAACTCCTCATAGAAGATGATATTTTAGCTGAGACATGAAGGAGATAGAGATAAGAAGGGAAAGTATTCTAGACTCAAGGAACAGCCAATTAAATCCCTCAATTGAAGAGATGAAGAGTTTATGAGAGAAGCATCAAGGAGTCCAGTGTTGTTGGATCCAAGAATAGAGGGCATAGGGAGTAAGATACAAGAAGACCAAACAAATAAGTAGAAGGGAAACAGGTTATGAAGGCTTTACATATCAAACAGAGGATTTTCTATTTGATCCAAAAGATTTGATAGGAAGTTTATCAAATAAGAGGGAGGTGATATGGTCAGATCTGTTCTTTAGGAAGATTAATTTAACAGCTGAGTGGAGAATGCATTACAATGAAAACAAGGAGTCCAACCAGAAGACAGTTGAGATACTTCAGGTATAAGATGATGAGGGCTTATACCAAGATGGTGGCAGTGTCAGAAATGAGAATGGGGCCTACAGAAGATGTTATGAAGGTAAACTCAATTAAGACTTGGCAGTAGATTGCATATTGGGAGGTGTGTGTGTGTGTGTGTGTGTGTGTGTGTGTGTGTGTGAAGGGATTCTAAAGTCCAATTATAATCGTCCCTAACCTCAAGGCAGTTTCATTTACTGTTCTCTCAATATAAGGCATTCTATTTATTTACCACTGTACTTTTGGATAACCGATTCTAGAATTAACTTCTTCCTCACCTATGCCTATTTGAAGGTCTAGCTTGCTTCATAGTATAGCTCAAGGATCATCTTGTATAGCTCAGGTACCATATCCTGATCTTTCCTAGTTATGTGTACTCTCTGTCTCTTTTGAAGTCATTTGTATAACAGGGTTACGGGAGCATGGGCCAGTGTAAGCTTGATTTAAAGTGTATATTTTGTGAGTCTCCTTCAGAGGGAAGGCAAGTTTTCTGTGACTGTTTTCAGTTTATTTTCTGTGTAATAAAGATAGACCTCTTGACTGGCTTATGAGCCAAAATTGAAATCTACATACAAAAGGCCTTTATGACCCAACCTAGGTCTCTTTTTCTTGGTGTAAACCTAGACAAGTCTGGTTATAAGGGCTTAATAGACAACTATAAGGCTCACTTTTGCCAATATCAAGCAGGCATTGAAAAAAAGTAGGTATGAGGAAGGCACACAGAACACTATGCATACTCAAAGGATTTGATTCCCATCACCCAGTCTTTCTAATGTATTTGCTTATACAGAACTTTGCGTTCATTTACTTGTCTATATGCTGTATCCCCCCAATAGAATATAAGCTCCTTAAGGGCAGGAGCTGTTTTTTTGTCTTTATATTAACAGAGTCTGGCACAGAACCTAACTCATAGTAGGTGCTTAGTAAATGCTTATTAAATTGTATTTTGTGCCTCATACATATAGTATTATATGATACTTTTCTATCACAAAAACCCAAGGGAGTATCAGACAGGTGTTATTCTTAAATCCATAAGGACTGACTCTAGTGTACAAAGATTGCACTGTTTATAGATGGATTTTACTATTTAATGATAACTCTTCTGTGCAATTTTCTCCGAAGTAGAAAGTAGTGTTGTGTTTGGTTTTAATTAGCAGAGCTTTTGGTTTCACAGGCTCTCCACATGAGACAGAGCAGCTTGTCATCTGCTGTGTAATTCATTCATGAAATTACTCCATAGGTCACCAGTTGATGAAGGTATTTGAAATGGAAATTCAAGAAAAGCTAAACTTTTGTTTGTGAAGGGAGAAAGAAACAGTACAATGCATGTTTTAGACTCCTAGTTAAAGCTCCTCCAGTGGAGGGTGTGTGTGTGTGTGTGTGTGTGTGTGTGTATGTGTGTGTGTGTGTGTTTAAAGAAAATAAGGAACTTGTAAGCTGAGTTTGTTTTCACTGACTATGGGAGATTTTTAAAATAGAAGATACGTTTACTATAACCACATTTATTATTCGAGAGTCTGTTGAAAATTTTCTCTCATGTCAAAAAGTCTATATCTTGTATGCTTGTATGTGTGTATACATATATTATTTGTATACACAAACATATATATTCATACTGCTGTTGAGTAATATATATTTCTTCATGTACAAACTGTCATTGAATACAAAATAGGTTTGGGAAAAATGATTACCAAGATGTCTGGCTGTACAGTATGAGAGAATGATAGTCGAAAATTTAGCAGGAAACTCATTATCAATATTTCTATGAAAATCTTCCTTATATGTTCTGGCAGCCAGCTAAATTGATCAACGTCAGTTGGAAAGGGGAAGATAAACTAATGAGGGAGAAAAGTGGAAGAAAATTGATACTAGGTCATGGAGAAAGAAAAGAACAAATGGAGTATTTGGTGAAATGTACTCAGACAACTATTGCTGAGACTGAGTGAATAAATCAAACTTTAAAGATGCATATATATATATACATATGGACACACACACATATCACATATATATATATACATATACATATACATATATAT
>CM053581.1:481616221-481639516 GCA_028627135.1 Pseudochirops cupreus
CCCCTTCCTCAGTGATTTCCAAGCCTGGGGCTGTTTACCCTAATGCAAGAATGTACTCTAGGTGGGGCTTTTAGCTCTTGATTTTTTGTGTGTCAGGGAGGGGGATGAGAGCCCCTAGATTTCATTCCTCCATCCCAACTTCTGAAAGTCTGGGCACGTAGCTTCAAGAATCCAGGCCGCGGGTTGCTAGCCCCAGGAAGAACCGCTGACCCTGCTATGCGCCCTGCGTTCCCTCCTACCCAGTTCTGTTGGTCCTCACCTAGGCTGTGAGAGGGCTGCAGAAGCCTTCCGCTTGGGTGAGTATGCTGGGTGGGGCTTCCCAGTCTGCCACACTCTTCTCTCAGGTCCGCGCTGGTGCCACTCCTGTGTACTCAGTTCTCCCTGCCCCGACCTGATTAGGCACTTCTCTGGGCTGGGAATCTGTCACTCTCTGTCTCCCAATGGGTTCTGTCACTCTTAAATCCACTCAAATTTCCTTTTTAGTTCCCAAGGATGAAATTCTTGGGGAGCTTGGACAAGTCACTGCTTACTCTCTGCCATCTTAGCTCCGCCCCCTAAATTAGATATTTTCAAGATAAGAAATCCACTCTTTCCCTAAGATAGAGAATTTCAGAACTAGTTATCTGGGCTACATGTTACAAAATTTTATAAAGCAATTAAACATATGTATCATTTCTAATTTATCTTTTAATTTGTTGTGGTACCCAGTATAGGGCTTTTTTTCAAATTTGTTGTCTTCCTAGTCCCTAGAGGATGACAAATATAAGGACTTCCTTAAGGGCAAAGGCGCTGGACTCAAGTCACAACCTGAGAATAATTTGAAGTCTTCTACCTCAAATCAAAGTCATTTCACAGATGACAAACCTGAGAGCTAGATAGAAGAAACTTCCCCCAAGGAAACCTGGTAATGTGTCGCACAAGACCACATAGGGTAACAAGTAGTACAGATGATATTTTCTTTTTAACATAAGACAGCTAGTTGGTACAGTCGATAGAGGACTGAAACTGGTGTCAAGAGGACCTAAGTTCAAATCTGACCTTAGACACTTCCTTGCTATGGGACCCAGGGCAAATCACTTAGCAACTATTTACCTCAGTTCCCTCATCCTTGCCTTCCAGTGTTGTTGTGAAGTTAAAATGAGATATTTTTAAAGGACTCAGTACAGTGCCTGGCACATAATAAATGCCTGTTGAATCTAATTCCAGTTGAAATTATTACTATCTAATTCTATATATAAATATCCTGAACCAAGGAAGAAGGAAAAGAGAGATGTTTCCAGTTATGAAACTAAGATATTATGTTTGGTGTCTGCCAGTCAGGTTTTTACAGAAATGGTTTCTGAAATGATGGTAA
Source organism: Pseudochirops cupreus (assembly GCA_028627135.1). Lineage (NCBI taxonomy): Eukaryota > Metazoa > Chordata > Mammalia > Diprotodontia > Pseudocheiridae > Pseudochirops > Pseudochirops cupreus. The sequence continues at coordinate 481,617,576 of CM053581.1, forward strand.
TTTTTCAAGCTTTGTCCTCATCTCTAGCTATCACTTCTGCCTCTGGGATGTCAAATAGTCAGAAATGGAATTCTCAAAACAGTTTTGAAACTAAGGAGGTCAGCAGAAAGTGTCATGGCATAAACACTACATGGAAACCAGCAAGAGTGATTGAAATCATGTTTATTTTTCCCTTGGCCTTGCTATGCATGAAAACATTCTTTTGTGATGATGAATTTCTGCCCTAATGTGTTAAGGTATAGGAATTGTCATATGGTTAATAAATAGTGGACCCTAAAAAATGTTCAATTTAATTTGCATAGATCTCTACAGATTCCACAATCATCTAGAATTTAGACCATCTTTTCAAGTCTTTATTTACTTCTCTTTCCTTGTATCCTTCAATGTACCACTCATTTAAAATGAAACTAAACCAATTACTGACTAAATAGCAACCTGTCTTAATTTTTAACTTGTATTCTTAACCAATGAAATAGCATAAGGAATAATACTTGGATTAATAAGCTTAAAAACCTTTTGTTGTTGTACATTGTCTTTAGGTCAAAATACAGACTTGTCAGCCTGTCATTTAAACCCTCCACAATCTGACCCCAGCTCTTTTTCCCTACCTTTTTTTTTTTAAATTACTCTGCTCCATGCACTCTATGATTTAGCCAAACTGGCCTCCAAGTTGTTCCTTAAATATCGCACACTATCTTCCATCCATAGGTCTTAATATAGGCTGTCTCCCGTGCCTATAACATACTCCCCCTTCAGCTATACTTTGAATTTTTGCTTCCTTTAAGATTTAGATAAGCATTTTTCTTTAAGACTTCTCCCTCTAGTTGTCAATGCTTCCTTCCTCCTAGTTACCTTGTGTGTGTGTGTGTGTGTGTGTGTGTGTGTGTGTGTGTGTGTGTGTGTGTGTACTCCATTCAGTAGAATGTAAGCTCCTAGAGAGCAAGGCTGGTTTCAGTACCCAGCACATACATTTTGACTGAAAAAGCCTGAATCAAATTGAATAAAATATGTGGAATACCATATCTACAATGAGTTATACTCAGTCAACAGTGCCCTTACATCATATTTTGTGGGACAGATGATTGACCTCCAAAGATGTTAATCTCAAAGCATGAACCACAGACTTCTTTCATACTATGTAATCCGCTATAAGATTATCCTTAACAATTTACCTAAATCTTTTTTAGATTTCTTATATCATCTCTTGAGTTGGAAAATTGCATATATTTAATCTATTAAGTTATCTTGAAACTATCCTTATGTATCTTCAAATAAACACCAATTTCAAATATGGTTTTATATTTGGGGTTTTGGTGAACATATCCATCAACACAACTAAAGCAACAGCATTGCTATTAACAAATAACATAGAGATTGTCTTGGGTTCACATACCATTTTTGAGAATTACTTATACTAGCTAGAGTTCTAGAGTCAGGAAGACCAGGATTCAAATTTTCCCTCTGCCATTTTTGAGCTATGTAACTTAATTTCACTGGCTATAAAATGGAATCAGTAAGAATGTTATCTTTTTCATAGGGCTATTAAGAGGATGACTTAGCCTTAGTAACTGAATGGGCATTGCCTCAGTCAAAATGAGACCTAGGAAAGACCTTACCTTTAAAAGGTCAATGTCTTCCACTTAAGCTGGAGCTATCTCCATTTGTCCTGATCTATATCTTGCCACTGGATCCAGATGATTTTGGAGGAGAAAGTGTGACTGATTACTTTGCACAGCCGTCCTTCACTTAAATCCAGTTCACTAGCAAGTCATGGCATCACCTTTCTCTTGTCATGGTCCTCTTCAAGAATTAAGGACAAAAAACAACAATTAAGAGGATGAAATGAGCAAATATACAGTGTTCTGCAAGCTTTAAAGAACTGTCCATAAATTATTGCTGCTGTTGTTGCCAGTTAGATGGAGCAGTACTAGACTACTGAAGAATACTTGACCTGGAGTAAGGAAGACCTAAGTTCAAATTTTTCCCTTAGTTATTTACTAAGTGTATACCTTGGTAAGTCACAACTTCTCTTTGCTGTTTTTTTTTATCAATAATATGGGAATAACAATAGAACCAACCTCACCAGGCTGTTGTAAGTTCAAGTGAGCTAATCATGAGTAAAGCACTTGGCGAACCTTAAAGCTCTATATAAATGCTATCTATCATTATTTTTCTACCAAGAAACTTCATGTGGCAGTCCTAAAAGAAAATGAAAGAATAGAATGCAAAAAGCAATATATAGTTATTTCAAGTGAGGAAAAAATAGATGACAGAAAGATACAGGGTGTAATTGTCTTTTATCTAATATGTATAACAGCAAGTATATTTGAGAAGTGTTACTGATGGATAAATTAAGTCTGGGGGATGTTACCTCCTCTGCCCCCCTTTTTGGTATATTATCAGGACATATTTATAATGGCAGAAATCAAGAACTATTATATGCCTTCAGTATCAAATATTTATCATGTCATCAATATTTCTTCTGCTTTCTTCTTTCCAATTAAAGGCAGTTCAAGTAAAACAGCTTAATACACAGGAGATACTTTTATGATGCAATTGTTAGAATAAGTAGATAATTTTGTTTGGAGCTTTTTAGTTGTTTGAAAATAAAAAAAAAGCTACCATCATTTAATAAAGTGATATGATGGATAATTTCAGACTAGTAGAAAGACAAAATAGGTTAAGAGAATTGGGTCATTCCTCAAAATGCTGGTCTGAGAATAAAGTAATCATTCCCAGTTGAATATGGTTATTTCTGCCTGGACATAAATATGACCACAAAATAGACATATTTTCACTATTATATTTTGTGAACAGCATTGGTCTAATGTTATGGTTAGATTTCCTCAGAGATGTGGCAGACATCCAGAAAACCACTCAGTAGGATTTCACAAATACCTATCTATCCTCTGACTGCAAAACAGTTAGATTATATCCCTGAATGAAACTCATTGTTACCCCAACGGGTTTGGATTTTTTTTTAATTAAGGAAAACTTCTAAGAAAAGATTTTTATCAAATGACACTTTTGTAATCCAATTATTCAGAATTTAGAGTAACAGCAATTTGTCTATTTATATAAAAGTCTACAGGGCTGGGGAGCCTATGGCCACAAGGCCATATAACCTTTTGGTCCCAGGACATGACCTTTTGATTGAGTCCAAGTTTTACAGAACAAATCTTATTAAGGGAATTTGTTCTGTGAAGTTTGGATTCAGTCAAAGGTCTTCACTTGAGGACCTAGAGGGCCACATCTGGCCTTGAGGCCACAGGTTCCCCACCCTTGGTCTAGAAAATTTACAAGACAATTTCAAATTGAATTTTCTAAGCCTTCCCTTGAGATCATAAGGATCCAATTGCTTATATATTTTAGCAGGATCAGTTCATTGATATTTCTCTCATTTAAGAATTTTAAGTTGCCTTTAGTAATAGAATTATTCTCCTTAATTTACCCCTTTTCTCTGATAAACAAAATAATTAAAACTTATACCTTAAATATTTCAAAACATTATTTATAATATAAACAATTTCATCAAATGTTTGCAAGTGAAGATACACCATGAAGGTGAGATAATTAAAGATTCTTCCTATTCAGAGATAATCACCCCTGTTGTTGTTTCAATAGCAAGTTCAGGGATAGTTCAAGAGAAGTACTGGTTTCTTGGGAAGATTAAGAATTCTGTAGAAAAAAAGATTTATGTTGTAGTCTTCTTGGATTAAACTGTTTACTATCTTTGAAAGTAATTACTTCATATTTTTTCCAGCTTTTCAGCACACTTGAATTAATGTTTCATATCATTTAAAGCTTTTTCTTTTTATGTTACATGATCTTTCCAAGGACCAAAAGACATTATTCCAAGAACACTTCTTAATTGAGGTATCCATTTGTTAGTCATATGGTGCCATGTTACTTGTGATATATTGTCATATTGTGTTACAGTGGTCCATTTTATTTTATTTTAAAATATGGAACACTAGAATGTAATAGCCTTGAGTTCTTTCATACTTATTTTTTAAAATCAATTATTTGGATGAGGACATAGAAAGCATGCTTGTCAGATATGCAGATGGCAACCAACTCATAGATAATTATGACACAGAGTCAGCATCCCAACTCTCTTAACAAGTTAGTACATTGCGCCAAGGCAAATAAGCTATAATTTAACAGGTATGTGTGTAATGTTACACTTGGGTTACCTCTCTTACTGCCCCAACCCCTGCCAAATAAATTAACTCCATAAATACTTGGAGTTTGAGTTGTGGATGGATTTTGGTTTCAATGGGGGAAAATTGGTATTTAGAAATATTAACTAGTTAACAATGCTATAAGACAAAACAAAAGATTAGGGAAGAAAGGAAGGAAGGAAGAATGAAGGAAGGAAGGAAGGAATGAAGGAAGGAAGGAAGGAAGGAAGGAAGGAAAGAAAGAGAAAAAAGAAAGGAGAGAGAAAGAGGGGGAAAGAGAGAAAAGAAAGGAAGGAATAAATAAAAAAGAAAATGTGATCTTCAGTTGATTATATAATGTTTAGAACCTTGTAGAGGACAACACTGTCTTAGGGGCACCTAGATGATACATTGGACAGAGGACTGGGTCTGGAGTCAGGAAGATATGAGTTCAAATTCAACTAAGATACTTCTTAGCTACATGATCCTTGTTAAGTTACTCAACTTCTCTAAACCTCAGTTTTCACATCTGTAAAACAGACATAATAACACTTACTTCTTAGTGTTGTGAGGATAAAATAAAATCAGATGACCTTTCAAAAGTTCTTAGCAGAGTGCCTCACTCATAGTAGACACATAATAAATGCTTATTCCCTTCCCTTTTCCACTTCTATTCTTTGTCCTTCTCATGATTATTGTACCTGGATGCTATTTTAGGAAGGAGATTGCCAAACTGAAGTGTCCTCAGAGAATGACCATGACAATTCTAGGACCAGTGACCGTGACAAGTAAGGATCAGTTAAACAACCAGGATACGCTTAATTTAGAAAAGAGAAGATTTAGGGGAAGACATAATCTACATTTGCAAATATTTGAAAGGCTGCACATGGAATGAAGATTAAACTTGTCCTGCTTGCCCATATAGGGTAGAAATAATATGTAAGAAACAATATGGAAGATTTAAAGAGAAGTAGATTTAGACATAGAACTATCCAAAAGTGCAATGAGTTGCCTATGGAGATAAACATTTTTCCTTCCTTTTATATCTTAAAATAGAGGGTGGAAGACCAACTGTAGGGAGCATTATAGCAAAGGACTTTCTTTTACTTGGGTACATATTGGGCTAGATGGTCTCTGTGTTTTCTTCCAAATCTATTCTGGTATTCTATATGAAAATTCTACTACTGAATTACGACAGATAGTTGGCACAGTGGATAGAACATTGGGCCTGACATCAGAAAAACAGTTCAAATCTGACTTCAAATACTTACTATCTTTTTGACCCTGGACAAGTAACTTAACTTCTGTTTGCCTCAATTTCATTAACTATAAAATAGTGACACTGATACTATTGGTTACAGAGGTTTGTTATGAATATTAGATCAAAGAATATTTTTAAAGTACTTAACACAATGCCTGGCACATAGTAATTACTTAACAAATGCATGTACTTCCCTCCCCTCCCCTCCCCCCCATTTTTCCCACAGCAGTCAGATCATAAGATCACAGTCCTTAGGTGGAAGAGATCTTAGACATCATTTAGTAGTCCAACTATCCCATTTTACAGATGGTGAAAGTGAGGCCCACAGAACTGAAGTGACTATCTCAAAGACATGCATATCGTACATGGCCAGTGTTGGATTTGAGTTCAGGTCTTGGACTGTAAATTTGTTGTCAATTCCACTGCACAAGTGAGTTGCTATCATTAAATCATTTTGTCATACTGCATGGTCATACATTATTGACTAAATTATATTTTCTTCCTGATGGTATTATATTGCCTTAGAACAGAGTTTCTAAACACTTTTTGTGTCATAAAGCCCTTTGACAATCTGGTGAATGCTATGTGCTGCTTCCAAGAAAAAAAATTAAGTGGGCAAAATAAAATAGATGTATTTATAGAGTAAACAAAAGTTCAATGAAAATAAAGATTTTCCTTCCATCTTAAAAGTCAGTCCACAGTCTCCAGGTTAAGAACCTGGAGAATAACCTAGAGGATAATTGGGTATTTGCATTCTGCTCTTTTAGGCTGTCTGCATTTTATGCTTGTTCTCAAATGGAAATAGTGAGGAACACTGACCTTCTACTGAATCTGATACAATCTAAGAGCCTTTATCAAACTCCTAATATGCGTAAGGCACTGTGCCATCCTGGAACTTCCAACTAAAATGTTTTATAGAGATAAATCCAACCATGACTACCACATTAAAATGAGATTATCTATTCAAAGAACTTTGCAAACCTTCAAGTATGATGCATGTCTTCTGACATTATTATTATACTTGACACATAATATTGATCCTGATTTTTACCAGGAAATTAATCAATTTCTTAACAGAATGCCTTATCTCTTCTAGTTACTTTCCTTTGTGTCCAGTAATAAGAAGAATTTTCCGAGTAAAGTTCCTGGATCATTTGCTTACTCAGGTTGGCCAAAAATTAAAGTCTTCTTAACCTTTAAAAGAGAATATTATAACACTATTAAAAGAGCTTAGAAAAAATACATAAAAATGAAATAAGCTCTAGATCCTTCAAATAAATCTTAACTGAATTAAATATAGTTTAAATAGACAATTTTGGGTAATATATATAGTAAAACCTCACCAATTTAGAGTAATTGGGCAGGAAGTACAGTGTGAGTTAGCAAAACATTTGAAGTATGTAATGTATTTTAAAATTTAGTTTTAAGTTTCTATAGTAAGCTTAATGAATGTGTTGAAATAATGGATCTTTTGAAAAAGCACCCAAGGGTCTGGTGTCCTGAGTTCTAGTTCTGGGTTATACCAAGTATTAGGAAATTTTACACGTTGCTTATTATAAAATGGTGGACAATTAAATTATTTAGAAACTTCATTCAAACAAGGTCATGAAGGAAAGGCATTAATTTCACTAAGAAAGAGAATGGATGTGGTAGGTGGGATTAAAAGAGAATTTCACTTTATAATCTTGAGGGTCACTACAGTTAGCATCTTTGGAAACCCTACAGCCTCTCCACTCCACTGTATCCATAACCATAGAAGTCATTATATCCATCCATGTTATCACTATCATTATATTTTAATGCGTTTGCTGCTATACATTATAAGAAAATTACCAGGGAGATCAAAATGACAAATTTAAGGTGACAAGTTACATGTTATAGAAACCACATAAATTTATCCTGCTTATTCATTATTCTAATTATCTAGCATGTTTCCTTTCTTCTGTCTTTCTATTTTTCCTTCCTTCCTTCCTCACACCCTTTTTTATTCCACACTTATTCCTTCACCACACCATTTTTCCAGATGCTGTCTCTTCTGTTAGATCTAAGATCTAAGACTTTCAAAAGGCAGAGATATCTCTTGGAATACATTTCGTTTAAAATTATATTTTTTATTAATCTTTTGTTTGCTTTGCAATTTCATATGTTCTATGCTTTTAAAAAAACATTTTCTAAGAGCAGTGCATAAGAAAAACAAGTTCTATATCTATTATCTCCCAGTTTAGACCTTGAATATGTTGCATGTCAGTTATCTGTGAATTCATGTCTTATTCTGTTTGGGCAGTTCCTATCCATACTCACCAGCCATGGTTAAGCAAGTTTAGATATGTGTGTGTGTGTGTATACACACATATATATGCATATACACATATGTGCATATATATATATACATACATACATACACATAGGCAAATAAACACAGAAAAATACATGTATATACACACACCATAATGCTTTGGATGGCTATACAGGGAAGAGCATATGTCCCCACTGAGCTTCAGGTGTGCTTGGAAATGATACCTTCACTTTGTAACGCTATCTTCAAGTCCATTTTGAGACATATACCTTGGTGTTCTAGGCATCTAGGTGGCACAATAGACAGGGCTTGATTTAGAGTCAGGATGACCTGAGTTCAAATTTTGCCCCAGACACTTCTTGACTAGGTAAATTTGGGAAAGTTACTTAAAACTGACTTTCTGCTAGCTTCAATTATTACCTATAAAATGGGATGGGGTGGATGTAGAGGTCATAATATGATCAAACTTACATTTTAGCAAATGCATTTCTATAGCCAAGTGGTGCATGGGCCAGGGTCTAGAGAGACATGAGACAAGAAGACCTACTTATAGTCTAGGTGTGAGGAGATGAAGACCTTCATCAAGGTGAATATAGTGTTGTGCAGAGAATATGAGCAAGCCAAGACCTGGGTTCAAGATAAATTTAGGTGTGGATTTATTCAGCAAGTGCAGGACTATCGGAGTGTTCATTCAAATTGGTAGTGATCCATTGGGAGTATCACTTTGGTTATAAAGGCTAAAACCATAAAAACCACAATCTGAGAGGGGAGCTAGCAGAAGCCAAGATGTACAGAAGCAAAGAACAGAGATTGGTTAGATCTCTAGTTCAGGGCTAATTTGGGAATTTGGCACAAGGGTACAAGGGTGTAACCTTCCTGTGACATGGAGGTCCCTCCTAGAACAGGGTGGAGGGCACAGGGTAGAGGATCATAGTCAGCTTCCCAGAACAGGGTGGAGGGGGGTCATAGGGTATGGGGTACTGGAATCCCCAAAACAGGCTGGGGTCATGGTCTGGGCGAAGGGTGTAGGGACCCTGCTTGGTCAGCAGAACAGGACAGGGTGGTCCATACATAAGATCCCTGCACCATGATGAAGGTTGTATGCTATGATGATTCAAGGAGATTGTACAGAATACTAATTTGAGGAAGGAGGGGGCAGGGAACTATGCCTTGAGCAATGCCCAGACATGCCTTTGTTTCAAGCTATGACAAGGTATAGGATAGAGACAAAGACAGAAATATAAAAGGAGCGTAATGGTAGGCCACAAATCAGGTGGTATGTAGTGACCTGGGATTTGGGTTTGGGTACAACAGTAGTCTCAGAAGGGGGGCACATATGAAAGATGATATAAAGGCACAAATGATAGGGCTTGATCATTGATTGAATATGAGAGTTGAGGGAGAGGGTGAGGAGTCAAGAATGACATATAGGTTGTAAGCCTGGAAGTGTGGGAGTTAAGTGATACCCTCAATAGTTATAGGTAAGTTAGGAAGAGGGGAAAGTGAATGATTTCATGTGTCGGAAATGTTGAATTTAAGACATCTATAGGAAATCTAATTTTCTGAAAAACAGTTGAAAGGACAGGCTGGAGATTGGGAGAGGGCTGGATAAATAAAACATTTTTTGAATATTCAGTTTGTGCTAGGCACTATATTAAACTCTGAGGAGGCAAAACTGGATAGGAGCTACTATCAAGGATAAATCTGGACAGAGATTCCCATATGAATAGGATTTGGAAAGGAGGGCCCTATCCAGAGGCAAGGTTAATGATAAGGAAGAAGAACATTTAAGAAAGGTAGTTGAGCTGAAAGTAAAGTTTAGAATTGACATTTAAAATTGAAAATATTGTTAAGCACATAGTCTACATTTCTCCTGTGTGGCTAGGTGGTTCAGTAGAGTGCCAGAACTGGAGTCAGGAGAACTCCTCTTCCTGAGTTCAAATCTGGCCTCAGACACTTACTAGTGTTGTAACCCTGGGCAAGTCACTTAACTCTGTTTGTCTCAGTTTCCCCATCTATAAAATGATCTGGAGTAGAAAATATCAAACCATTCTGATATCTTTTTGGAAAAAAAAAAGACAAAGCAAAACAAATGGAGTCAGGAAGAGTCAGACACAACTGACACACAACAAAACGTAAATTTCTCCTATAAGGGAAATAGTAGAAGAGAATGGTAATACCATTAAAAAGTGTGAAAAGACCACATAAAAACTTGAAGAATTTTGATTTTGTCTACTGGAGGAAGAGATTCTATAAAGCTTATTTAAGTGAGATTATATGATCTATTTTTAATTTTTGACATACTCACATATAAGCAGTGAACATAATCAAGACCTTTAAAAATACTTTGTTCCCTTGCACAGGTTAAATATCCTCTGAAAATCTTATTTATATTAATAATTTGCTCAATAAATCCTTTCTTTACAGCTATTTGAAATTCACATTTACATACTCTCCTTTAAGGTTTACAAAATGTTTTTTCTCAGAACATCTCTAAGTATTGCAAATATTATTGATTTTCTTTCACAGATTAAGAAACTGATTTCTGGGCCTAATTATTAGGCTCATGGTCATACAGCTAGTAGATGGCAGAACCAGTATTTAAAAATATGTATCTAATAGACTTTTTGCTATGACATTATGTAAATGTAAACTGGTGGTATAGTGGATAGAGTTCTAGGTCCAGAATAGAAAGACTCATCTTTCTCAGTTCAAATTCAGCATCAGGCACTTATTGGTGGTATGAATCTGGGAAAGCCCTGTTTTGTCTCTGTTTTTTCATCTGGAAAGGGATCTAGAAAAGGAAATGGCAAATCACTCTGTTATCTTTGCCAAGGAAACCCCAAACCACAAAGAATCATACATAAGGGAAAAAAATTACCGAACAACAACAAAATGTTTACTTGTGTTCAGACTAAGTCTGAACCATCACAGATTCTATATTCATATGAATGATGTTTGGGCATAACAACCAGAAGTGTGTTTTTGTTAGAAGAAAAATAGTTCTTATGGTACATGGGAGATATAGTAGAATATAGTGACTGGTCATTTTGTTGTATATTCCTCTAGACCATTTTTCATCAGAAAGAATATGATAAAGGCTCCTGGGAAATAAGTTCTGTCTGAAAGTGTTTTGATGCCCAAAAAGAGACTGACTAGTTGTAGGCAAAATTATGAAATATGTAACATTTATTTTCAACACTCTACCGTCTTTTTTTTGGCAACGGTTCCTCTCTGAGTCATAACACAATACAAACACTACTCAGAAGTGCCAATATTTTAAAATTTTTCTCTGCTGTCTTATTGGCAAGGAACTGATGAACTAAAATATACTAAAATAAATACACAAGGGTTATCTTTGATTGGCATAGATAGCCTCTGATACCTCTTCCAGATCTAAATCCAAATCTAACACAAAGTTATGAGCTCTAAAGATGGAATTTCAGAACAGCAGGGAAGACATATTTCATACCTATATCTGATTGTATTGTTTCTCTGTTCAAAATCTTCAGTGAATACCTACTGTTTATTAAAAAAGTTTGAGATCTTTTACATGCCACTCATCTTTTACATGCCCACCACAATATAGGCTAACCTGTCTTTTTACTAAATTTTATTTTTTCATGTAACAAATATTTACCCCTTCATTGAAAACTGTATTGGAAAATGTTTAGGGATTAGGAAATGAAAGAGATGAGCCACTCTGTGTTTAGATCTTATACAAAATAAATATTTAATTGAAGAAAATAGTAAGAAGATATTGATAAGCATAAAATAATATAGGGAAAATATATTTTTTCTTTACATAGTGATATTTTTATTGATCCTTTCCACAGCAAAATATTCTATTTTGAAAGGGCAATACATTAAAATGAACATGTCTTTTATCAATTTAGTGAATATTAAGAATCATTTTTTTAAGTTTGCAGATATTCTTGTTTTAGTTTTTCAAACTTCTTTAAGTGATTTTGATATTGACCTTCTTGTGATTTTTTTTTATATGAAAAGAAAGAAGTATGTAATGGATCAGATATACATAAGTGGCATGAGTGGTGATGTTTATCGCATAACTTGAGGTATATCAGTAATATTTTACTGAACAACTCCTACCCTGTCTTCCAAAGAATATTCTCTTTCATATATACAATTTCATCAGAGATTATGAGTCCTGTCTGTATTAAAATGCAAATGTTTAGGGGCGGCTAGGTGGTGCAGTGAATAGAGCACCAGCCCTGAAGTCAGGAGAACTTGAGTTCAAATCCAGCCTCAGACACTTAACACTTACTAGCTGTGCGACCTTGGGCAGGTCACTTAACCCCAAATGCCCTCCAAAAAGCCAAAAAAAAATGCAAATGTTCATAAAGGATTAAGATACTAACTCATAAGGTATTAACACCTTAGCATTACTTAGTTTAATATTTCCTTTCTTTTTTTCATGTCTTTAATTTTTATAGTATTTTTCCCAGTTACATGTCAAGAAAATTTTTAGCATTCATGTTTACAAGATTTTGAGTTACAAATTTTTCTCTCTTCCTTTCTGCCCTCTCCTCTTTTGAATATGGTAGGAAGTTTTATATAGCTTATACATGTAGTACCATGTAAAAAGCATTCCAATATTTGTCACAATTGTGAAAGAACAACAACAACAAAAAAAATGAGAGAGAATAAAGTAAGTGAAAAAAATGCTTCAATTTGCATTTAAAGTCCCTCAGTTCATTATCTGGATATGGATAGCATTTTCCTTTGTGAGTCCTTTGTACTTAGATCACTGTGTTGCTGAGAAGAGCTGAGTCACTCATACTTAATCATCATACAATGCTGCTGATATTGTGTACAATGTTTTCTTGGTTCTGCTTATTTTATTTTGCATCAATCCATGCCCCTATTTCCAGGATTTTCTGAAATCTTCCTGTTATTCATGTCTTATTGCAAAATAGTACTCAATATATTCATATTCCTCAGCTTGTTCAATTATTCCCCAACTGATGAGCATCCCCTCAGTTTCAAATATTTTGACACCATGAAAAGGAATACTATAAATATTTTTTTCCACATGTAGGTCCTTTTCCTATTAGTGGTATTTCTGGATAAAAGAATACACACAGTTTAGTTGCCATTTGGGCATAATTCCAAATTGCTATCAAAATGATTGAATCAGTTCATAATTCCACCAACAGAGCATCAGTGTCCCAAATTTCTCACATCCTCTCCAATATTTATAATTTTTCTTTTTTGTCCTATTAGTGAATCTGATAGGTATAAGGTGGTATGTCAGTGTTATTTCAATTTGCATTTCTCTAATGAAAAGTGATTTACAGAACTTCTTCATAAGCTTATAGATAGCTTTGATTTCTTCACCTGAAAACTGCCTGTTCATATCCTTTGACCATTTATCAATTGGGGGAATGACTTGTATTCTTATTAATTTGACTCAGTTCTCTAGATATTTGAAAAATGAGACCTTGATGTAAAGATTGTTTCCCACCTTTCTGCCTTCCTTCTAATCTTGGTTGCATTGGTTTTGTTTATACAAAAGCTTTTAAATTTAAAACAATCAAAATTATCTATGTTATATTTTGTAATGCTCTTTATCTCTTGTTTGATCATGAATTCTTCCCATCCCCATAGATCTTACAGGTAGAGTATCCCTTGCTCTTCTAATTTGCTCATGGTGTCACCCTTTATGTATAAACCATGCACCTACTTTGATACTATTTTTGTACATGGTATGAGATATTGATCTTTGTACCTATTTTGTGTCCTATTGTTTTCTAGTTTCCCAGCAATTTTTGTCAAATAGTGAGTTCTTATCCCAAAAGCTGGAGTTTTGGGTTTATTAAACACTTGGTTCCTATGGTCATTGACAACTGTGTCTTGTGTACCTTGTGTATTCCACTGATCCAACACTCTATTTCTTAGCCAGTAACAGATAGTTTTGATAATTACTGCTTTATAACATAGTTTGCAATATGGTATTGCTAGGGCACTTTCCACTGTATCTTTTCATTTATTTATTCCCTTAATATTCTTGACCTTTTTTTCTTCCAGATGAATTTTGCTGTTATTTTTTTCTAATTTTATAAAATAATTTTTGGCAACTTGATTGGTATGGCACTGAATACGTAAAAATTTTAGGCAGAATTGTCATTTTTATTAATTGGCTTGACCTTCCCACGAGCAATCGATATTTTCCAGTTGTTTAAATCTGACCCCATTTATGTGAAAAGTATTTCATAACCGTGCTCCTATAGTTCCTGGGTTTGTCTTGGCAGGTAGATTCCCAAGTTTCCTACATTGTTCATAGTCATTCTAAATGGAATCTCTCCTTTCATCTTTTGCTGCTAGGCTTTATTGGTCATATGAAGAAATACTGATTATTTATCTGGGTCCAACCTATAGCCTGCAACTTACCTAAAGTTGTTAATTATTTCAAGTAATTTTTTGTTTTTAGTTGCTGTTCTAGGGTTCTCTAAGGATACAACAGTATCAATCACAGAGTGACAATTTTGTTTCCTCATTGATAATTCTAATTATTTCAATTTTTTTCTTTACTTAATTTTATAGCTAACATTTTTAGTACTAATAGGGTGATAATGTAGATCCTTGCTTCACCCTTGATCCTATTATGATGGCTTCTAGCTTTTCCTTATTACAGATAATGTTTACTGATGGTTTTAGATAGATCCTGCTTATCATTTTAAGGAGTACTCCCTTTATTCCTATGTTCTCCAGTATTTTTAAGAGGAATGGATGCTGTATTTTGTCAAAAGTTTTTTCAGCATCTGTTGGGACAACTATATGATTCCTGTTGGATTTGTTATTGATATGGTCAATTATACTGATTGTTTTCCTAACAACCCTGCATTCCTGGTATAAATCCTATCCTGTCATAGTATATAATCCCTGTGATATATTGCTGTAATCACCTTGCTAGTATTTTGTTCAATCTTTTTCCCATTCATATTCATTAGGGAAATTGATCTAAAATTTTCTTTCTCTGTTTTAGCTCTTCCTGGTTTAGCTATCAGCATCGTATTTGTGTCATAAAAGGAGTTTGGTAGGACTCCTTCTTCATGATTTTTTTCCAAATAGTTTATATAGTGTTGGAATTAATTGTTCTTTAAATGTTTTACAGAATTCACTAGTGAACCTATCTCACATTGGGGATTTTTCCCTAGGGAGTTTATTAAGGGCCTGTTCGTTGCTTTTTTCTAAGATGGGGATATTTAGGTATTCTATCTCCTGATCTGTTAATCCAGGCAATTTATATTTTTTGTAGAAAATCATTGATTTAGTTCAGATTGACAGATTTTTTGGCATATAATTGGACAAACTATTTCCTAATGATTGCTTTAATTTCTTTTTCATTTGTGATGATTTCATCCTTTTCATTTCTTGATATTGGATATTTGGTTTTCTTATTTTTTAAATCAAATTGACCAATGGCTTATTTATCTTATTATTTTTTTCCATGAAAACCAGTTACTAGATGTATTTATTAGCTCAATGGTTTTGTTATTGTGGTTTTTAAATTTTCAGTTTTACTAATCTCACCTTTGATTTTTAAGATTTTCAATTTGGTGCTCAATGGTGATATTTAATTTGTTCTTTTTCTAGGATTTGTTTTTGTTTTCATTTCAGGCAGTCCAACAATGCCCAATTAATTGATCTGTTCTTTTTCTACTTTGTTGAAGTAAGAATTTAGGAAAATAATTTTTCCTCGTAAGTACTGCTTTGGTTGCATTCCATAAATTTTTGTATGTTGTCTCATTATTGTCATTTTCTCTAGTGAAATTATTGATTGTTTATATGATTTGTTCTTTGACCCACTTATTTAGGATTACATTATTCAGTTTCCAATTAATATCAATCTATATTTCCACTGTCCTTTGTTGAATATAATTTTGCTGTATTATGATCTGAAAAGAATATATTTACTATTTCTACTTCTTTACAATCCATTTTGAGGTTTTTATGCACTATTACATGATCAGTTTTTGTGTAGGTGCCACATGATACTGTTCTTCATTTTTTTCCACAGACCTGTCATATCTAACTTTTCAAATAATTTATGTGCCTCCTTAGTTTCTTTCTTGTTTATTTTTTGGCTGGATTTATCGAGTTCTGAGAAGAAACAGTGGAGGTCACCATTAGTATAATTTTGCTCTCTATTTCTTCTTGTAACTCAATTTACTTGTCTTTTAAGAATTTGGATGCTGTACCATGGGTACATTTATGATTAGTATGAATATTACTTCATTATCTCTAGTATCTTTTAGCAAGATACAGTTTCCTTCCTTATCTCTTTTAATTACATACCTTTTTACTTTTACTTTGTCTGAAATCAGAATTGTTACCCCCATTAAAAAATAAATCAGCTGAAGCATAATAAATTCTGTTTATCTTTACCTATCTTTACTCTGTGTATGTCTCTCTGCTTCAAGTGTGTTTCTTGTAAACAACATTGTAGGATTCTGGTTTTTGATCCACTCTTCTATTCCCTTCTGTTTTTTGGCAGAGTTCATCCCATTCACATTCACAGTTATGGTTAGTAACTGTTTAGTTCTCTCCATCCTATTCTTCTTGTAGGTTATCTCTCGCCTTTCACCCTTTTCTTTCTCACCAGTGTTTTCCTTCTGTCTACCACCTACCCTGATCTGCCCTCCCTTCTGCCTGCTTCCCTAACCCCTTTTCTTAATTTTCACCCCTCCTAATTCTCTGTAGTGTAAGATAGATTTCTGTGTTCAATTAACTGTGTATATTTTCCCTCTTGGAACTAGTAAGGATGAGAATTTGGCTTGAGTGATGTTCATTGCCGACTGTCCCATCTTCCCTTCCATTGTAATAGATCTTTAGCACCTCTTCATATAATATAATTTATTATGTTCTGCCTCTCTGTTCCTTTTGCAGTGTATTGCTCTTTCTCACCCCTTAATTTTTTTTTGTCATTGCCTCAAATCTAGTTTATATCCATATCCTCTATCTATGTAAATTCCTTCTAACTCTCCTAACTGTATAACTAAGTATCATCTTCCTGTGTAGGGATAGAAATAGTTTATCACTATTGAATCCCTTATGTTTTGTTTTTCCATTTTTCCATTTTTCTGCTTTTCTTGGATCTTCATATTGGAAGTTAAATTTTTTGTTTAGTTCTGGTCTTCTCCTTACGAAAGCTTGAAATTCTATTTTTTTGAGCAACCATCTTCTCCCTTGATACATTATGCTTAATTTTGTCAGGTAGGGGATTCTTGGCTGTAATCCTATCTCCTTTCAATGTTACATGGTCTCTGATCCTTAAATGTTGCAGCTGCCAAGTCCTGTGTAATACTGAGTGTGACTCCTTGATATTTGAATTGCTTCTTTCTGACCACTTGTAGTATTTTTTCCCTTGATCTGATAGTTCTGAAATTTGACCATAATGTTCCTTGGAGGTTTTTATTTGGGGATCTCTTTTCTTAGGTGATTGGTGGATTCTTTTCATGCCTATTTTGCCCTCTGGTTCTGGGTCAGCAGAAGAGTTTTCCTTGATAATGTCTTGAAAGATAATGTCCAGGTCCTCCTTTTGATTATGGCTTTCAGTCACTGCAACAATTCTGATATTGCCTCTCCTAGATTTATTTCCAGGTCAGTTGTTTTGGCCATTAGATATTTTACATTTTCTTCCAATTTTTTTCATTCTTTTGTTATTGTTTGATTGATTCTTAGTGTCTCATTGAGTCATTCACTTCCACTTGCCCAGTTCTAACTTTTAAAGTGTTTTTTTTTTCTCAATTAGCTTTTGTACTTTCTTTCCCATTTGATCAATTGTACTCTTTAAGGAGTTATTTTCTTCAGTGGATTTTTGTATCCCTTTTTTCCATTGGGCCAATTCTACTTTTAAAACAGTTTTTTAAGTTGTTGACTCTTTTTTCATAATTCTCTTGCATCACTCTTAATTCTTTCCCAATTTTTCTTTTACTTGTCTTACATGATTTTAAAGATCCTTTTTGAGGTCTTCCATAAGCTCTTTCTGGGCTTCATACCACTTTCCATTTTTCGTTGGGGTTTTTCTCATAGATGTTTTCACATTGTGGTCCTCTTCTCAGTTTGGGTCTTTATCTTCCCTGTCACCATAACAACTTTCTATGGTAGGATTCTTTTTTTGTTGTTTTTTGCTCATCATTTTTTTGGGGGTGGATGAGGGAGAAGTAGGAGGGTTTCCTTTCTTTGAAAATTGATTTCTCCTCCCAGGGTAGAAGAGGCTCTGTCTCCAGCTTCTTGTGCCAGAGGCTGAAGACTCTGACGACCTGGTGTTTTTTTGAGGCCAATGAGCAATGCTTGTGTCTAGTGCTGTGTTGAGGGGGTCTGGTAGGGGATGCCTGGAGGTTTTGGTATCTGGCAGCTTACCTGGTGCTGAGCTGGGGTACTAGTGGTGGTGTCTTGTAAGAACTGAGGCCCAGTGGGATTTATCTTCTTTTCCCTAGGGCTACACTGAAGCACATGGAGATCTGGCCACTGGAGGGTGCCTGTTTGCCAGCGTAGCGAAGCATGTCAGGTTCTGTCTACTGAAAGATGCTTGCTGGTCAGGGGTTACACTGAAACATGAGATGGTTCTCAGAGATGGATTCTGCTCATTCATCTGGCTATGCTAAGGTACACGGTTTGTCTTGACTTTGGTATTTGCCTGCTCTGCTATACTAGGGCACAGGATTTCCCAATGGTTTGCCAAGGTTGGGCTTGCTACTGGCCTGATGGGTCATTCCTGTTTTTTGACTACACTCTTCTTTTACCTGAATGAGAAGAAACTTTCTTGCTGATCCTCCAAGTCTCCTGGGCTTAAAGATTGCTCCACCCATCTTACCATTGGCTCTGCTGCTCTGGTGAGTTATTTATTTACTTATTATTTGGAACTGAAGATGGGAGAGCTAGAGAGATTTACTTCTTACTCCTCCATTTTGGCTTCTGTTAGTTGTATCATAATATTTCCTTTCTGATAGATAACTAGATTTGAGAAATGATCATAAATATGGAAGATTTTGTTTTTCAGTTATTTTCAGTAATGTCTGACTCTTCATCATATCATTTGGTGTTTTATTGGCAAAGATTTTGGAGTTGTTTGCTATTTCCTTCTCTAACTCATTTTGTAGATGAGGATACTGAGGCAAACAGGATTAAGTGACTTGCTTAGAATCATGCAGCTACTAAATGTCTGAGAACAGATTTGAATTCAAGATGAGTCTTCCTGACTCTAGGCCTGGCAGTCTATTTATTCTGCCATATAGTTGCCCAAAATTTGGAACATAAGATATAGCATTCAATAAGGCAGTGGTTCTCAACCTTTCTAATGCCGTGACCCTTTAATACAGTTCCTCATGATGTGGTGACCACCAACCATAAAATTATTTTTGTTGCTATTTCATAACTGTAATTTTGCTACTGTTATGAATCAAAATGTTAATATCTGATATGCAGGATGTATTTAAATTGAACATAACCCTCAGGTTGAGAACTGCTGCAATAAGGGAAAAGAAAAAATGTATTTCTGGACTTAAGGTAATAATCTAGGCAACCATAAAACATATGTGTCCAAATAGTGGCATCTCTTCCTGACCAAGTGTCAAATGTTAATCTGTACATTCTCAATCCTCCTGAAATCAGAGGATCCTCATACATCATTGGAATTACAAAAGAGAATAGTTACAGTGCCTTTCTCTACAGTGACGTAGTAAATCACACATTGGGGGGTGCAGTCAAGATGGCAGCTCAGAAGCAGGAGAACTCTATGGCTCCCCACATAACCACCTCAACTACCTATAAAATATGACTCTAAACAAATTTTAGAGGTCCAGAACCCACAAAATTACAAAGTAACAAAGATCCTGCTGAAGGCAACCTGACAAGCTGATGGGAAGGGGTTCATCACAGGGCACTGGGAACCTAGACCAGACCCTCATGAACCCATAGCTGGAGGCCTAAGGCAGCCAGAACAAGCCATGGCTGGAGCTTTCAGGAGAGTGGATCACCAGCTGCTGTGGCATTTTCCAGAAATATCAACCCATAAGAAACAAGGACTAAATCAGCAGTTCTCAACCTGTGGGTTATGTTCAATTTGTAATAATGAAAATACATCCTGCATATCAGATAGATTCATAACAGTAGCAAAATTATAGTTATGAAGTAGCAACAAAAATAATTTTATAGTTGGAGGGCATCATAACATGAGGAACTGTATTAAAAGGTCATGGCATTAGGAAGGTTGAAAACCACTGGACTAAATGAAAGGTCAGTGAAACTCAGCTAAATTTGGGGGAGAGAGTCTGGCTGTCTGCCTCCAGAGTGAGAAGCAGTGGTGGCAGCCCTGACACTACCATCATGTGGCTGCTTAAGAGCTCAAGGCATGCAGATAGCAGGGGGGCCAAGAAATCATTCAGAGGCTAAGTGCTCTTGCCTTGAGCTGCCTGGACTGGGATCGTGGTCTTGGGTGGTGGTCCTGAGGTATGTGATCAGTGAGCCTAAGCTGGTGGGGGCTACAGAGATGGCAGCCTCCCAATAGCCCCAGCAGCTGCAAAAACCCCAGAAATTTGGGACAAAACTCTCCCCTCTGGAAGCAGAGTTCTTCTAACCCAAAAGTCTAGGAATTGACTGGCAACATGAACAGGCAAAGGAAGCAAAACAAGCCCAACAATCCAACTTTAGATTCCTTTTGGGGGGACAAAAAGGATCAAAGCATGGAATGAGAGGAAGATAACACAGTCCAAAATCCCACACCAAAGGTTTCCAAAAAAAATGTATACTGGTTACAACCTCTATAAGAGCTTAAGAAGGATTTTGAAAATCAAATAAAACAAGTGGAGGAAAATTGGGAAGAGAAATGAGAATGATGCAAGAAAATCATGAAAAGTGAGTCAACAACCTGACTGATGAAAATAACACCTTAAAAAATACATTAAATCAAATGGCAAAAGAGGCCCAAAAAGCAATGAGGAGAATACATTAAAAAGTCAAATTTGCCAGATGTAAAAAAAAAACTCAAAAGCTTTCTGAAGAAAATAATTCCTTCAGAATTAGAGGGGAGCCAATGGAAGCAAATGACTTTATGAGAAATCAAAATACTATTAAACAAATCCAAACAAATGAAAAAATAGAAGGCAATGTGAAATATGTCCTTGAAAAAACCACTGACATGGAAAATAGGTCCAGGAGAGACAATTTAAAAAATTATTGGACTACCTGAAAACCATGATCAAAAAAAGAACCTAGAAAACATCCTTCAAGAAATTCTCAAGCAAAATTGCTCTGATATTTTAGAACCAGAGGGCAAAATAGAACTTGAAAGAATTCACTGATCATCTCTTAGAAGAGATCCCAAAAAGAAAAATTCTAGCAATGTTATAGCCAGGTTCTAGAATTCCCAAATCAAGGAGCAAATATTACAAGCTGCCAAGAAGAAACAATTTTAATACAGTAGAAACATAATAAGGACAACCCAGGAGCTTGCAGCTTCTACATTAAGGGAAAGAAGGGACTGGAACATGATATTCCGGAGATCAAGGGAGCTGGGATTAAAACCAAGAATAACCTACCAAGCAAAATTGAGCATGTTTCATGGGAAAATATGGTCATTCAATGAGGTGGAGGATTTTCTTTTCTTTTTCCTTTTTTTAAAATTTTATTATAGTTTGCAGCATTCATTTCCACAAGATTTTGACTTACATATTTTCTCCCCATCTTTCCCCTGCCCACCGCCTCAAAACAGCCATCCCAGTGTGTCCACCCTCCCCCAGTCTATTCTCTCCTATGTCACTTTTTGGTAGGGCAGGATGGATCTCCCAACTGCAGTGCCTGTGTATCTCAAGTTACAGTTTGATGTAGTCACTAATAATAATAATAATTGCATAGATAGATAGATAGATAGATTGATACACATTCATAACATTTGATTATGGAACTCCAGGTTCCAGATTCTTTCTCCTCCTCCCTCACCACCCATCCCCACTGGAAGGACAAGCAATCAAATACAGGCTGAACATGTGAAATTACGCAGAACCTCTCCATAGTGAGCACACTGTGAAAGTCTGATTAAATGTCCCTTCTTCCTATCTGGCCCCCCCCATCCACTCTCCACCCTGTCCCTCTCCCTCTACAGAAATGTGAATATTCATCAACCCTCCCCCCCACTCTGCCCTCCCCTCCATCACCCTACCTCTCATCCCCCTTCCCCCTACTCTTCTGTGTGACAACA
>CM053581.1:481640016-481662253 GCA_028627135.1 Pseudochirops cupreus
ATTTTTTAGGGTGTTGATTTCTTCAGTCATACTGCTGACTCTCTTTTCATGATTTTCCTGCAACATTCTTATTTCTCTTCCCAATTTTTCTTCCACTTCCCTTATTTGGTTTTGTAAATCTTTCTTCAGCTCATCTCTAGCTTTAAGACATTCTTCATGTTTATTGGAGGCCTCTGGTGGGGGCGCTATGGCTGCACTCTCCTCCTCCCTCTCTCTCCCATAATCTTTCTTTTCCCCAAAGAAGGAATCTAGGGTTTAGTTGCAGTTCTTACTTTGCTTCTTGTGCTTATTCTTACTCATGGTTGCTCAGTCCGTGATTTTTTTAAAAATCTCTGTGGGGCTCTGCTTCCAGAAGGGAAAGCTCTGTCCCAAATCACTGGGTTCCTCCCAGCTGCCATAGCTCTCAGGAAGCTGCTGGGACCCTTCCTACTTACTTCTGGCTGACTGGATAATGAAGACTCCAAGACTGAGGCCCAAGACGGTAATCCGGATCCAGGCATCTCAACGCGAGAGCACTGGCCTCAGAACAATCACTTAGTCCCCCTGCTGTCTGCAGGCCGCAGGCGGGAAGCTGCAACGTAGAGGCGGGTGCAAAACCTCTGCCTTTTGCTTTACTGCTCTGGAGGCCTTTTGGCCAGACTGCTTTTCTCTCCTGATTTCACAGTCTTCACTGACCTAGTTCTCAATGCTGCTCGCAGCTGCCACTAATCTGCTCACCGCTCCTCTCCTCCAGCCACCCCCGGGGCTCAACAGCGTCTTCAGGCCAGGCTGGTTTCTGTTCTCAGTGCTGATATCGTTCCTCATAGCCGAGCTGACTTTAGTGGGAAGTATCTTTGTGTGCGTTTTGGAGTTCTAGGATTGGTTTAGAGTCCTATTTCATGGGTATTTTGGGGTGGCTATGTGAGAGCTGCGATATGTTGCTGCTGCTATGCCGCCATCTTGACTCCGCACTCCCCCACCCCGGTTGTGTAATTTTCAATATGATCTTTGGCTTGAGGTTGGGGGCAAGAAATATATGACTTCATAAGCAAAGATCTGATATACTTTTTGTGTTGTAAAATAGTGGTGTCATATTTGGCATGCAATAATCTTATAGAGAAGCAGCATAACAAAGGGACAATTTGGAAAATAATTGATTTTCAGAAGTCTTTTTATTTTCTATTTACATTCAAATTGATTTTAGACCATACTGAGAATTGCTTGCACATTTTTAATATTAACTAGTTCCCCTACTGCTCCCTCACACCTCACCTTTTTTAACATGCGTTATAAGCCATAATGTAATATGGCTTATTTTAAGGCACACTAAGAGCATATGATGCTTTATAATTAGAAAGTTCTATCAAAACATGTCAAAACTTGAGAATGATAACACATTTATTACACAATGAACACATATATGGCTATGTCTGTATCTCTCTATCTCTCTGTCTATGACAAATTTCATTAAAAGAAGTAGTGAGATATTTATGAACATCAAAGTCAACCAGGACATAGTGATGCTTGTTGTTGAACTGAAATTGAGTTGAGCCACCTTGTAGAGGAAAGAAAGACCATTCCTTTAATGCATTGCTACCATTCAGATCACTGTAGTTGCAGGGCTTTTCAATAATGGAACCTGAAAGTAACATAATTGTCCATCAAAAACATCTTCTTTGGAAGAGTTTCTAATTTGTAAGGGATACTGAGATAGAATTCTTTGGTGGTTTGGATAGGCAGACATGGATGTTTCTCAACTTACTGTTCTACTATTTTTCTTGCATGCCTCATATATCCTAAGGAGCATGGTGAAAGCTATGGAGTACTGGGTTCTAAATATACTCAGGGGGACCAGAGTTAGAATACTGTCTTTCTTAACTAATTGTGTGACCCTGGTAAGTCACTCCACTTCTCTGGGCCTCAGTTTCCTCATCTGTAAAATGATTGAGTCAGTTTAATGACTTCTGAGTTCCCTTTCAGTTTATGACTGATGATCCTCTGATCCCACATGTCCTAGTGCAGCAGTTTTCAACCTGTGGGTTATGTTCAATTTGTAACAATGAAAATACATCCTGCATATCAGATATTTATATTACAATTCATAACAGTAGCAAAATTACAGTTATGAAGTAGCAAAGGAAATAATTTTATGATTGGGTGTCACCACAACATGAGGAACTGCATTAAAGGGTCGTGGCAATAGGAAGATTGAGAACCGTTGCCCTAGAGAAATAGAATTCTCTACACTCTTCTCCCTAGTTATTGTGGAGGTTCAAGTTCTATAATATGTTTCCACTTTTTTCATTTTTTTTTTTCCTTCTGGTAGAGCCTGAATAGAGAAGCTGAGGGTCGCAGTTTGGGTAAAGGATAGAAACAAGACAAAATGAATTAATTTTTAGACTGCCTCAAATATAGAAAAAAGTTTCAAAGTGAAATAATTGAAAAATGGGCACTAAAGTCATGTCAAGTTTGAGGTAACAGGCCAAAGAATAGTTCTAACATCAAAATCCACATATTCTATTTATATTCCCTAAGGAAGCATTGCACAGAGGCAGTTAAGTGACTTGAAACCTGGACCCACATCTTTGAAAAATGGACCCTGCTGATATTATCAAGTAGTCAATAAGAAAGTCTGTACTTTTATGTTTCTTTCAGGTTAAGTTATAGATGTTATCTGCTGATAGTCTTTCCAGTATACTTTAATGGCACAAGAGAGAACTGTATCTCGTATCACTTATTTAGGTGCAAGTAGCAAGTGTCCCAAGAATTGATGCTTTTTTTTGTCATTGTATCATACAATATAGGATGATACATGCAAGCTTTGTTCTCAGTAAAATGTAGTTTAGGAGAGAAGAAAAATATTAAGGAGAGGGAATCTAATTTAAAATAGTTTTATCTTGAAGCTTGTCTATAGCGAGAATGCTGTCAAACTTAAAACTGTTTAATTTTATGATTTCTCTGCTTGTTTAGCTCACCTTTTCTCATTTAGATTTATTGGCAAATTTGATGTTCCTGTTATGCCACTTGGATTTTAAAATTCATTTAGAGGAAAACATATTCATCTGTATTAAGAAATCATCCAGTAAACATTATGATATAGATGCTGAGGTTGAGGGTATAAACTTGACATAAGTGGAAATAAGAACTTCGCTTTTCGCCAGGAAGAAAAATGGGGCATTTTATGAGACCATAGAAACTAGGAAGCTGCATGGTTCAATGGAAAGTTGAGGGATTCTGAGACAAAAGTCTGCATTGAGTCATGAATTTCCAATAGAATCTATGTGACCTTGGAGAATTCATTTATCCTTTCTAAGCCTTAGTTTCCTCATCTGTAAAATAAGACACTTGGTCTAGATGACCTAGATGCCCTCTTAGATCCCATCCAGCCCCCTAGCTATGATTCCATGATCCTGTGAAACACAAAACTGTGTTAAAGAATAGGAGGAAAGAAAATTTCCTACCACGAAATTTACTTAGTAACAGAAATGCATTCAAATTGTTATTCTCCAAAATTCAGGGCAAGAAAATCTCTCTGTATTGAACTACTTTCAAGTGTAGACTCGTTTCTTCTACTCTTTGACCTGTAAGCAGATTTGTCACCAATGAGGGATGATATTCAAGTTACAGATTATGACCAGAGGGAATATTTGGGCAGCTTAGCTCTTCATGACCAGGTGGTGATTTTGCAATAATTGCGCTGGGATGCTGCTGCCTTGATGGATTATTTCCACTCTGATTCTGTCAGGAAATGCTATTTCCTGGTTGACTGTTCTACACTGAAAGGTCTTAAGTTGGATCATATCAAGAAATATTGATTCAATTGGATGATGCTCAGTTGGATATCGTTTGAACTAAAAGGGCTTACAATCATTTGGAAAATGGGATAGGGCTGTGAGATTTAGGTCTCAGTAAAGTGAGTTTAGATTTTGGCAATTAACTCCAAGTACTACCAACCACTCTTCTGGTTCCAAACAAGCAGATGTTGTTTGATTTTTCCTCCAAGATGTAATTTGGGCACAAGAGAAATCATGCTGTTAACCTTGGAGGTCTGTTCTGCTCCTTTACACTGATAAGTTCTCCCCTACCTTAAGATGTTCCCATCAAGTATTTATTACCATTTTTCAACTGGACACGGAGATTTCAGAACTATTTGGGAAGGATTACCTCATTAACCACTGCCATCAAAACCAAACTGAATCTCTGAGTGCTCCCCAAATCTTTTCCCCTATAAACCAAAGTTCCATTATGTGAAACCCTAATGGTTGAGAATTATTGCCATTATCACTTAATGCTGATTGATGATATCAGAGACGTTTAAAGGGAACCAGAGCTCTTTTTGTGATTGCAAAAATAATATTAGCAAAAGGCTTACTGACTCAATTCAAGTTGACAAATATTGAGTGCCTACTATGAGCAAGGCATTGTGTTTGTGCCTATCTTCCCGGCCCTTCAGGTAAGCATTTTGGCAGTTCCTTGGGGGTTTTCAAAGGTTCAGGACATTTTTGCAAGTCAGGGCATAGAGTCAAAGGTTGCTATAAAGTGTGTGTGTGTGTGTGTGCGTGCGTGTGTGTGCGCGTATGTGTGTTACAAAACCTCAGAAAACCATAGTATTAGTGTAGGTAGTGTGAGTTGCAGAAAATATGAGGATGCTCTCTAACTTTCCACCTGAGCCTGGGAGGAACAAAGGGAAAGTCATTTATGCTAACCAAGATAGGAATCAGGGCTGGAAAGTCTCTATGGACAACGTGTAAGGGGCAGGTCTCAAAGTAATTGCCTAAGGTGGTGGTGGGGGAGGAGGGATTTAGTCATCACCTAGGTGGAGCTGTGAATTAAGTGGAAAAGACATACCAGATAATTCAATAAACAGCTCCTAGGCACATGGTCCAGGTGGTATCTGAGAAAGCTAATTTTTTTTTCTTTAAAAAGCATTAACAATAGCTCCTAGTAATGTAGCCCAGGAGTTCTGAAGCTAAAAGAGCACTTATCAAGTGGAGCAAATCCTCTCCAGATGTCAGCCAAGAAGCCTCCAGCAGCAGATGTGGTGGAGGCAGCCTTAGGACAGAGTAAGAACTATGGATGTGGAGCATCAGTGATTTATGTCAGAAAAGTGGCTTTGTGACATAGCAAAGATTGTACTGGCAAGGCTGTCTGGGATTGACAGCTGTGGAAGTAGGGGCTCACCCAATGACAGACGTGAAGGTAGGGAGCTTCCTGGAAAGAGTTCTACTAGCAACTCAAGGCAGTACAGCTTGGAGTGTTTTGGAAGTCTGAAGCTCTTCCTTCCCAACCATTATGCCTGTATTAATTCTATTTGCCACAAGTGCCATGAAAGTCTGTGGGGGTGAACTGTTAGCCTTTGATTTCTAAAGAATTAAGAATTCGATGTATGTTCTCGTGTTTATTATATTATGTTAGGATGATTCAACTAGATGGTTTATTATTTGATTGCCAATGATTTGGCTGGCTTGTCTATGAATGAAGATAGTACTGAATAGGCAGATGAATCAAGAATATCATATTTTTTCTCCTCCCACTTTGAACCTCATGTATCAACAATGCAGTATTCATAATGCCCATGGTAACTATAAATATGCTGATATGGTTATTAATCACAAAATGTAATAGGCTTTCTACATGGGGGACATAGCTAGAATGTTTATTCAAATACCAGAAATCTGAGTCCCCAAACCAGAAAGTCAAAGCCATCACAGTAGCCACAGAGTTGGCACACATAGTTAATGCAGCAAACACATTCTCAACTCTTCAAAACAAAACAGGCTACCTCAGGCAAAGATCCTCCTCTCCTCACTCATGGTAACTACTCAGCCTCCATGTAGTTTGCTCTCAGCAGCTCCAGCCCCAGCAGCTCCGGCCCCAGCAGTTCCATCC
Source organism: Pseudochirops cupreus (assembly GCA_028627135.1). NCBI lineage: Eukaryota > Metazoa > Chordata > Mammalia > Diprotodontia > Pseudocheiridae > Pseudochirops > Pseudochirops cupreus. The sequence goes on from CM053581.1 coordinate 481,645,885, forward strand.
CCAGCAGTGCTCAGCAGGAATCTTTAGCAGAAGTTCTGGCTGGCTCAAAAAAAAAAAAAGTTCACACAGCCACTATTTCCAGTCACCATGCTGGCTCCAGCCTGGCTCCTACTCTACTCTGGCTCCTTTCTGCCCCACTCCTTCCTACTACATCAGCAAGTTCAAGGGGCATGGCAGATCTGCAAATCCCATTACCATTACACCTGAACATAGTGTGGAAACCCCTATTGTAGATAATTAATAACCAACACTAGTGTGTATATTTTTTTACTGTGATAACAAAATGTCAAATCCTTATAAAGGGCTTATTCTAAGTCATTTCAAACTTATTTATTGAATGATCCAGGAATAGTCTGTTTACTTGGAGAGGGCCTTCTTTCACCTTTTCAAACATCTAACCCTCACTGAGGATGCAAGGAGAATGCTGTCTCAGAATGTTCTCTCTGGAGTATTAGGGCCTAGTGTCCTCTATCAAGACAAAGAAGGTCTGTCTTCACCCTGAGAACTTCATGAACAGGTGAATCTACTTCATCCTTCCATTAGAGAGCTACAATTTGGTGCTTACACACTGGTGATTCTCATCTTTCTCAACACTACGTATACAGATAAAGGAAGCTGAGTGAAGGTCAGGCTGCAGTTTTTGAAAGCTTGATGTTCTGTTACAGCGGGAGGGATAAAAGACAGCCTAAGGGTGAGACAGGCCTATACAGAGCCCCAGAAAAAATAACAGACTTGGAGTGTAGAACATGGAATCATAAGGTTAGAGTTCAAATCACTGCTCTGCTAATTAATATCCGTTCTAACTTGGTGAAGTCTCTTAACCTCTTCAGGACTCAGTTTTCTCATTTGGAAAGGGAGTGGATTGGTCTTTGCATAGCATGAAGTGTGAGCTGAGCGAGTTGCAGAAAAGCTGGGGAGGCCCTCTACCTTCCCCTCTAAACCTCAGAAGGGATAAGAGTAAATCAATTGCCCTAACCCAGATAGAAACATCCCCTCCCTGATTATTCCAATGATTGAATTTAGCTCTTATTATTCTGTGAATGTTCTAACATTCACCATGCCTGACACCTAGTAGGTGCTTTATAAATACTAGCTGATTGATTTTCATCAATTCTGGGACACTGGGGTCTTTACTATGTCCACTTTGAGCTATTTTCCGTTACAGCATGAGAGAGAAAAAAAGTAAAAAAAACACAACAGTGCTAGGAGATGTAGTTTATCTAGAGCTTGGGTTTTCTCTTTTCTACAGAGTAATACAGATTTCAACAAGTATGCCTAACGGCTAGCTACTGTGTTCTTTGGAGATAAATATCCAGTAGCAGGTACATACACATATGAAAATGTCCTCTGCTATATTTGTATAGTATATGTACCTAAGCTATTATCTCTTTGGAAAGGTCTATGTTACCCCAATTTTAATTAGGCACATTAAAGACAAAGCTCAGATTCTATATCTCACTCTTTTGAACTTCTCCAGAGATGTCTTACAACCTCTTTCGAATATACATTTTATCCTGAGATATTATTTCTGACACTGAAACTAAGTCACAAAACCTACATTTTAGTAGAAAAAATGCCCTTAACTCCAAATCCTTGTAAAATGCTCAGCATTTAAAACATTCAAATCTTTTCCCCAGAATATGTTTTGTTTGCACCTGTGTAATCACATTTTGTCTATCCACATAACTCCTCAAGATTTGGAGTACTCAAATTCAAATTACAGTGCTTTCTGCAGTTGTTTTTATATGTTAAACATAGTTTCTGCTAAGAAAACAAATCGATAATCTAGCAACCTATTGCAATCATGTCCTTGTTCCACACAAAATTTATCTTTAATAGTTTTGACCCTGTTTTCAGGTGTTGAAAGGAAATCATTTAATTCTTCAGTGTTTGCCTGCTTATATTATTAATATGTATATTTCAAAAGGTTAAGAACATCTTGTCTTTTGATATTTTAGTTTAGTATTCTTAGTTTAAGAGCCGTTCTTAGCCATTTCTCTTCTTGGGCTTTGTCAGTTCCCAAGTCTCTCACTATCCCCTCGTCCCCACATGCCCCACATAGGCCTTTACATGGGAGAGCTAAGACTGATGCCCAACCAAAGCAGGCAGGGTCATGCTTCAGAGGTCTTGCGGATCCCATTTGTCCTCCTTCAGGGTGCTGCTTCTTTCTTACTCTCTTCACTTTCTCTGTCTTAAATTAGAAGTTACTTTGCAGAAAAAGATGTCTTAATGTTAACTTAGCTAATTTCCAAACTGTGTAGTAACCAAAGATCTTTAAGACACCATAAATACTTCAGGGCAGGCCCAATTCCACCTGTTATGGGAATCTGAAGATCTTCCCTGCCTCTAGGCCCTTTGCTTAAGTGGCTTAAAGTGACTCTGAAAACCTTCCCAGATTTGAAAGTGTACACTGTCCCCTAATAGGCTGAATGTGGTCACATGGAGCCTGTGGCGCCAGGCTTGTTCTTCAGGAATGCCCACGCCTTATTACTTTGTGATTGGGCAGTGGGTCAAGAGGGCTGTGATAGTCTCTGATCCAAGAGAAGGTGTATATACACCCTGATGTGAGGTTTTGCTTTGGCGCTCACTTTGAGAAGAGTTGTGTGATTTGGCCAGACGAGACTCTGGGAAGCTGTTGAGCCCCCCAGGTTTTGAAAAACCCAGATGTTGGTACTTCCCTTTCTGGTAACTGACTAGATATGGATGTAATGGTCAGACAGTTGCAAGCCTGTCTGTTGATTTGTTTCTTTGACTGCTTGTAACTTCTGTTTTTATTCTGTTTGTATTCTCTGAAGTTCAGGGTGCTGACTTTTTCCCCTGAGCTAGGTAAATGATATATGTTTGATTGATTAAAGTAAGATCATTAACCTGTTTTGAGTTGCTTTCCTTTAGAAAAGCGGATCTAAGAACCTGTGCTAGCAGCCACCCTGGGTATGTTAGGGTGGTTGCTGATATACCACCTTCCTTCTGTCTCCTGTTTTCCTTCAAGTTTCATCTTAAATTTTCCCTTCTCCAAGTGGCCCTTCTTGATCCATTTTTTGCTAATGTACCCTCCCCACCTTATTGCTTTCCTACTGTCCATTGATATGTATGTGTTGTGTGTGTGTATATATATATGTGTGTGTGTGTGTATATATGTGTATGTGTGTGTGCATGCGTGTATATATATATGTGTGTGTGTATACATTCATACATATATATCTTTTATATTCCTAATTATTTATATGTGGTCTTTCATTAAAATATGAATTTCTTGAGGATAAGCACTGTTTCTCTTTGCATTGCCAGAGTTCACTATAATTATGGGCACATAGAAAACATTTCATATGTGCTTTTTGATTAATTGATTGGATTCCTGTGACTAACAATGGCTTAGAGTCCTAAGGGTGGGAAACCTGAAGCCTTGAGGTCACATGTGGCTTTCTAGGTCCTTTTAACTGAGTCCAAGTTTTACAGAACAAATCCTTTTAAAAAGGAGATTCTCAGCCTTAGACCAGGCCCATATTTAAGCCAAAATCTGACTGTGGCCACTCCTTTGACATGCACCTTCTAAGAGCTTCTCAAATCATTCTGACACACCTTGGCCATACATCTTTATTGCTTCTATATTAGCACTTGCCCTTAGTGGCCTCGGCCATAAGCGAGGAGCCCCTCCCCCGCACCTTATCCTGTTTAACCCTCCTCCCCAAATACATTTGTATGTCTTTTCTTAAAAAACAACAACAACGAAACAAAGTACAAGTACACCAAACCCCAAACCTCCTTAGTTCCAAGAGTAGAAGACACTTGCATTTTATCCTGATTTTGCCCTATTTGCCTCTGAGATCTTTCAAAATCCTTCTGAGTATAACTAGGTAGGCTTTGTTCAAATTAAGCCATCTGTTTCCTTCACTTCTATATGTTTTATTGAATGATTTTTTTGTATTTTCTCTATAGTTAGAGCAAAAGCATTATTCTTTTTTTTATTTCCATGACAGAATTTAATCCATTTAATTGCATGCTTTTTTTAAAAAAATATTTTATCAACCCCAACTTAATGAAGCATTTATAAACAAAGTTTATCTGTTTTCTATCATTAACTATGTAAGTATGCTTCCCTTGAAATTTCTCCTTTATGGAATTACTGAGCTTCATTTTGGGACAGTTCTAATTTCCTACAATCCTCATTGGCAGTCTCCTGACATTTTGCATTATTTCGTTTCTTTTGCCTTTGCTACTTTAGCTTGTTTTGTTATTCTCTAGCATTTTTATAGTTTTGATTGGCATTCATCTCTTTGTATATTCAAGCAATTTTCTTTGTTTCATTATTATCTGGGTGACGAACAGAAGGCTCTTTCAAAACTTTTCATTTCACCACTTTGAATAGAAAATCTTAGGCATCAAATTTTATTCGATAATAATCTTATAAGCTTCTAAAGTAGGGCAGCCAGAATGGTGAAAGGTCTTGAAATTGTGTTTTATAAGGATTCATTGAAAAAATTATGGAAAAGAATGGAGAATGGGACCCAAGAGCTGCCCTTCAAGCATTGAAAATACTGTCATATAGAGGAAAGATTACCTTTCCCGCTTAGTCACTAGGAACCATGGATATAAGTAATAAATTTATACTTAATTTAGGAGAAAATATTGTTACCAATTAGGAGGAAGTACTGGGCTACTTCAAGAGGAAGTTTGTTCTCTGTCATGTGAACTCTTTGAGCAAAGACTAGATAGCTACTTGTTGAGTATTTTCTCAAGAAGTTCTTGTTCAGGAACGGCTTGGGAAGTCACCTTTGGGTTCAAATATTCAACTTTACATATACAGGATGATAGGGTTGGTGTGGTAAGAGAGCAATTTATTTGGGAAAAAAATAGGGTTTTTCTGTTTGTTTTCTTTGTATTGCACTACAAATAAGATAAGAGGTATGACGTAACAGACAAGTGAAAAAATACAGTCTTAGAATGCCTTAAGAAAGACATTTCTTAAGGAATAAAGAAATTATAGTATCTTTATATTTTACCATCTGACTCAACAGGACTTCTCTGGAGTATTCCATCTTTTTCTGTGCATTATACTCTAATAAAGATATTGATGGATTGGAATATATCCAGAGATGGGCAATATAGTTGATGAAGTGTCTTGACTTATGAAGATCACTAAAGGTACTGGGTATCTTCAGCTTGTAAAAATTCACGTTCCCACCCACAGGGAAAGGACTATGATAATAATCTTCAGTTATTTAAAAATACTTCATGTCATAGAGGAATTAGGCTTTTTTTTTTTTTAGTTCTACATGGAAGAACCAGGGCCATTGGGTGAAAAGAGGTCAATTAAGATTTGATATCAAGAAAAACACCTCCCCTACTACCTACCTCTCCCTAACAATTAAAGCTCTATAAAAGTAGAATGGGCTACCTTGAGAATGTGTAGCCTCTCCCTCCTTGGGAATCTTAAGCAGACACCGAATGATACTGTAATATATATTCCTTTCATATATGTGTGGTTTAGATAGCCACTGAATTCTCTTGAATCTCCTCAAACTTTGTGATTCTGTCATTTTATGAATAAATTGTCTCAGAGGTCTCTTGAACTAAAAGAGTCTTTGATTCTAACTTTGTGTATTGTGTGCTAAGAAGGAAAATTGGTGACAACATAGAGAGTATTCTCAAACCTGAGAGAGAGAAATGTGAGACGTCTTCCCAATTACTTTAGGGTCATTTATATCAAGTGAACACTTCTAACAAAAGTAACATACTTAACTGCAAGTATATATATTTTTTACTGAAAGGAGAAAAGTGTATATATTATTTAGCAAATATTCAAGGTGTATTTTGGAAAGGATATAAATTTACAAACTGTCAAATGTTATTATTAGTTTTATTTTGTTACCTTAATAACTGTAGAATGAAAGAAGGATACTAATGTAAAAGTTGACAATCCATGAAACTAAAGTAGGTATCATAGTAATGAAAGTCAGAGCTTTGGGGGATTTTAATGAGTAATAATAATAAAATATGGGGAGGGGTAGAGCATAGTGCAATATATAATGGGAACACATTTTGATCAGGAATGAAAATGCGAACTGTGGCTGAATATATATGTCATGAGATGTGAATTGGTGAATGTTGCTGTTAGATATTTGGTTGGGGTGAGATAATCATTGAGAGATATGACAGAGGATAATGAAATGTTTGGTGAGAGGAATTTGGAGGCAGGGTAATATTTTGCAAAAAAAAAAAGGCTTAGCAGCTCATCAAATTTTTCTATTTACTATTTCTTCCTGAATAGCCCTTGTCTTGTGAGGATTTCTCCATCTCAAAGTTAAAAACCCACAATTTGTGTATGTCATTCATCTGCAGATTCAAATCCCCCTTGAATGCCTAAGAAAAATGGAATCATAATATTAGAATATGTCCCCTTTTGGTCTTACTTTCATTAAACTTAGTTTAATTTGTTTTACGTCCTGGTTGTTTACATTTTTGTGGCTTATGCATACAGTAGTAGATATTAAGTATTATTTGAACAGTTAGTCCATTATTGCAAGCTCTTTGAGGGCAGGGACTGTCTTTTTATCTCTTTTTCTATCCTTAACATTTAGCATAGTGCCTGACATATAGCAAGTAGGTGCTTAACAATTTTTTTTTAAATTACTGGAAGCTACAGAAAGGCCCAGCATGAGATATGGTAGAGTAGATGAACCATTTCTTCAGTTATCCTGGTCAAAAAACATGTATTTGAGTTCTAGCTTTAGGACTTGCTATTTAGGTGATTGGGAATGTAATTTTACTTTTCTGAATATTAGTTTCTTCAGCTACAAAATGGGGATAAAAATACTGGACCTATATACATCACCTATATAATATGAACATCAAATCAAGTTATTTTTTAAATATATGGGCCGCCATTAAAGCTAAGACACATTATCTGAGGGACATGCCCAGGGCTATTTGGAACATGACCTAAATTCTATGACATCTACACATTCAAAATAAACTAATATAGGTCATCAGTCTAGATATGTATTGCTAGAACTATAATTCAAGAAATATTTAACATGTATCTACTATTTGAGTAGCACTAAGTTAAGTCCTTGAAAGGAGTCAATATAAGTCACTACAATTCATTTCTACAAAAATTTATTAGGGACTTAAAAAAATTGAAAAGCATTGTAATTGGACTTGGGAGTGGGGGAACAAGATGTAAGTGCAACAATAAGTCCTTAAAGAGTTTACATGCTACTGAAAATACACAATGTGTGCACATATGAAAATATAAAGCAATTATAAATTAGTGGAGTGAGATAACACTTATAGCTAGGAAATAAGGAAAAGCATTTCAGGATATAGTAACTTTTTAAGTGGAGAGGAAGGAGATGAATATTGCAGGTTTTCTGGATGGAGAACCTCCAAGATGTGGTAACCAATTAGATATTGGGAAGTCAGTGAGGAAAAGCAAAGTGGAGCATGAATTTCCAGGGTGAAAAGTGGTATCATTAGAAGGATAATAGTCTTATCAATAGACATAGAGAAGTTGGAGTGGGGGAGAAGTAGGAATGATAATGAATTCTATTTTGGAGAGATTGAATTTGAGATGCTGATAGGACATCCAAGTGAAGATATCCAGCAGGCAACTGTCAGTATAGAGCTAGTGTTCAATAGTGATGGGCAACATTCTCAGACTTGGCAGGTCATATGAATAGAGACAATGATTGGTCCTATAAAATAAAGTAAGGAGAAAGAACCTAGGAGGAATGAAGGAGTAGAGCACTGTAAAAAGTTGAGTAATTGCTGAATTCTTAGAAAAGGCCATCTGAACAAGGCAGTCAAGGCAAAGTTTCTGCCATTGTGGAACTTATATTTTGAAGAAGGGTTGCTGAAGAACAAAACATAAGGAACACTAAAGAAGAAAAATCCAGTCATTTATTGGCTACACATAGTAGGTAGGTCACAGATGTCTACTTGTAAAGGAAACCAAGGATGACGTTGTGAGATTAATCCAAGTTTCTTAAATATATTAAAACAAAAGAAGTGAATGTCTTGATTTGAAATTCAGGATTCGTTCTTTCCTTTACCTTGCCTCTCTACCCCACTCCCACATCAAATCAGTTACTACATTTTATAATTTCTGCTCCCCCAATGCCACCCCAATCCAACTCCATCTTCTCTGTTCCCCTAACTACTATATTCCATAAAGCATTCCCTGATTTTCTCAGTATTAGTCTTTCTTCCCAACCCTTATTACTTTGGACTTATTCTATGCTGGATCTGCACCATCAGATTTAAATTTAAAAGACTGTACTATACTGGAAAAATATGTCATAGAATGGATGAATGGTGGTGGTGGGACGTTTCTTGAGGAGGGATTTTTTTTTTAATTGTTGGAAATCAGCATGACATCCTAGAACAAGATGTGATTTTGATTCTGATTAAAGAGATTAAAGAGAATTTAGGTTCAAATTCTAACAAGTCTTATGGCTTTTGGCATCAGTGACTCTCAGGTACTCAATCTTCTCTTTATAGGAGGGGAGATGGACTTTGAGAGGTCATTTCTATTTCTAGATCCTATGAATCAGTGCAAAGAATTTAACACAGGCTCTTTCTTATTCACTTTTAAATCAACTGCTTTGTTGGTTTGTTTTTAATCAAAATTTAAAGGAAGGCCTCTCTGAAGATCAGTTGGTGTAGTTGGGGAGAGATAAATCTACAGTAGGAAAAAAAAAGGCTTACTTTTCTCTTTTACTAAAAATGAGTATTTTTTTTTTGCAATAACTGAAATTAGAATCACAACATTTTCCCGGTAGATGTCCTTAGGATACTTGACTAAATTAATAGACAGAGTGATTTATAATAAAGAAATCACTTGTCTATATGGAAATTGGTGCATCTACATGGTTTAAGGATGCTTAAATCAATTTGTTCTCATATTTTAGATGTAACTTTGACTTCTTTTTTTAAAACTTTTGCTTTATACTATTTAATTCAACAAATGTTTATTAAGGATCTGTATGATATTGGAATTATGCTGTACCTTACACATTCCAAAGATAATAACACAGTTTTTGCTCTCAAGGAGAATAATCATGTAAAAAAAAATAAGAAGTGCACAAATATGATAGAAAGCAGGAGCTGATAAGTAGAAACTGGGAATCTTGATAATATGTTGCAAGAAATGAGGAGAGGGAGATAACTTTCAGTTAGGGGGCATCACTTCTCAACATCTTCCAATTTCACTTCTTTTCCCCAAAGAAGGAATCAAGGGTTTGGGAGCTGTTCTTACTTTGCTTCTTATGCTTATTCTTACTCATGGTTCTTCAGACCATGATTTTTTTTTTTAAATCTCTGTGGGGCTCTGCTTCCAGAAGGGAAAGCTCTGTCCCAAATCGCTGGGGTCCTCCCAGCTGCCGTAGCTCTCAGGAAGGTTCTGGGAGTCTTCCTAAATACTTCCAGCAGACTGGATAATAAAGACTCCAAGACAGAGGCCCAAGACGGCGATCCAGATCCAGGCCGCTCAACGTGAGAGTACTGGCCTGAAAACAATCGCTAAGTCCCCCTGCTGTCTGCAGGCCACGGGCAGGAAGCTACAAAGCAGAGGCGGGTGCAAAATCTCTGCCTTTCGCTTTTCTGCTCTGGAGGCCTTTCGCTAGACTGCTTATGTCCCTCTTTCACAATCCCCACTCACAGCTGCTGCTAATCTGCTCACATGAGAGGCTTCTCCGCTCCTCCTGTCCAGTCGCCCCCGGGGCACAGCCACGGCTTCAGGGCAGGCTGGTTTTGGTTCGCAGTGCTGATATGGTTCCTCATAGCTGAGCTGACTTTAGTGGGAAGTATCTTTGTGTGCGTTTTGGAGTTCTAGGATTGGTTTAGAGTCCTGTTTTATGGGTATTTTGGGGTGGCTATGTGAGAGCTGCGATATGTTGCTGCTGCTACACCACCATCTTCGCTCTGCCCCCCCCCCCCTCCAATTTCACTTCTAACTCCATAATTCCACAAGAACTCCTGAATACATTAACCTTTCTCAGTCCTCACTCTTCTTGACTTTTCTGTAGCATTTGACACTGTGGACCATCCCCTCCTCCTAAACACTCATTCTTCCCATGGGTATTTGTGACACTGTTCTCTTTCAGTATTCCTTTATATATACCTACTGATAATTTCTAAGCTGCTTGGAACAAAAAAAATTTTTTTAATAATGTTACTAACAATTATAATTCTAATAAATATTTATATGCCACATACTATATGCAAGACACTATACTAAGTGTTTTACAACTATTACTTTATTTGATCCTTATAATAACAGGTAGGTGTTATTACTTTTCCTTTTTCACAAATGAGGAAACTGGGGCAAACAGATGTTAAGTAACTTGCTCAGCATCACACAGGTAGTAAGTGTCTGAGGCTGAATTTGAACTCAGGTCTTCTTAATTCCTGGCCTTGGGTTCTAGCCACTACACAATCAAAAATCAGAATCATATGGGATAGGAAGAGATAAGCATTTCAATAATTCTATCTCCTACTGTAGTTTTGATGAAGATGTGGTCAGTAAGCCTTGAGGGCTCCCCTCAGAGTACTTCACCTCCAAAAGTGAAGTGAATCTATTGATTTTCTTCTACATTTTATATAGTTATTTAACCACCTTTACCATAGTCCAAAGGACATAAAATAACAATAGGAGGCCAGCAGTTTGCCCTGGGACTATTGCTCTTTTAAACTACATCAACAAAAGATGAGAATGAGTGAATTAAAATGGTTCAGATAATTGTGATAATTAATAATAACAGTTCCTTCAAATCATAGCCAGTCATCTGCATCATGAGGTTGGGAGTGGGGAAGGAGCAATGAGAAGGCTTGCCAATGTACCCTGGAACCATTATACTAGCTATAAAAATCTGGCACAAACCTTGAAATTCTGGACAATTATATAATAGTTTTATCACTGATTTGGTTAGCACCCTGGATAGTGTGCTATAAAAATATCTCTTAATCTAAGAAACTGAAATAGTTTTGGGCTAGCCCTACTTAGAACCATCAAAATTACAATCTTAGCATGGAGGGCAGCAAAGTGATATCACTATGGATAACAGTACAACAAAAAGAGAAGACCTACTGGAACAAATCAGAAATGCCTGTTATTCTGGGCAGGCCAGTCCCATTTGAGTTTAGGTAGAATAACTGGGACAAAATGAGGCACTCAAATCATTTAGGAGTTACCATAAGATTACTTAGACATAACAAGAGAATATTCAATAGGGAAAGAAAATAGAGGACACTTAAAGTTGATATAGCTGAATTGCCCATCATTATCTACCAACTAAATATCTGAAAGCTATGTGAGTTTCTCATAGATACTTATACTCACATTACTGGGAAGTGATGCCAACATCCCGAGCATTTAATTGCCTGAGTCACTCCAAACTATAAGAAAGTTTGTATATTGTTTTAGGAAAAAATTAGACTAACGTACATCAGTGGAGAGACTAGTATATTTTTTCTTACCATGCTTTTTGAAAGTGCTTTAGCAAAGATGGTACTGACCAATAAATGCAACAAACTACAAGTTGCATGGAATGCATGGAAGATACAAGTATTTTTTTATGCATCACTACACTATCATAATAAAGTCAGAAGTAAATCATTACCTGTTATAGGCAAGGAGTCCATTGCTTTTCGTCAAAGGTATTCTGAATTCCCAATTATATAAAAATGCATTGCAGATCAAAGCAGGGTAATCATAAGAAATAAATCCATCCCCAAAATTATTCCCATGTGATTCTTAGATGAAATAAGAGCAGAAATTGAGAGGTAACAAATCTGAATTTAAAAAAAAATCTAAATAAACTGAAGGCTTTCAATAACCCATGCTTAATATAAAGTCCAGAGATGCTAATAGTGAAACAGATGGAAAACATTATTCCAATGTCTTAATAATTTTGATGAGGCAATGGATATACTGAGAAGGGAATTTTGAAAGGCCCTTAATGAGTAGTACAAATCCAACTAGCAGTTCAATTAAAATAAAAGAGAATAATTTGGTGGAAAAAATACCTGCTATAAATATAATGAATAGATGGATTTTTTTACAACATTATACAAAGTTGAAAAATTTCTGAACACAAATAGAATATTTTTGAACTTACTGTTACAATAAAGAGAAAATGTAAAACTATCTAGGAATATTCTCAAGTAATTTCTCAAATGCCACCATGGCAGAAGCAGTTGGATAAAACTATTGACAAATTATGGAAAGACATAGGAAGATTACAAAAAAGAAGTTAAATGTCATATTGCTCAAATAAAAGCACAAAATAAATTTTTAAAAATGCAAAATGGTACCTGGGAAACATATGCACCAATAGTTATTGATAACCTTAATTAGCACTAAAATTGAAATTAAAAAAAAAAACAGTAAGGTAAGGCAAGGCATCAAAGCAACATAGAAACTAAAGATACTTTATTAAAGATGTAATGACACAGCAAATTATAAGAGAAAATGCTTGGAGTAGAATTATTTGGAAAATTTCTGGTCATTTGTATAATTAAGAAAAAACTCAAATGAAAACAAAGGTATACCTGACAGGTTCTATACTGCTATTATAATGAATCACAGATTATTTACGTCAATGGAAGTCACTAATTGAGTTCCTATGCCTCACTAAAAGTGGCAAGTTTGGATAAGATACATAATTATTGAGTCAAGTTGTTAATGATTTTTTCTCAAATAACTAGCCATGCACTTTCTGTGGATTATCCTTATGCAATCCTGATTCATATATTTTAACTGAAGTTTTTCAGTTAATGATAATGTACTTTCTTTCCTGTTGATTCCTCCTTCTCATAACAAGACAGAAAAGACAAAAAGAAAAACAAAATTCTTCTAATTAAATATGCTTAGTCAAGCAAAACAAATTCCCACATTGACCATGCCCCATTTTGTATACCTGCATATTAAGTTAATCATGTCTTTGTCAGAGGGTAGATAATATTCCTCATTTTTGGTATTCTCCACTCACAATTGGCGGTTGTATTGATCAGGGGTCTTAAATTTAAAATGTTTGTTTTTAATAAGGCATTATTATCACATATATATTTTTCTCTTGATTCTGTTCATTTCAGTATGCCTCAGTATTTACAAATCTCCCAAAGTTTCTATGAAACTGTCCCTTTAATCATTTCTTATGGCATAAAATTAGTTCATTATAATAGCAAATCATAATGTGCTCTTAAGTTCCAGTTCTTGGCCACCACAAAAAGGGCTGATGCTATCTATGTGTTTAGCAAAGCAGAATTGAAATGGTTCAAAAGAAATGGAAGATGAACAAATTTAGAGAATCCACCCCAAATGTTCACATGGACTCTTTGTGCCCAAACTGTAGTAGAACACTATGAGCTCATACTGGTCTGATCAACCACAGTTGGACATACTGAATCTTGACTCTAGCATAGTGATATCATTTTGGTCCTCTTCAGTAATGAAAGACAACAATCAACAAATATAGATATATACACATACACATATATACACAATGTGTCTATACACATACATACATACATATATACATGCACATATAATAACCAACAGCATCATATGTATGTGACAAATATTAGAGCACAACTCATTTCTCTGAATATAGATTGATCATGTGTTAATGTACTTTATATGAAGTATTTGGAGATTACATCACTCCGAAATGCACAAACATTTATTGGAAAAAATAACACTGGCTGAAAAAAATCAAGAGGAGTGTGTCAAGAAGTCCCAACTGTGTAAAGAAAAACTCATTATTGATTTAGCAGTTAATGAATGTGCCAAAGAAAATGCTATGGCATCTGTACACTTTTATTGGTTGAGATTTTTATTCAATTTTGTACTCAAGTCTTAGTCACATATTACAAATAATAACACTGTGCAACACAATTCATTAGGATGTAAACTTAGGGAGCTTATTTTGTTTTTTAAACATGAATAGTTCCTAAGTAATCATGCATAAAAGACCAAATTTGTATTCATTAAATAAACCAAAGAAACTAAATTTCAGCTAATCATATGCATAATGCAAGAATCCATAATTTAAAACTGAAAGAGCATATTTGTTATTAAATTATAACTAAAAACATATTTTGAGTCTTTAGCATAGGGGCAAGCTCACCAGACACATTTTGTATGCATGCTATACACATATGAAATAGATTGAAACGTAGCATGAACACTATAATATTTGATGCTCACAGTGAAAATTATTCTTTATTTCAAACATTCCAATAACTGAATATATCAAGGATAATTGATATAAAATGTGATATCTTCTTAGGAGATCATTTAAACTGTCTGACTTTAAACCCATTATTTTCACTGTTAAATAGAACTCAATATGACTTTCAAGTCAAAGATAGGTCCTAACACAATACTGTGTTATCACTTGATTTATATGAGTGCCATGAACTATATGACTCCAGTGTTACATGAATTAATCAGCTACTACATCTAATGGAGACTTTCTCCAATGATTTCATGCTCTCATTTGAACTCAGCAAGTCTAAAATCCTTGGTTTGGACTAGGGAGGAATAAAGAAACAAGGCTTTGAGGTTGCAACAGGAAGAAAATTGAAAAAAAATGAATTAGGCTGATACTTTTAAATACCTTGTTCTTGGGACAAAATTTTATGAGCTTACATCTCTTAAAGAGAAAGTTGAGCTTCTCTGTGTTAAGAGTCTCATTGATATCCTGAAGTCAAAGTTTGACAAGAGTACATTTATAGTAATTAACAACTGTGCAATACCATTCATAAGCCATACTTTTGGCAGGATAAAAAGGCTGACATTGGGTCTACAACATATCTAAACTTAATCCCATAAAATTCTGATTAAATCCCTGGCAGCTCTAGAAAGATGAATGCTTCCTTATTTCCTTGAGAAAGAATATTGCTAGATATTCTCAGAGTACATGTTGAATAGGTTGGAATATAAAAAAAAAATTACTATTCACAAAAGCAGACCTTACTTCACAAAGTAATAGTAAAAGCAGAAAAAGAATGCTGCTGAATTTATTGAATTAAAGTAAGTTTGCCTTTGGATGGAATATTTTGAAAAACTAATATTAGGGAGTGGAATTAAAAGTTGCTATATAAAAGTATCTACAAGAACTAAACCAACAATATAATAAAAAGAAATTTTGAACAAGTAACTGAGTCATTTTAACTTATAGAAATTGAAAGCTTAATAATAGCAATTTAGGATCAGACCATTGCCAGAAGAAATTACCTAAAGGTTATAGTTAAGGATACTGGATGTATTGAATGAAGCAGAGTATTTGGTAAAAGAAAGGGAACTATATAAGATATTTTTTCCAAGTTTAAAATTTGCCATCCTAAGAGGTGCCAAGAAAGATATAATTAGATAACTACAATTATAAAGCAAAACTCACAATTTGTTATAAACTCACAGATGACAAATCCTTACACTGTTATGCAAACTACAAAATATGATTAAAAATTCAGAAAATAAATTGTACTGACAATTGCATTTGGGCAGCATTACCAGCAGGACTATTGCCAGTATAATAACCATGACAATTTTATCTAAGTTAATTTACTTATGCAACTTCTTTTTAAAAATTATTTTTATTTCATCAAATGTTTCCCAATTATATATAAAAATTTAACATTCATTTTTTTAGGTTTGAGTTCCAAATTTTCTCCCTCCCTTCCACTTGTCCCCCCCTCTTGAGAATGTAAGAAATTTCATAAGAATTACACATATGAAATAATGTAAAATGTATTTCCATAGTAGCCACGTTGCAAAATAAAATACAGACTTTTTAAAAAGTAAAATAATTATGTTTCAATTTGCTTTTCAGAATTCATCAGTTATCTGTGGAGATTGGCCACATTTTTCATCATGGATTCTTTGGAATTGTCTTGGATCATTTTCTAGATTAGAGTAGATACATTTTTCACAATTGATCACGTTTAAAATATTTTTATTGTGTACAATGCTCTCTTGGTTTTGCTCATTTCACTGCATGAGTTCATATGTCTTCCCAGGTTTTTTTCTGAAACTATGCTGCTTTTCATTTCTTATAGCACAATAGTATTTCATTACAAGCATATACAACAATTTGTTAGCCATTCCACAATTGATGGGCATTTCCTCCATTTCAAATTTTAGTCACCATGAAAAGAGCTTTTATGAGTATGTTTTATACAGATAGGAACTTTGCCCTTTTCTTTTATCTTTCTCAATACATACCTAGTACTGATATTGCTGAATTTTTTTTTCTTTTTTTTTGATTTTTTTTATTTACTCATTTACTTTTAATTTACAAGATTCTGTTCCACAATCACTTGAGTTTCAGATTTTCTCCCCTCTCTTCCCCCCCCCCCCAGTGGCGTG
>CM053581.1:481662753-481714593 GCA_028627135.1 Pseudochirops cupreus
CATTTCTTCCTTTCTTATGGCATGATAACATTCAATTGCAGTCACATACCATAATTTATTCAGCTGTTCCTTAATTTATGGATACCCTCTTAACTTTTCATTGCTGTAACAAAAATTGTTATAAGGATTTTTGTACATAATATCCTTTCCTCTTTGATCTCTCTGAGGTCATAAGTCCAGTATCAAGATATAAAATAAACTCACAAAAATGAAAAAAAAAAAAAGAATTGGTATTGTATTTTATCGAAGGTTTTTTCTGTATCTATTGAGATAATCATATGATTTCCATTGGTTTTGCTTTTGATATGGTCAACCATTTTTATAGTTTTCCTGATATTGAACCATCTCTGCATCCAACTATAAACCCTACCCAAAGTACATGATCTTTGTGACAAATTGCTGAAATCTCTTTCTTAGTATTTTTCAAAATTTTTTGCAATGACATTCATTGAGGAAATTGGTCTATCATTTTCTTTCTCTGTTTTGCTCTCTGTGTAAATGTCAAAATTGTATTTGTATCATAAGAAAAAAATTAGTTGAACTCTTTCAATATATATATATTTTTAATTATTTTATATATTATTGGGATTAAATGTTCCTTAAATGATTGATAGGATTCTCCTGTGAATCAGCCTAGAACTAGGGAATTTTTTCTTATTGATATCCTTGATGGCTTATTAATTTTTTTTTAAGATAGGAGTATTTAAGTATTCTATTTCCTCTTTTCTTAATCTTAGTAGTTTTTGCTTTTGCAAATATTCATTCACTTCACTTACACTATCAGTTTAACTGGCATATATAATTTGGCAGATAATTCCTAATAATTATTTTTTATTCATCTTCATTGGTGGTACATTATCCCTTTTCATTTATGATACTACTAATTTGTTTTTTTTTAAACCAATTTAACCAATGGTTTATTTATTTAATTCTTTTAATAAGATCAGCTTCTAGCTTTATTTGTTATTTCAATAGTTTTGTTTTTTTAAAGTTTTATTAAACTCTCCTTTGATTTTCAGGATTTCCATGTTGGTGTTTAACTGAGGATTTTTAAATCATTTTTTCTCTAGTTTTCTTTTTGTTTGTTTGTTTCATACCCAATTCAATAACTTGTTTTTTTTTTCTCTTTTATTTACAGAGACATTTGGAAATATACATATTCCTTTAAGTGCTACTTTGGCTGCATCCCACAAAATCTGGAATGTTTTCTCATTGTCATTCTAATAGGGAAATTATATTTTTTTTTCCTATGACTTATTCTTTGACCCTTTCATTCTTTAGGATTATCTTAGTTTCCTATTAGCATTTATGCTTCCACAACTTAGTGTTAAATGTGATTTTAAGAAATCATATTATTGTCTGAAAGGAGTGCATTTAACATTTCTACTTTTTTTTCTATTTGAATTTGAGGTTTTATTCACTAATACATGGTCAATTTTTGTGAAACTTCCACATCCAGCTGAGAACATTGTGTACTTCTTTCTATTCCTATTCAGTTTTCTCCAAAGGTCGATCATATCTAAATTTTCTGAGATTCTATTAATTTTCTTCACTTCTGTTTTATTTATTTTATGGTTACATTTATCCAACTTTTAGAGGGGAGGGTTGAGGACACACAGTATAATCTTAATTTCTATTTCCTTCTGTAGTTAATCAATTATTTCCTTTAAGAATTTGGAATCTATGCCATTTGCTGCACATATGCTTAGTGTTAATGTTACTTCATTGTCTATGGATCCTTTTTAGCAAGGTGCGGTTTCTTTGCTTATCCCTTTTAATTAGGTTTGTTTTTGCTTTTGCTTTGTCTGAGATCATGATTGCTATCCCTGCCTTTTTACTTTAGCTAAAGAATAATAAATTTCTGTTTCAGCCAGGAATTTTAACTTTGTATCTCTATTTTTCAAGCATGTTTCTTGTAAATATTGCATCATTAGATTCTTGTCTCATCCATTCTGCTATTTGCTTCTGTTTTGTGAATCACTTCATCTCATTCACATTCATAGTTATGATTACTAACTTTATGTTCCTCTCCATCCTATTTGCCTTTACTCATCCTTTTCTTTCTCTTTTTATCCTGTCCCTCCTCTAAAGTCTGTTTTGTTTTTGACCTTCTTGTTTTTATTTGCTCTCCCTTTTATGTCCCCCTCTTTTTCTTATCCTCTCCCCTCCTACTTCCATGTTGAGTAAAATATATTTATATTACCAATTCAACACACACACACACACACACACACACACACACACACACACACACACCCTTCTTTCCCACTTTTTTGATCAGTTAAAATGTGAGTGAGATTCAGAGTGAGGTTCAAGTTTTGCCCACCCACTCCCATCATTTTTCTCTTCACTGTAAAATCAGTTCCCTGTGTTTCAGTTTTATGTGATATTTTTCCCCATTATTCCTCTCCTTTGCCCCTTTTCATATGATATCCCTCTTTTTTACCTATCATTTTTTATATCATCCCAATATAATCAGCTCACTTCTGTACACTCTTTCTATGCAGAATACTTCTAACTGGTCTAATAATGATAAGGTTCTTAGAAGACACACATGCCATCCTCACACATAGGAAAGTAAACAGTTTAATTTCATTGATTCCCTTATGATTTTTCTTTTATGTTTATCTTTTTATGCTATCCCTCAG
Organism: Pseudochirops cupreus; assembly: GCA_028627135.1. Classification (NCBI taxonomy): domain Eukaryota; kingdom Metazoa; phylum Chordata; class Mammalia; order Diprotodontia; family Pseudocheiridae; genus Pseudochirops; species Pseudochirops cupreus. The sequence continues at coordinate 481,665,402 of CM053581.1, forward strand.
TCTTGTCTTTTACAAATTTTCTATTTATCTCTGGTCTTTTCTTTAGGAATGCCCAAATGTTCTCTACTTCATTAAATATCCATTTTCCCCCTTGAGGATTATACTCACTTTTTCTGGGCAGCTTTTTCTTAGTTATAATCCCAACATTTTTGTTTTCTAGAATATCATATTCCAAGTCCTCTACTACTTTAATGTGGTAGCTGCTAAATATTTTGTGATCCTGATTATGGCTCCACAATATTGGGATGGTTTCTTTCTTGTTTCTTAAAATATTTTCTCTTTGACCTGAGAGCTATGGAATATGGTGATAATATTCCTGGAAGTTCTCATTTTGGGATCTCTTTCAGGTGGTTACTTATAGATCCTTTCAATTCCTATTTTAGTTGCTGTTTCTAGGATATTGTGGCAGTTTTCTTTTATAATTATTTGAAATACGATGTGTAGGCTCTTCCTTTTTTTTGTGGCTTTCAGGTAATCCAATGATTCTTAAATGATCTGTCCTTGATCTATTTCTCAAGTCAGTTGTTTTCCCAATAAGATATTTCACATTTTCTTCTCTTTTTCCATTCTTTTTACTTTGTTTTCTTTTTCTTTTCTTTTCTTTCTCATGAAGAGATTAGATTTTTCCCATTTTCCAATTATAACTTTTAAGGGTACCTGATCCTTTGGGGTCAGAAATGATATTGTATTTCTGACTTTCCACTCTCTCTTCACAGAAAGTGCTCCTTTCTGCCCTTGAACTATTAAAGAGAAATTGGAATAGACAATAGAGTTGTCAAATATTTGCCTCTCAGGACTTCCACTCCCTTTTGACTGAAAGTACTCCTCTTTGCTCTTGAACTATGAACCAAAATTGGATATAGGCAATGGAGTCACCAAAGAGCATTTGGACCTATTTTCAGTGCTAGCTAGCACAGCGGTACCCTGTACCATCTCTTTATGACCAATTACCAGGCCTCCTTACCTTCTTTGGCTTTAGAATTTTTGAAGTTGCATCTGCTTCTGTCACCACCAGTTTTAGTTTGTTATCTATATTTGGCTTCAGGCCAGCCTCCTTCCCTGTGTCACTGATCACTCTTTCCAACTTCCTCTGTTATTTTGGCCTGAAAAATGTTTCACTCTGACCTTTTTGTGGTTCTTTCACTGCAGAATTTGATTTGAGTCATTTTTAAAAAATTGTTCTGGAGAGGAATGTTGGGAAAGCTCAGCTGAGTGCCTCTCTACTCCACCATCTTGACTCTGCCCATGGAAGTCCTGAGATTGTTACTCTTATAAGGAAGTTAGAAATAGCTTAGAAAATCTATTTGCAACTGTAATACAAAATGTTTTCACAATGAAATTGGAAATTTAAAATGACTAGGTTTTCCACATTTCCTATAGACCTCCTATATAACAAAGTAAAGCACTGTTTATCATGAATTAATATCATTTGCCATTTATTAAAATGGTAGATAATTATCTCTGCTGCCTGTTAGGCAGTACTGAGATGAAATAGTTTTATTTTTCAAGGAGATACAATTTCAATGAAGTATTTTCTCCATACATTTTTATGCCCCTCTCCCTTAGGAATATTTTTGTGTGTGAGTTATGGCTAAAATGAAACTAATATACTTACACAAAACAAGAAGAACCAGACAAACTGAAAAACAAAACAAAACAAACTCTTGGTGATGAACCAACATAAACTCAGTTTGAATGAACCTCAAATAACAGGCATGCAAACACAGGCTCTTACGAGATATAATGCATTCAAAGCTTTTCTGGTGAGATACAACCTTTTAGACTATATACTCTGAGGGATACCTTCAGAGCCCAGGGACAGGTCCATGCTACAATGAAATGTGGAAGTAGAACTTCAGTAAGGATAGCTTCAAATGACCTCTAGTATCAACTGCACACTTGGGTACATCCATTATTAGAAATAAAGGAATTGATAACTCTTTGAAATATTTTCAAACAGATATTCTTTATTTCCTTTTTATCATGGACATTTTGACAGTTTGTGAAGCCTTTCAAGTCCTTCTCAGAACATTTTTAAATACACAAAATTAAATACGTGGAATTGCAAATCAAAATGATAGTATTACAATACAATTATAAAAGAAATTAAAGCAAGTTCATGTATCCCAGGTTAAGATCCCCGAATCTAGTCCTAAGTTTTAAAAAAAGGATAGTGACATAACTACATCACATCACAGAAAATGAGTAAATTTCAGTTTTACTGCAGCGAAGTGGTGCAATGGATAGAGTGTCAGTCCTGGAACCAGAAAGATACAACCTTCCTGAATTTAAATCTGCCCTCAGACACTTACTAGCTGTGTGACCCTGGACATATCACTTAATCCTTTTTCCTCTACTACAGGCTGCACTCCTCTGTTCAGTTTTCCCTGATACCCTAAAGGGTAGTGCACAATCTTTAATGTTAAGAGAGAAACAGCAAACCTGGGTTGTATTTCTCCTCTCTGCCCACTGCTCATTTAATGAAAGTTGTTTTTTTTTTTTAACTTAACCATGGAACTCAAAAATGATCTGTATCTCATCAAAATAATACATATTTATGTGGTCTCCTAAAGGTCAGTCCTTTTAATGAATGTGACATTTTAACAAATATGACACAAGATCTCCTACAGAAACTGATGTCATTTAACAGAAACAGGTAAATTCAATAACAAGGAGATTGATATCCTAAGACAAATTGCCTTGAGGAACTAACAGTGAATTTCTACTTATTACTTGCTTACTGATTTTGCATGCCCATTTATACAGATGATAGGAAAATAAGGAAAATTATTGCAAAAGATAAAAGCATTATAGAGTACACTGTTACTAGAAATATACTGTTTCTTATGCTTATCACATTTAGCATTGATTATTAGAGATGCAGAAGAAGAAATTCATGCCCAGTCAAGAGATGTGACTCGCTGAGGTTTATACAGTTAGTAAAAGTGATAATGTTGAGATTCCTATACAGCTCTGAAGCAAAATCCAAGTTCAGTGTTCTTAGCATATTTCAGAATTCTAGCTCTCAGTTTGAGAGAGGCTAAGCTATAGTTTGGTTATTTAAAAAAATTTCCATGGATACAAGAACCTTATCAGATATAATTAAATAGACTTTTGGGTTTGCAATTCTAGAACTCTGCTTCTTTTTGGTTCTATTTTAATTTTTAATGAATTTCTAAGGACTCTTTGGAAAGATTCTTAATAAAAGTAATGCTGGCCTTGGAGTTAGGAGAATCTTAGTTCAAGTCTGGTCTCAGACCCTTCTTAGTTGTGTGACTCTGGGCAAGTTGATTAACCCTGTTTGCCTCAGTTTCCTCATCTGTAAAATGAGTTAGAGAAAGAAATGGCAAACTACTCCAACATCTTTGCCAAGAAAACCCCAAGTGGAGTCATGAAGAGTTCAATAGAACACATGATTGAACAACTACAACAAACCAAAATAAAAATTTTTCATGTTGTTTCCTCTTTCTATTAAGGACAAGATTGTTGCAATGGATAGCATTGTGGACTTCAAGCCAGAAAGAGCTTGGTTCCTATTTTACCTCTAACACAAGTTGTGTGACACTGTGCAAATCATTTAACCTTAGTACGCTTTAGTTTCCATGTTGAAAGAATAAGAAGGTCAGACTAGCTGGCCTCTGAAGGCTTTTCCTGCTGTCATTTTATGAAACTTTGTCAAAAGGTTTGTTGGATATTATGTGTTCTATAAAACTTTGCCTTCTTACTGGTAAATTGGGTCAACACTGTGCTTGAGCCAGTTCTAAATGATTCAAAAGAATCTACTGTAAAATATTTGATGTGATCAGTAACACATTACAAATTAGCAAGTTCTATAAACCAGGGCCTGATTTATTGTTCTGTTGATTGTCTAGAGTAAAAAAAAAAAATAGGGAGACAGAAAGTGTTGATATTGCAGATTAAATCTTAAATAGGGAAGTGTCAACTTTTTCTTTTTAATTTTGGAGCACCAGATGTAAACATTTTACTTCATACCCCTGGGCATGCTGTCTGCTTTGTTTTGTTTTCGTTTGTTTTACAGTGTGGATATCAGCTACCTTATTGTTCCTCAATAACTTTTATGCTTAAAAGGATGCCTGTATACTGATAAGTTGTGACTTTCTCATGGGAACACAGCAGATACCTAAGAAACAAGACTAGTGTCCAGGTTTTTTGACTTCAACGCCAGACCTTTATCAACTAAGCAAGACTAACTCTAAAATCAGCACAGGTTGGGAATGGATTGTCAAACAAAACCTGGGAAAAAGCTACAGAGCTCATTTCTCTTATTCCCATGCTCAAAAATTTCAGTGGCTCTCTTTTTTCCAGAATCTAATGCAAACTCTTTTGCTTGGCATTTAAAAACCATTCATAATCTGATTCCAACCTAACTTTCCAGATAAATTATTCCATAGAACTCAATCCTTCTACCTTGTATTCTTGTTGTCTCCCACACACAATGTTCTAGCGCCTATCTCCATGATTTTGCAAAAGCTGTCTGCCATGGGTATGATACAGCCCCTGCAGACATCTACCTCTTAGAATCCATAACTTCCTCTAAAGTTCAGGTTAGGCATGATCTCCTACATGAGACCCTTTCTGGCTCTCCTCTAGCTGCAAATCTTATCATCCCACCCAATTTTTCATGCATGTTTTATGTCCCAAAAGTCTTAGTGCAGTTTTAAGCTTTCATAGTTTTAAACTACTTAAAGACAGCTTTCACAGTTTTAAACTACTTTTGTTTTTGTCTCTTAATAACCAACACCTCTCACAGAGCCTGGTGCATTTCTATGTAATAATTGATTCATTATTAAACTCCTTTTAGGATTATCTGCAAAAATAAAGACTTGTTATTTTAAAAATGATTTTTTTCTTTAATTTTTCCTACCAGTTTCTATTTTTTTTTTTTGGTACGAGCTCACTGGTGCCACACAAAATCAAAATTTATGATTCTTGAGGACAGCTGACAGGAAACAGGGGAGAGAGTTCTTAGGCACATTTGTAAAGTTTGAAATCAATAGATGAAATGAGATTGCTCTTCTGATAATTAGTAAAAGTCAGTTGGTCAGAAAATTTAAGCCTTTCACTTTGCTCTATCCCCACTGTATTCATTTTCTAATGCTAATTAAACTACCTGTTGCAAAGCAAGAAGCCCCAAATTGCCAGTCCCTGACCTTCTTGAAGACCTGGTGAATCTAATCCATGAAATGTATGTTACCTCTGGTTCTACCACACTCATTTATATTTACCCAATGCCCTTCTAGAGATATCAATTAGTGGTTTCTCACTCCTATGAACATGAGTGATTTAAAGCCATGTGTTCTAACCTTTTTTCCTCTACTACAAGCTGCTCTCCTCTGATTCAGTTTGCCGTGATAGCCTTCTTTATCCCATAAGGATAGTTTTCTTTTTCATATCCATTGAATTCTCTATTCCCATCTAGAGTTACTTTTTCCCCCTTGACAACAGTTGCTAGGTAGGATGCAATTTTATTTCTCACGGCAGGAAGGGTCAGTGGCAAACCAATAATCTAAAAATAACTCGGAAAGGTAAAAATAAAAAACAATAGAAGTGTTTTTTTTCTTTAAAATCTGGCAGAAACTAAAGAAATTTTGGTGAAAATTCTGTATGTTGCCAAACTAGTCAGTCAATTCAGTCTGTTATCAAATCATTTGTTTGGCCTTTTTGAGATAGAAGGCTTGGTTGATTCATATTCAAATTCAGCAGCTTGTTTTTGCCTGATCTAGATGCACACTATGTCATAGAAATATATACTTTGCTTGAGCCCAGCACCAATTTATAATCTCATCACTGATCACAAACGTCTGAGAGTTAAGTAAAAAAAACAGTTCTGGAAAATTCTTCCATGGAGAAGATTGATAACTTCAGAAACAACAGGAAATATTTTTCCCCCTCAATAAGCCCCTCCTATCTTCACCAACGATATCAAATATTAAAAGAATCTCCCTTTCTCCCTCCTTTTCTGCCCACCTTCTTCTTCTCACTGCACTTGTATAATGGTGGACCTCATATATTTGAACGTAAGACGAATGATTTATGATAGAGGAGGCTTTCAGAACAGATGAAAAGAAGGAAGGAAGGAAGGAAGGAAAGAAGAAAAAAGAAAGAAAGAAAAGAAAGGAAGGAAGGAAGGAAAGAAAAAAAGAAAGAAAGAAAAAGAAAGAAAGAAAGGAAGGAAGGAAGGAAGGAAGGAAGAAAGGAAGGAAGGAAGAAAGAAAGAAAAAGTTTTAGCAAAGGCCTACTGAGGTTTGACTATTTGCCCCTCAATTGATTATAATCAATCTTATATTCTTCATAGCATAGTATTTCCTTTTTGTGAGGGAATAAAATTCCCTTTTTCATACCTGACTCATGTCTGTAATCTAAGGAACTTTTTACTCCCATCACCACTTCCAAGGGAGGATAAAAATTGCCCTTAGCCCTGAGACAAAAATTGAATTGTTTCTTAGAATTCAGAGGCTCAGGTGGAATTGACACACTTTAGAAACTAGTCTCTCAGTAAGTCATCTGCATTTTTTAGGTGCTTACTATGTTCCAGGCACTATGTTAAGTGCTGGGATACAAAGAAAGGCAAAAACAGTCCCTGCCCTGCAGGAGTTTACACACTTTCTAATGAGAAAGTCAACATGGGCTTACATATTTACATATAAGATATATACAGGGCAAATGAAGGCAATCTGAGAAGGGAAGGCATTATTAGCAGCTGAATCTTAAGTGATTCCAGGAAAATTAGGAGGTGGGGCTGATGAGGTGTATCTTCTTAGATGTGACAGAGAACTAGTGTAAACACATAGAGATAGGAGAGAGGGTAACTGAAAATTGGCCAGCATTTCTAGATTGTTTCTGGAGGAGACAAATTATTTTTTTAAAAAACTGATCAACTAAGAAGGCTATGAGGAGCTTTAAATGTCAGAAGATTTCAAATTTAGTGTGGGAGGTAATCAGCTCTCATTGGAGTTTATTAAGTGCTTAAAGTGACATGGTCAAACTTTTACTTTGACAGCTGAATAGAGAATAGTTTGGAGTTGGGAGAGACTTGAAGTAATAAGAACAATCTACAGACTATTGTAAGAGTTCAAATGTAAAGTGATGAGCCCCAAGGTGGTAAGAGTATGATTTGATATAAGGATATATAGATATAGATATATAGATATATGTATATATACACATACACACAATATACCCATATATATACACATATACACATCTACTCATATATATATATATGTATATATATATATATACACATTCATATATATATATGTATATATATAAACATTTGTATAAGAGATATTAGGAAAGCAGAAATGAAAATTGATGGGTTATGGTAGGGTGAGTGAGAGAGATAAAAGTGAAATCTGACATAGGTGGGAAACCTGAGTAACTGGAAGGATAGTGCCCTTAACACTAATAAGAAATTCTGGAAGAAGTGAGGGTTTAGGGAGTAAGATTAGTTCTGTTTTGGATATTTCGTTTTCATAACATCCCTGGGAGGTAAGTGTTATTATTATGTCCATTATATAGTTTAGAAGACTGAGGCAAATGGATTATAAGTGACTTACCCAAGGCCACATAACTAGTAAGTGTTTGAGGTCATATGTGAACTTGGGTTTTCTGTTTGGTTACAGGGATTCACTGAATAGGTATCTTACAGTGCCACCTAATATAATGAACTAGTTTCTAGTTCAGTAAGAGTGTAGATAGTCAAAATAATCATCATATTCTTAAAACTTCATTTAATTCATAATTCTGTGCACCGATTGTTATTATTTTGCCAATTTTACAAATGAGGAATCTGATGTTGAAAGAGAGGTTAAGTGACTTGCCTTAGAGGCTTAAAATTGAGACAGGTAATAGATGCCTTACTCAGAGTTTCAACTCATCTTTTCTCGTCTCCATGGCCAGCACTCTATTCCCTATACCACCTACCTCCCCAAAATATCATCATCATATCACATCAAATGTTTTGTTTCTATAATGCATTTAGTGAAATTAAAAATGAAATAATTATATTATTCATCAGTTATCTCCCTCCATTAGAATCCAGCATCAGAACCTTCACTGAAATTACATTTTTCTGTTCTGTAGAAGTATCATGAAGATACATTCTTGAGGGAAATCAGAACATACCCCTGCTGGACTCTTTTCATCTCTCTCCCAACTAATTACTAATGTATAGGTGTTTAGGAATTCTCTGTTACAATACATAAAAAAAAGGAAAAATTCAGAGTTTTAAGGACTGTGGTGATATTGTCACTAATGCATTGTCAATACAACTGTGAATTGTTCCAGGGGTACTCAAACATTATTTACAGTTATGCCTGAAAAGCAGGTCATTTTCATAGTTAGCCTTTGACACAAGGAACTCATTATAAGGGCATATTCCAAAGAAGTCATATTCCTAAAGAAGTCAAAGTTGGAAAGGCAGAATAATTATCAAAATATTTTATAGCAGGACTTCTTTTGGTATCAAAGAACAAGAAATTAGAACCACTCAATGAATTATGGCATAGTAATATAATAGAATGCTATTGTGAAGTAAAACTTGTGAATAGAAGAAATTCAGGGGGAAAAAGCTTACATAAACCGATGTGAATTGAAACAAGTAGCACCAGGAAAACAATGATGTAAATTTGAAAATTAAAACACTAAAGGCAAATGCTGCATAATTATATAAATTTTTTCTTTTTTCTGGAGGGCAGTTGGGGTTAAGTGACTCGTCCAAGGTCACACGGCTAGTAAGTATGTCAAGTGTCTAAGGAAGGATTTGAACTCAGGTCCTCCTGACTCCAGGGCCTGTAATCTATTCACTGCACCACCTAGTGGCCCCAATGCCACATAATTATAATGACTAACTTTAGTCTCAGAGGATGAATACTCAAACATAATCCTTTCTTTTTTAGCAAGGAATTAAATGAGTGCAGTTGTAGAATGTTGCAAATCCACTCAGAGATAGTCAATGTATTATTTGGTTTTGCTTAATATTTTTATTTGATAAAAGGGTGGTTTTGATTGCTTCAATTGGAGGTATGAGGAGGACATTGCCCAAAATGACAGCAATAAAACATTTTGTTTCCCTTTTGAAACAAAGAAAAAAAAATTAAATAGAGGTACTAAATAAATGAAAGAGAAATACACCTCTTGGCAGCCTAGCTTCTGCATACCAGTTCATCAAAGTAAGGAAAAATTATAACTCTGCAAAACAAAAAAAGGGAATTCCAAAGTCCTTGTATAGCAAATGTTCTGCCTCCTGTTTCATAAACTCAAGCCTGGCACTATTGGGGAGTTGCATAGGGAGATTAATGATTTCATGGGTAACCTAGCTGTTTCTAGATTAAACTCAACACCTTGAAATGCACTTGGAATGATAACACATTTGACAGACTGCAAGACACAGGTGTGGTGTACTTCATGGATTTAATTTCCCCAGAAGGTATGCTGTAACATTCTGCATTCACAAAAGAGAACATATTATTTACAAAAAAGGAGTTACATTTTTCTGGAACATTTTAAAAATTACGTCATCTCTTCAAAGATACTCCTGCCATGTCATTAGTGTCTTATATTTATAAATCTCCATGAATGTATATTGTATATCATAAAATAAAACTGTTTAGACTCCATGTTTAATTCAGAGTTTTCTATATCATTACCCTGAGGAATTGAACATCTTTAAAAGCAAACTGGAAAGTACATTATGAAACTAGCTTTATTGCATAAGTAGCAACAATTATTCCCTGATGGAACAAACTCAAGAACCTATTAATTAGCTAACAGTTAACAAATTCTTCAAAATATTCTAAATAATAAACATGGTTTGTGTCAAAGTAAGGATGAGGTGGCCAATAAGACAGTTGTTTGTCCAAGAGTATTACTAGGTTTGTACAAAGGCACTCATACTCTCCCTCTACCTTTCCTTACAATCAGTGAAAATCCCTGAAAGCACCAGAATGGATTTAGAGAGGTCATTGGTAGGTGTGACAAAGGGAGTTTTTACTTCTGTTCAAAGACATATAACCCCCAAATGTGATGTGAAGGATGATAAAGAACCAAGAAAGGGAACAAAGGAAGTTGAAGGTGGGTTTAAAAAAATGAAATTCTAAGGAAGGAAATAAAAAGGCAAAAGACCTCAACTGTAAAATTGGCTTCCTCTTCACTATAACTTACTGCTTCAGGTAGTCGCAAACATCCAGTCGATGGAGAGAGAGACAACATTATTAAATTCTGGAACCCAAAAGAAAATTTGGAAAAGGACTTCCTTTCATTCGGTTAACTTGGAAGTGATTAGTTCCTTTCTTGGCATCATCAGTAATACATGGACCACTTGTAGGGTAAGGGGGAAAGAAAGTAAGAAGAATAAATAAAATAGAAGTCAAGTCTACAGAGTTGATGTGGAAGGTTTCTTTTTTTTTTCCTCTTAAATAGGGGGTGGGGGAAAAGAAGTAGAAAAATGAATACGTATTAGTTTTAAAAAAATAACAGAAATTTGCAAACATTCTGGTTGGGGACCTGTTAGGAGAATAGGGGGCATAAGCTAATATAGTCCTTGTAAATGAGGTCCAAAGCTATTTGGTTATGAGTTCCAGACTGCTGGAGTCATAGAAAGGGACAGTCAACTGTCAGCAGATTACCATGCAAGGAAACAGAATTGAAAGTGTGCCCATCATAGAGAAAAAGCTGCCAGGGGACAGATGGAGAAATCAGAGATTGAGGATGTGGCAAAGGCCTGGTGTTATTTGCTATTTCCAGGCCAAAGCTGCTGAAAAGGGAGGGAGAACTAGGTCTCTGCTTTCTGCTCCAGAACAGGAACAGGGTAATGACATTAGCATCTAGGATATAGGAAGATGGAATTTGGGCCTAACCAGCCACCAATTTAGTCATGGGTGATACGGAAGAAGTGACTCCTAGAACAGTCTCAATCCAAGAATTGAAACAAGTGGCATGAATAAAAGAAATCTTATATAATAAATAAATATGATTGGTTAAGAGAAAGAAAATAAACCAACAAGATAAGAATAATTGTAGAGTAAGTTCAAATAATGCATTGAGGGAAAAGAAGGAATTGGCCAAAAGTACTCTGAGAGTGGATGAAAATGGACCAAAAGGAAATGACAATTTCTGAGGAAAACATACTTTAAGGAAGCAGGAAAAATAATGTTATGCAAAAAGTAAACATTTTCAATAACATAATGTTGTTAGTAGAACCCAGTGATTGAGTAATGTGATTGGAAATATGGGAGAGAAATAAAAACAACATTAGAAGATAAGATGAAATACACAAAATAAACACTTACTGGCCTGGAAATCAATTATAGGAGACAGAATTTAAGAATCATTAGAGTCTCTGAAAATGATGAACACAGACTTTTTTTGAAACTAATATTTCGAGGAATAACAAAAGAAAACTGCTCATAATTACTAAAACCAGAGGACTAAGTTGAAATACTAAGAATCCATCAGACATCTGTTGAAAGAAATCCTAAGTAAAAAAACCTCATAAATGCTTTGAACAAAATGTAGACTTTTTGACCAAATATGGCAAGCAACCTAAAAGATAGAGTTCAAGTTTCAAGTTACATTCAACATCACCCAACTGATCCAACTATTACTAAAAAAACAAAGGCATACAACAAAAAATAACTTATTTTTCAAATTCGAGTATAATCCTTTAAGGGGCAAGACTTTACAGAGTAGAAGATATTCAAGCATTTCTAATAAAAATAAAAACCTAGAACTGAATAGATTGTATGGAATGCAAATATAGGAAAAAGAGAATACTTAAAATGTTAATATGTTTAAGAAGTTTAAGAGACCAAGTAAGGGTAGAAATAAACATTTATATAGCATACAGTATGAGCCAAGTACTGTACTGAGTCCTCTTACAGATGCTATCACATTTGAACCTCACAAAAACTCTGGGAGATAGGTGCTGTTATTGTCCCCATTTTATAGTTGAGGAAACTGAGGCAGACAAATATCAATGACCTGTCCAGTGCCACATAGCTAGTACATGATTCAGGCTGCTTTTGAATTCATGTCTTCCTGACATTACATGCATATGGTTGGTATGTGCTGTATACATTGTGCCGGGAGGGAAAAAGACAATTGTCCTTTCAGAATCCCACTATATCCAAGGGGGTATATAGAGTGATGACAAAAATGAGTACCTATGGTGTGTGGGCTTAGTAAGCCCTTTTCAGACCTGCTCACCCATCTTTGGTATACACCTCTCATCATAGGTACAATGACCATGGCCCCGTAAACTGTCTTTGTAGATGGGTTAAACCAGGTTGAAGGTAACAAACAGGCCACAAACCCATCAGTAAGTTAGGGGAATGTCTACCCGAAGCATGTGAAGACTTTCCCCAGTGGAATGAGCTGATGAAAACAATTTGTTCCAGCACCCATGAGGACTGGAATCAGGAAGACTCATCTTCATAAGCTCAAATCTAGCCTCGGACACTTAAGAGCTCTGTGACACTGGGGAAGTTGTTTAATGTTGTTTGCCTCTGTTTCCTCATCTGTAAATTGAGCTAGAGAAGGAAGTGACAAATTAAACCCAAATTTGGTCACAATGAGTCAGAAAAGACTGAAAAAAAAATATCTATAGAATACTAGTACTAACCCCATTATCTTTTTTCCTCTCTATTTTCCTTTTCTTTGAAAAAGAAGGTGGGGAATGGGGGCAAAGAAAGGAAAATGTTAATAAGATATGTCCAAGAAAAAAAATATCATGATCGGAACTGTGAATGTCAAAGAGATAGACTGACCCTTAAAATGAAGAGATGCGGTAAAATAAATTACAAAACAGTATTTAAGAAGATGACTTAAATGAAACATTATCAACTGCAAAAACATGAAGGGTAAAATAAAAATTAATTATGACTCAAGTTCAGAAAGGTAGGCCAATAAAATATGATTGGCAGTGTTAAACGTATATATGGCTTTTAAAATATATTGAAAAGCCAACATTATTTTTAAAGATTTCATAATGAAATAAAGTCCAAACTAATATATATATATGTATATGTGTGTGTGTGTATAAAGACAACAATTTTCCATATAATTTTTGTAAAAACTGAATCTGTGCTAATAAACAAAAAACCATAAATAAATGCAGAAACTCAGAATAAGAAACACATACTTTACAGACAACAGTGTAAAAAGTATAAGCAATAAGAGGCATTTTAAGTTACAATTCAAAGTTAAGATGGGTATTAAATACTATTACCCTAAACATGTGTAGGGCAAAGGAAATTCATAAAAAGAAGTAATGATGGTATAAAGAAAAATTTAACAATGGCTTCAAAAATTAATCAATACATATTTAAGTACCTACTATATGCCAGGAACAGTGCTAAGTTCATGAGATAAAAGTCTTAAGTCCTGCGGGGAGGGTGGGGGGGGTGAATTGTAGCTAGTTAGCTACATAGATAGATAGATATAGATATGTATATATGCATGTATATATAACCATTTTAATAAATAAAAGAAAAATATATCAATTAATTTGTCATAAAAGTAAACTGACTAAAAGATGAACAAGAAAAATTGGATATTCTGATAATTAAAGACATAAGTAAAAACAAAAATGTCAATTTTTAAAAAACTGGGAAACAAGGAACTAGAGAAAATAATTTAAATCTATTTGTCAAATTGTGTGTCAGCCAGACTGATAGCTTAACTAAAGTGGATGAATAATGGAAAAATATAAAATACCTAACTTAAGTGAACAAAAATTATAGAAATTTTACAGTGCAATATCAGAAAATTGAACAGGTCATAAGTAAACTCTTTTTAAAAAGAATCATTTATTTATTTTTAGTTTACAACATTCAATTCCACAATCCTTTGAGTTATAAATTCCCCTCCCCTTCCCATATTTCCCCCACTGTAGCATGCAATCAAATACAGGTTCTACAAATGTGTTCACATTAAACATAAGTCAAGTTGTAAATAAGAATTATAACCAATGGAGTGAACTATGAGAAAGAAAGGACAAAATAAACAAAACAAAAAAAAAAGAGAGAACAAGTGGTTTGCTTCAATATGCATTCAGACACTGTAGTTCTTTCTCTGGATGTGGAAATTCCTTTCCATCCTGAGTCTTTTGTAGTTGTCTTCTAACCTTGCATTGCTGAGAAGAGCCCAGTCTATTAAAGTTAGTCGTCACACATATCATGTGTCTGTAATTGTGTACAAAGTTCTCCTGGTTCTGCTCTCCTCACTCAGCATCAGTTTACATAAGTCTCTCCAGGTTATTATGAAGTTCATCTGTTCCTTATGACTTTTTTTTTTTTTTTTGGAGGGAAGAGGGCAGGGTTAAGTGACTTGCCCAAGGTCACATGGGTAGTAAGTGTGTCAAGTATCTGAGGCCAGATTTGAACTCAGGTCCTCCTGACTCAATGGCTGGAGCTCTATTCACTGTACCATTTAGCTGCCCCTGCTCCTCATTTCTTATAGCACAATAGTATTTTATTACATTCATATACTACAACTTGTTCAACTATTCCCCAATTGATGGACATCCCCTTGATTTCCAATTCTTTGCCACCACAAAAAGAGCTGCTATAAATATTTTTGTACATATGAGTCCTCCTCCCACCTGTATGATCTCTTTGGGATACAGCCCTAAAAGTGGTATTGCTGGGACAAAGGGTATGCACATTTTTATAGGCTTTTGGGCAAAGTTTCAGATTGATCTTCAGAATGGTTGAATCAGTTTACAACTCCACCAACAATGCATTAGTGTTCCAATTTTTCCACGTCCTATCCAGCATTTATCACTTTCCTGTTTTGACATTTTATCCAATCTGACCAGTGAGATGTGGTACTTCAGAGTTGTTTTGATGTGCATTTCTCCAATCAATAGTGATTCAGAGCATTTTTTCATGTGCTTATAGATACCTTTAATTTCTTCCTCTGAAAACTGCCTGTTCATATCCTCTGATCATTTATCAATTGGGGAATGACTTGTACTCATAGATTTCACTCAATTCTCTGTATATTTTAGAAATGAGACCATAAATAAGCTCTTAAAGGGGATGGAGGGACATACCCAGATAAACTTGTAGGTGACTCTATAAAATATTTATAGAACATTGAACTCCAATATTATATAAACTATGTGCAAATTTATATAAAGTATTGTGCCCAAATGTTTCCAGGAGACAAACACAGTCCTGATACCCAAACTAAGGCAATATAAAGCAAAGAAAGAAAATATTGCCAATATTTTAATGAATATTGATATAAAATATTGAATAAAATATGAGAAAGGAGGCTACATAAATAAAACTAAAAGATTATATACTATAATGAAGTAAGGTTTATACAAGAAATTCAGAGTTATTTCATTTTTTTCTAAAATTACCAGCACAGAAATATAGAATTGATATTTTATTTCACTGCTAAAGGAAATTCCTTGTTTAAGAAACTCCCCCTACCACTGCATTTTAGCACTTTACTCACAATTTATAGTCTGAAAAAGATCCCTCTAATATAAAAAGGTTAAGTGACTTGCTCAATGTCATATATCCAGTATATCAGAGGCAGAATTTGAACCCAGACCTTTCTAGCTAGTAGATTGACTCTTATCCACTCACTATGCCATACTACCTCTATGAACATAAATGCCTATGCTAATAAGAGAAGCAATAAAAACCCCTTGCTTATATAAAGAAAAAAGTTTTTTAACATAATACTCATTTCAGTTAAAAAAAAAAGAACACCAAAAAAAAAGCATTAGGAGAAATGACATTTTCCTTAATATGGTAAGTAGTATCTATGTAGAAATAAAAGCTGGCTTTTTTTGTTTTGATAAAATATAACCCTTTTCAATTAAATTAAGAGTGAGGTAAAGATTTATACTGTGCCTATTATTTTAACTTTTTTTTTTTAGGAATGTTGGTTCAATAAATTGGAGGAATTACCCTCAGCAAAGAAAAACATATTGCTTTATGAAGATGAAATAATGATTTAATTAAAGGACCTTAGAGATTCAAATACATTTATTTGATTTGTTTAATTTAATAGATTAATTACCATTATCAATCAGGTGACTAAAATAAGTGGGGGGAAACAGCATCAACTTTCTGCATATTATTAATAAAACCCAGGAGGAAAAAATAAATTCCATTCATAAGTATATGCACAAAATATTTGGAAATTCCCCCTAAGCAAGACATACTTCGGAGGCATGTGGATATAATTAAATCTAGAGATACAAATAATTTGAGAGATTAATGCTTCATGAGGTCTTGCTAACGTGATAAAGATAATATTACCCAAATTAATTTCCAGAATCACACTATACTGATAAACTACCAAGTAGTTACTTTGTAGAGCTAGAGAAAGTCAAATGAAAATTCATCTACAAGGGAAAAAAAGACCGAAAATCTAAAGGTAAATTCCTAAAGGTAAGTTATGATAAAAAGTTAGAATGACACAATACTACCAATATCATAACTCATAAGATAACATAAGGCAGTAATAATAAAACTATATTGGCATTTGTTTGAAAAATGTAAAAAGTTGATCTTGGGAACAGACTAAGTACACAAGACACAGAAGCAAACAATTATAGTGACATCATATTAAAAAACACAAAGAGGACTGTTTATTGGCATAAAGACTCCCCATTAAAAAAAATGCCTGAAAAAACTGCAATAATGCAAAGTGGTAAAAATGTGACAGAAATGTGGTAGAAATGAAGTTTAGTTCAACATCTCACAACATGAATCAAAATAATCTCTAGACTGATGCACATTGTAAATATAAAAAGGTTAAACAATTTGGAAAGAAGGGTCATTTTGTATAACTAAAAAAAAAAATGGAAATTCATCTGCAAGAAAAAACAAAAGGGCCCAAAATTCAAAAGTAAATTCCTAAACGCCCAGAGATTACCACTTCACCTGGAATAAGTTTCATGTATACACTTACCTTTTAATTATATTTTTTTCAAGCAACTAAGATCCTATTCTCCTTTTTATCTCTCCCTGCCCCACAATGATAAAGAAAGAAAATGAAATTCCTTATAAAAACATACATCATCAATCAAACAAATCACCATAATGGTTATGTGCAAAAAAAAAAAGTCTCAATATATACTCAGAGTCCATCAATTCTCTATGAAGATGTGAGGAACATGCTCAGCCTGAGTTCTCTAAAATTGTGGTTGATCATTTCACTCTTCCAGGGCAATAAATAAGAACCATTATTCTGTGTACAATTTTTAATAGTTTCAGAACAGATGAAATGTAACAGAGTTGCTCTTTAAAATAATTTTGTATATGTGAGAACAATTATTTATCAAGATGTCTTTTTTTTCTATATTACATTTTTAAACACAGTGCATACATAGTATACCTTGGGAGAATGCTTATAAGTTTTTTTTTTAGAATTGTCATATTACATTTATAATTATAGGAGGGATCATTACTATAGTCAATATCCAAATATGTAAGGATAAGATTTTGAGATTTTGTCACTGAATGATTACTACATTAAAGCTAAATCCAGGGATACTGTATTTATTTTGTTTTATTTTTACATCAATACCTTTATAACATCATAATTCAAAATAATTTTGAAGCCTCTGACAGATGGGTTGCATTTCAAGACACCTACTACACAAAGGATTATATTTCTTTTGAAGAGACAAGCATTGCTATTGCCTGTAATAGCATAAATATATTTATTTTTCAAATTCATAGAAGAAAAGTAACAGAATTTATCTGATAGTAATGGTAACTTGAATTTATAAAGTGTCCTGGGGATTATAAAGCATGTACCTCAAAACAAATCTATTTGGGGCACTATACAAATGTTATATCCATTTCATATCTGAGAAAACTGATTTTCAAATATTTTAAGTGTTTTGCCCAAGGCTGTACAATTAATGTATAGTACATAAATATATTACAATTTGTTTATCCATTCCCCAATTATCTAAGATGCCTTCTTAAGCATCCAATTAGGTTGTGGTTCTTTTCTCTTCTTTTTCTCCCCTTTTGTCTCCTCTTTAAGATTAAGGAGTTTATTTACTTGCAGAAAATTTTCCTCCATCAAACAAAAATATGACTTGATATAGCATGATCAGATACATATCTATAATTTTAAACTGTTAAAATTTAAATTATATCAAACTTTAATTTAAAAAGTATATTATGAAGTTTCTTTCTAAAATTCCATCATAGGGTAGAGAATGTGACAATACTTGTTTAATGCATTGCTTGTCATAGTCTGCTGGCTCTAGATACTACTCTGTATTCATGAAATAGCCTCTTCTAACAAGATATCACAAGACTCTAATGGTTTAGTACTGAATTCATGACTATCTATATCAACTTATTTTCTTCTACTGTGCTAGTAACCTGCAGGACTCTATGTTTTCTTTTCTTTTTTTTTTTTCAGGAATCTAAATCTCATTAATACAGACTAAAATTTATGGAAATCACATTAATTTTTTTAATAAGAAATCATTTTAAAAGCACTTCAAATGATTCAATTTAAGTGATATTTTATTCCCAAGAGCTGGGGCTATTGATGATTTGGACACACTTTTTTTTTTACCATTTTATGTGATTTTATCTGTGCATTCAATGTTACAGTTAATGACAAAAAATACTCATACTTATTCATCTGTATTCTTTGGACGGTATTTGTAGATGGGCAACTGTAATTTAATATGCCAAAGCCACAGTATCATCAAAAGCCAATCAGTCATCTTAATATAAGTCATTCAAAGTGTTTCTGCAAGGGAATTAAGTCTTCTTACAAAAAAGAAATTCATAACAAAAGAGTTAGAAGATGTTTGTTAGGCTAAAACAATGATATTATAGTACCAAGCTATATCTTTGCCTTCATTCAATCCAGAGTAAGTGGAATTCAAAACTAGAAATATAAGCAAACTTATTTTCAGAAGTATGAGTAAACAATTAGAAACCCCAAAGTATTGAATAAATAATATGGAGTAAAAAAAAGCAATGGAAAATACCAAAGATAAGGTATAACACTATATATGTATGTGTGTGTATGTATATGTCTGTGTGTGTTTTGCTATTAGAAATGACAGAAGAGTGTGGTTTCAGAAGAAAACATGGCAATACCTATATGTACTGATGCAAAATAAAGTAATAATCAAGAGACATTATGCACAATAATAGTAATATTACAATAATTATCAAGATATGACTACTCTAATCAATACATTGATACAAATCAATAACAAAGAACTCATGACAGAAAATAAAAACTGTATTCATATCCAAAGAGGGAATTGATGAACTCTGAGTATAACAAGTATAATTTTCTTACTTTTGTTTTCCTTTTTGAGATATAGCTAGTGTAGAATATTTTTGCATGACTTGATATATACAATTGATATCATTTTTCTTGACTTTTTAGTGGGTAGGTAAGGACTGAAAGGCAGAGACAGAGATTTTGGAACTCAAAAATTTAAAAACAGGGTGTTAAAATCAAATAATAAATTTATTTTTAAATGACCATTAAATGACTACATGTCATCAAATAAGCAGCCTGAGTTCAAAAAACCTTACTTAGCAACAGGTTGATTTCAGGGTTATGACTTTTTCTATCTCAAGAAGTCTCAAAGGTCATTGAAAAAGCTATAGTTTGGTTATCATTTGTTAGTAAAAGAATTATCAATAATGACAAAGTTGCTGATTTGAAAGTACTAGTGAATGCAAACCAACTGCCAGATAGTAACTTCAATAGGGACTTACAGGGTCAGAGTTATGCTGAATGGCATTAATGATTATTACTGATGATTACTACTGAAGGTAGGTGAAGGCAGAGGACTGGAGTCAGAATGAGGAAGACCTGACATGGATTCAGGCTTGAGACATTTATAAGCCATACACAGCTTAACTTCTGTGTACTTTAGTTTCCTCATCATAGAAACAGGGTGAATAATAGCACCGAGCTTCCAGGGTTATTATGAGGATAAAATGAAATCATATTTGTAAAACATTTTGTAAAACTTATAGTAAGTTATAGAAAAGTTTATTGATCTTATTTTTATAATCATTATAAATTGAAAGCATAAAGACCTGAGGGTAGAAAAGGTTCTTAGAGCTTCCAAATAAAATTGAGGATGTAGGATACAGAAAAGGAGGGGAAAGCAGTTCAGAGCTATAAGTAGGAATTCTAGCACCCTTGTGTCATTAATTTAAGTGGATTTTGGAGGATAGAGAAAAATTTAAGATAGGATCATTCTTATATGAAGTTGAAGGAAACTGGAGACAGAGCTGATGTGATATGAAGAGGCTGAAGAACTGAAATGTCAGTGTATTTGAAGGAAACAGGAATAGTTGGGAGGAAAGAAGATTATAATCTAGGTATTAAACTTATTGGGGAAGAGGGATGATGACCTGAAGGTTTAGAAATGACCTTAATGGTCTCAGCAGGATAGAGTGAACTTTAAGGGGGAGAAGAAGCCACTGAGTAATGGTAGCAGAGAAGTTCTGAAAGTGTCAGTGGAAGCAAGGTTCCCAAAAGCATTACTATTTTTCCTCCTGACCCTTTGGGTCAAAAGGTCAGAGGCAAGCAACCAGTCTTATTAGTCAGAAAATGTCTTTAGGAATAAGCTGGGTTTCAGTGAGCACTAGAAAATGATTAGAACATGAAAAGAAGGGAACTAGAATAAAATGAAGACTGTTAAAAATAGACGGAAAAAAGCTCCAAGGGATTTTGGTACCAAGGACATAAGTCATTCACCCTATACTGGTTTCAGGTCAGCTGAGTGGGTCAGAAGAAATTACGGGAATCATAAGAGAGAAGACAGAAACGTTTGATGGTAGAATGGATTAAAGAGGAATAATTGAGAGGATTTGAAGCTAATTCCACCTCAGTAAGTGTAACTAGAGAATCATGGGAAATGATAACAGACAAGAAACATAATTCCTAGAAATATTGTTTGTAAAGCCACTTTGTAAATATTTACAAGTCACATGGGGCTCCATCTGGATGAAATCATATATGTAAATATAAAATCATTATCATCACCCTCCTAAAGCTGGGAGCTTAGAGCACAACAGCTTATACTCATTATTCATTCTCAAACACAAAATTCAATGGAAGTACAGAAAACCCTTAACAGCTTGTCATAGGAATTTACATTTCCATTGTATGGATGGACAGGAACAAAAATGAAGTAGAGTATTTGTATGGGATGGGTATCAAAAAGATAAGCTAAGCTTAAGGGCATGTGAGAAAACAATACAGGAGAACCTGATATTAATGGATTATTTTTAGGGAAAGAGAATTAGCACATTACCTTTCAGTTTCACCATTTTATAATATTACATAAGCTCCCTACTACCTCCCTGATACATCCTCATTCCTAATTCAACTTTACCCATAGAAAACCCCTCCAAATTAGCTAAATAGCTGGGTTTTGATTTTTTTTTTTAAGCAACTACATGGTGAAATTTTATAGGAATGCTTTCTGCAGCACTCCAGGTTGTTAAAAACCATCAGATTTAGAGTTAAAATATAAATAGTAATGTTTTACCAGTAAATGTTCCTGATTTTCAGTGATTATATGAAAATGACTAAAATTATTTCCCATCTTGTTTCATTCAGGGAGAGATTGGAGAGCAGGAAACATTAGTACAAGAATATGTTTTTTTTTTTCTTTTTACATAAATACCCTGAACAGTCCTATTTGTCCCTCATAATATCCAGGACAGAACCAAAATCATTGCTCTGAAGTGTAACAGAAATGCCAAACAGTGAATGTCACTCCTCCTTCACTCTTTGTTCATCACTGTCATAAAGAGTTCAACATGAAAAAAAATCTTTTAATCCATTTTAAAAAGAAAGAGAAATAGTTACAAGTGTTAATATTGTGGCATTTTCAAATTTGGAGTTATAAGGAACCTTAGAAACCATTTAATACAACATTCTCTAGAATTGAGAAAACTGGGTCAGGAAGAATTTTATCCAAGGTCACATTGCTAACTATAGAGTTCCAAGCTGTTTACTCTACAGATTTATCTACACCAGGATTTTTCTTGGCCACGCTTTCAGTACCACATGGTCAACACTATGGCCATCAACTTCATCTCTCTCCTACAAGAAGCATGGACTCTACTCCTGGGAGGTTGGTTTCTGAGAAATGAGTTTTCACCTTAATTTTTCACAGAACCATTCATCTATGCTCTTTTCTTGCCACAAATACCAAACTGTACCACAGAATGGTACTCTATCCAGGCAGCTCCTCCTTTTTTAAACTATCTTCCTCCATTTGAATACAAGTTCCTTGAATATAAGGACTTTCTCACTTATATTTTACAAACTGTCCTTGGTTCATTTTGAGAAATTTTAAAAATGCTACATCTATCTATCCACCTACCTACTCACCTACTTTTGAACTGCTTTTAAAATAGGTTTTGAAGTATTTTCAATCTGGTAAATATTTAAATAGACCTAAATTACAGGATTTATTGATTTTTGAAGTATAAATGCTCACAATGAAATTTTTAAAATTGGCTCTTCAATGGCAATACAAGCTGGTTCTAGTGCACCCTGGCATCCAGCTCTAGATCTATGATCATATGATCTTTCTCATTATGTTTTCTTTGAGCAGGTAAACAGAATTCAGCTGTTCATTTTCTCTGTTTTCACAAGTAGCATGTATAAGACCTATAATCCTGCTTTATTACCTGGGTGTAAAGTGAAGGAGAAACTGTGTTCTTGAGAGCCAGCAAGCTCTGGGAGACCCAGATCTGCAGAAAAGGTCACAAATGTTTCAAATATAGGTCAGTTAATGGATTATACCTCTGTTTTAAGAAGACCAATTTATATAAATTCAATAAGGCTCATAACTCAGAAATTGGTCATAGGAACATGAAGATTGTTTTACATTGTTAGAGGGAATACTGACATCACCAAAATCATGGACACAAAGTATTTAATCATATGTATAAAGTTAAAGTGAAGTTTTGTCTTATTTTAATGAAAAGCACCTTTGAATTAATGAAGATCAGAACTGATGAAATTTTCTCCAAAGAGGTGTGCTTCAGCCAATGCAATTTTTACAATAAATAGCAAGTGGGTAAATTGGAAAGCATTTTCAGGTGGTTTCCCACATTTCACTATTTTAACAACAATTCCACAAATATATAAGTAGTATTAATATACATATGCAGATGATGTTATACAGACGTGGTGCTAAGTTTGAATAACTGCAAAGCTTAGTCACCCTCACACATGCTAAGTCCAGCCAAACTACCCATCTAACTATTCTTTTTTTTTTGTTTTTGTTTTTGTTTTTTGGAAGGGGGAAGGCAGAGCAATTGGGGTTAAGTGACTTGCCCAGGATCACAATCTTCTTATATACCTGAGGTTGGATTTGAACTCAGGTCCTCCTGACTTCAGGTTCGGTGCTGTAATCACTGTACCACCTTACTGTCCCCTTGTAATGGCAAGCAAAGAAGTAGTTAAAGCCTTGTTCCAGCTGTAATTATTTAGCACCTTGTTTCAGTTTCAGTTTCTTTTAAGCCTTATCCATGATTATATCAAGTCTTTGTTAAGAAACACATCTTGTGAACCCTCTTGGGAGGAGATAATGAGGAGCATCCCAGGATGGGAGAGAGCAGAACTGAGAAGAGAAATCTTATGGTAGCAGAGTTGAGAAGGAGAAAACTTGTAGTATCCCAGCACTCTACGTCTGTTCTGTCTGTGTTGCTTTTTGTGATACCTTGTACAGAAGCCATGGGACCTTACTGGAAGCCCTGAAAGAGGATTTTCTAGTCTGTTTACAGAAGTCCTGGAGGAGGGTTTGGAGGTCCTGGGACTTTACTGATGATCTGTGTTGACCTCTTGGACCTTGTTTGTGTGTCTGTGTTGATTTCTATGTTAATGATTTGTCTTGACCTCTTGAACCTTTCTTGGGGGTCTGTGTTAATTTCTATTTTGATGATTTCTCTTGACTTCTTGGACCTTGTTTGTTGGTCTCTGTTGATTTCACAGGCAGATAGTGAATTGGTGATGGTGCTAGCAATTGAATGAATGTTGTTTTGGCTTTGTTAAACTTTGTCCTTCCAGAAATAGAAACTGTGAAGGATTTGATGTAGACTGGACACTGTGAGCTTCAACATGGAATGGGAACTGCACTAGGGGCTGGACAAGGAGCTGAGAGCTCTTGGCATTTGAATCCAGGTGACATTTGGGTAGATTCAGGCAGGACCTGGGACCATAGAAAAGGAACCATGGAATTTGAAGGCCATTCTCAAGTCAAGATGAAAAGACTTCTTCTTGTATACCTAATGCTGACTGAGAAGATTATACTTTACTGTGACCTAGGGTGTGCTTTAAGGAGGCCTGATCCTTAAGGATGATTGAGTTAAGGACTCACTGAATGATTATACCTTGTGTCCCTTAAGGAGGCTTGCTCCTTAAGGATGATTGAGTTAGGGACTTACTGAATGATATATTTTGCTTAAAACTATGTAGCCACTTTGGTGAAAACTATGTGGCCATTTTAGTGATAACTTGTTATGTCATAACATTGTGAATGCTGTATTTTGATATCTGTAAATTTTTTATCTTAGTTTGTTACTAAATAAGTAGAGAGTTCACTATACTATGTAATCAGAACCTTGAAATATTCACAGCAGCAGTCCTCTGGAAAGTTGCTCATACTTGGCTTTAAACCCCTCTCACTATTCTTTAAAACCAATACATGATCTCCTATCTCCGTGACTTTGCACTGGCTAATCACAATCCCTCCAGTCTAAAATTCAATCCTTCTAGACCTCCATCTTGGAGAATCCATATTTTCTATGAAAATATACCATATAAAGTTTTACATGAAGCCTTTCCTGATTTCCATAGCTATGCATCCTACTATGTACACTTCTTCCTTATCTCTCCCTTAAATAATTTGTCCATAACTTGAAGATGTAGCTTCATCTTCATCTTTTGCACAAAACCTTTCTTGATCCATTCAATTGCTAGTGTCTTCTCATCCCCCAAAAGAATCTTATTTTTATTTATTTTTGAAGGTTTTTTTTAGCAGTTTTAAAATAATTAATAGCATTTCATTTTTCCAATTATATGTAAAGATAATTTTAATATTAATTTTTGTAAGATTTTGAGTTCCAAATTTTCCTTTCCCACTCTCTTTTCTCTCCTTTCCACAAGACAGCAATCTGATATAGGTTATACATGTACGATAATGTTAAACACATTTCCCTTTTAATTGGGTTGTAAAAAGAAAATCAGAACAAAAGGGGGAAAAAGAAAGAAAAACAAAAAAATGGAAAAAGTTGAAAATAGTATGCTTTGACATGGATTCAGACTTACTGTTCTTTCTCTGGATTTGGATAGCATTTTTAGTCACAAGTGTTTTGGGATTGTCTTGGTCATTTTATGGCTGAGAAATGCTAAGTTTATCATACCTGATCATTGCACAATGATCCTGTTACTGCATACAATGATCTTCTGGTTCTGCACACTTCATTTACCATTAATTCACATAAGTTTTTCCAGGCTCTTCTGAAATCCACCTGCTCATCGTTACTTAGAGTATGAAAGTATTCCTTTAGATTTATGTACCACCACTTTTTCAATCATTACCAACTTGATGGGCATCCCCTCAATTTGCAGTTCTTGGTCACCACAAAAAGAGCTGCTATAAATATTTCTGTACATGTGGATCTTTTAACCTTTTTTTATTATTGATTTGGGATTCAGACCTTGAAGTGTTATTGCTGGGTCAAAGGGTATGCACAGTTTGGTTGCCCTGTGGGCATAGTTCCAAATTGCTCCTCAGAATTGTTGGATAAGTTCACAATGCCATCAAAATGCATTAGTGTTTCAATTTTCCCACATCTTCTCTATCATTTATCATTTTACTTTTCTGTCATATTAGTTAGTCTGCTAGGTATGCAGTGATAAATACTTCAGAGTAATAGATAGTGATTTAGAACACTTATTTTCATTGCTATAGATAGCTTTAATTTCTTTA
Organism: Pseudochirops cupreus; assembly: GCA_028627135.1. Taxonomy (NCBI): domain Eukaryota; kingdom Metazoa; phylum Chordata; class Mammalia; order Diprotodontia; family Pseudocheiridae; genus Pseudochirops; species Pseudochirops cupreus. The sequence goes on from CM053581.1 coordinate 481,691,416, forward strand.
TTTAAAAATGCTTGGTCATGTTCTTTGACCATTTCTTGTTTGGGGAATGACTTATAATCTTGTGAATTTGATTCATTTCTCTATATTTTTGAGAAAACACTTTATCAGAAACACTGACTGTAAAAACTGTTTTACTTTCTGCTTTATTTTAAATCTTGGTTTCATTGATATTTATTTGTGCAAAACTTTTCCATTTAACATAATCAAAATTATCCATTATGAATTTCATAATGTTCTTTCTCTTGATTGGTTATAAATTTTTCCCTTATAGATCTGATGGGTAAATTCTTCCTTGTTCTCCTACTTTGCTTATGGTATTACTCTTTACATCTAAAACATGTGACCATTTTAACCTTATCTTGGTATAGGGTGTGAGATATTGGTCTATGCCTACTTTCTGTCATGTTATATTCCATTTTTCCCAGTAGTTCTTGTCAAAATGTGAGTTCTTATTCCAGAAGCTGGAGTTATTGGGTTTATCAAAAAGCAGATTACTATAGTCATTAACTACTATGTCTTGTGTACCTACCCTATTCCACTTATTCACCACTCCATTTTTTGAACAATAATAATATTTTTTAAAACATTTTATTTTAAAACTTTAAATTCCAGATTCTTTCCCTTCCTCCCTCATCTCCCATCCTGACTGGGAAGATAAGCAATTCAATATAGGTTGTACGTGTGTAGTTATGTGAGACATTTCCATAATGGATATATTGTGAAAAACTGACTACATTTCCATCCATCCTATCCCACCCCCCACTTGTTCTATTCTCTTTGTCCCTATCCCATTACAAAAGTGTGTGCTTCTAACTACCCTCCCCTCTGTCATCCCCCATCTCTTCCCATTCCCCCCCCTACTCTCCTGTAGGGCAAGATACCCAATTCAGAGTGTATGACATTTCCTCTCTAAGCCAAATTCAATGAGAGTAAGGTTGACCCATTCCCTTTAGCCTTCCCATTATTCCCCTCCATTGTAACAGTTATCCCTTGTCTCTTCTATATGAGATAATTCTGTCTCTCCCCATCTCCTCTCATTATATTCCTCTCTCATCTCTCAATTTCACCTTTTAAATATCATCCCTTCCTATTCAATTGAGCCTGTGCCCTCTGTCTACGTATACCTATGGATACACACACACACACACACACACACATATGCATATATAAACATATATATGTATATATATATATATATATACACACATATATATATATATATATATATATATATATATATAAAACACATTTATATTCCCTTCAACTATCCTCATACTGAGAAAAGTTTCACAAGTTGCAATTATCATTTTTTCATGTAGGAATGTAAATATTTCAACTTGGGTAAGTTTCTTATGATATCTTTTCCATGTTTACCTTCTCATGCTTCTCTTGTTTCTTGTATTTGAATGTCAAATTTTCTATTCAGTTCTGGTTTTTTCCTCAAGAATGCTTGAAAGTCCTCCACCTCATTGAATGACCATATTTTGCCCTGAAACATTACACTTAGTTTTGCTGGGTAGGTGATTCTTGGTTTTAATCCTTGATCTCCGGAATATCATATTCCAAACCTTTTTGATCCCTTAATGTAGAAGGTGCTAGATCCTGTGTTATCCTGATTGTGTTTCCACATTATTCAAATTGTTTCTTCTTGGTTGCTTGTAATATTTTCTCCTTGGTCTGGGAACTCTGGAATGTGGCTATAATATTCCTAGGAGTTTCCTTTTTGGGATCTTTTTCAAGAGGTGATTGGTGAATTCTTTCAATTTCTATTTTGCCCTCTGGTTCTAAAATATCAGGGTAATTTTCCTTGAGAATTTCTTGAAGGATGGTTTCTAGGTTCTTTTTTTGATCATGGCTTTCAGGTAGTCCAATAATTTTTAAATCATCTCTCCTGGATCTATTTTCCAGGTCAGTGGTTTTTGCAATGAGATATTTCACATTGTCTTCTATTTTTTCATTTGCTTGGATATGTTTAATAGTATCTTGATTTCTCATAAAGTCATTCACTTACATTTCTCCAAATCTAATTCTGAAGGAATTATTCTCTTCAGTGAGCTTTTGAAATTCTTTTGTTTTTTCCCAATCTGGAAAATTTGGCTTTTTAAGGCATTCTTCTCTTCATTGGCTTTTTGGGCCTCTTTTGCCATTGGAGTTAGTCTATTTTTTAAGCTGTTATTTTCTTCAGTAAGGTTATTGACTCTCTTTTCATGGTTTTCTTGCATCATTCTGATTTCTCTTCCCAATTTTTCCTCTGCTTCTCTCACTTGATTTTCAAAATCTTTCTTGAACTCCTCCATTGCCTGTAACCATTTTAAATTTTGGTGTAGGAGTTTTGGTTCAGGAGTTCTGACTATGTTGTCTTCCTCCCATTCCATATTTTGATCGTTTTTGTCCCCAAAAAAGGAATCTAAGGTTGAATTGCTGTGTTTGCTTTGCTTCCTTTGCTTGCTTATGTTGCCTCTCAATTATTTGACTTTTGAGCTCTTTGCCACAGTAGAACTCTGCTTCCAGAACTCTGCTTTGTCCCAAATTGCTAAGGTTTTTGCAGCTACCAGAGTTATTAGGAATGTGCCATCTCTGCAGCCCCCACCAGCTTTGGCTCACTCATCACACACCTCAGGACCACTATCCAAGACCATGATCCAGATCCAGGCAGGTTAAGGCAAGTGTGCTTAGCCTCTGAATTTTTGGTTGGCCCCTTTATGATCTGCAGGCCAGGAGCTCTGAAGCAGTCAGGTGGAGGTAGTGGCAGGGCCACTGTACCCCTACCACTTCTAGCTCTGGGGGCATGGGCCAGACCCACTCCTTTGTCCCCTCTGCCCTGACTTCCAACAGAGTTCTACACTGACCTCTCACTTTTTCTTTGTCATTTATGTGTTAATTCTGGAAACCGCCACTGCTACTGGTGATCCACTCTCCTGAAGTCAGCTGCAGCCTCTGTTTGGGGTCACCCTGGGGCTAAAACTGCAGGCTCATGTGGGGCTGGGCTCGGCTCCCAGGGTGCTGCAATGAGCCCTTCATGTCTGCCTGCTGAGCTGTCTTCAGCAAGAGACTTGTTCCTCTCTGTCACTTTGTGGGTTGTGTAGTTCTAAAATTTATTTAGAGTCATACTTTATAGATATTTGAGGTGCTTATGGGGAAAATCATGGAGTTTTACTGCTTCTCTGCCATCATCTTGGCTCTGCCTCCTTCACCCCTATTCTTACTGGGAAAGTTTCTAGCTTATCCCAAGTATACATAAAGCTTGCTGGTGGTTTTAAACAGATAATATTTATCATTTTAAGGAAATCTCCATTTATTCCTCTGTCCTCTAGTGTTTTTAATAGGAATAGGTCTTATATTTTGTCAAAACCTTTTCCTGAATCTGTTGAGATATTTACATGATTTCTGTTAGTTTTGTTATTGATATGGTCAGTTATGTTGATAGTTTTCCTAATATTGAGCCAGTCCTGCATGCGTGCTATAAATCCCACCTCCTCATAATATGCTATCATTATAACAAATTGCTGTAATCTCTTTCCTAATATTTTGTTTAAAATTTTTTTCATCTCTATTCATTAGAGAAATTGGCCTATGATTTTCTTTCTGTTTTGGTTCTTCCTGGTTTAGGTATCAGCATCATATTGATGTCATAAAAGGAATTTGGTAGGACTCCTTTATAATGGAAGTAATTATTGTTTAGATGACAATTCACTTAAAAAGTCCATCTGGCCCTGAAGATTTTTCCTTAGGGAGTTCATTGATGACTTGTTCAAATTATTTTTTTTTTTAATGTGGTTATTTAAGTATTTGATTTCTTCTTCTGTTAATCTGGGCAATTCATATTTTTTTATATATTCACTCATTTTACTTAGATTGTCAGATTTATTGGCATACAGTTGGGGAAAATAGCTTCTAATTATTACTTCAATTTCTTCTTCATTGGTGGTGAATTCACCCTTTTAATTTTCTATACTACGATTTGGTTTTCTTTCTTTTTTTTAAATAAAATTAACTGAGAGTTTATGTATTTTGTTGGGTTTTTTAATAAAACCATCTCTTCATTTTATTTAGCAGTTTTATAGTTTTCTTAATTTCAATTTTATTAATCTCTCCTTTCATTTTCAGAGTTTATAATTTCATATTTAATTAGGGATTTTTAAATTTTCTTTTCTTTTTTTTTTTAGTTTAATGCCCAATTCATTGATCCCTTCTTTCTCCATTTTTTTCACGTAAGCATTAAGAGATATAAAATTTCCCTTAAGAACTGCTTTCACTGCATCCAATAAGATTTGGTATGTTGTCTCATTATCATCAATGTCATTGATGAAATGACTGATTATTTCTATGATTTGTTGCTTAACCTACTCATTCTTTTGGGATTAGCGTATTTAGTTTACAAATAATTTTTTAATCTATCTTTTTCATGGTCCTTTATTACACATTTTTTTTGCATCATATTCTGAAAAGGATGCATTTAATATTTCTGCTTTTCTGCTTTTGATTATAAGGTTTTTATGCCAAAATACATGGTCAATTTTTTGTGTGGGTGCCACTAAGGAAAAATATCTTCCTTTCTAGATTCATTTAATTTTCTTCAGAGGCCTATCATATCTAACTTTTCTAAAAGTCCATTCACCTCAACTTTTTTCTTGTTTATTTGTGATTAGATTTATGTTGTTCTGAAAGTGACAGCTTAAGGACCCCGCTACTATAATTTTGCAGTCTATTTCTTGCTATAACTCACTTAACTTCTCCTCTAACTATTTGAATGCTATATGACTTAGTACATCAGTATTTAGCATTGATATTACTTCATTGCCTATTGTACCTTCTGGCAAGATATAGTTTCCTTCCGTAATCCTTTTAATTAGATGTATTTTTGTTTCTGTTTTGTCTGAGATCAGGATTGCTACCCCTTGTTGTTTTTTTCTACTTCAGCTGAAGTATATTATATTCTGCTCTATTCTTTTACCTTTACTCAGTGTGGATCCCTATTTTTCCAATGAGTTTCTTATAAACAACGCATTGTAAGATTCTAGTTTTTGATCCACTCTGCCATCAGATTCTGTTTCATTGGGGAAGTTCATCCCATTCATATTTATAGTTATGATTACTAACTCTATTTCCCTCCATCATATTTTCCCCCATTTATGCTTTTCTCTCTCCTTTCACCCCATCCTTCCTCACCAGTGTTTTGCTTCTGACCACCATCTCCTTCAATTTGAACTTCCTTCTATCAGCCCCTCCCTTTTCCTGCCTTTTATTTCCTTTTCCTCCTTTTTCCCCTTTTATTTCTTCACCTTCCTTCTGCCCTCCCTTTTCTTTCCCCTTTCCCTTCCTACTTCCTTATAGTGTAAGATAAATTTCTATACCCAACTGAGTGTGTATGTTATTCCCTGTTTGAGCCAAATATGATGAGTGTAAGGTTCATATAATGTTCATCCCCCTTCTTTTTCCCTGTACTGTAACAGGTATTTTGTGACTTTTCATATGATGTAATTTATCCTATTCTGCTTCTCCCTTTCCTCTTCTCCCAGTATATTCCTTTTTAACCCCTTATTTTTTATATCATCACATCAAAGTCAACTTGTGTTGACCAACTTACACTCCCTTTCAATGTATACTCCTTCTAACTGCCCTAATAGAGATATAGTTTTCAAAATTTACAAATATCATATTCCTGTGTAGGAATGTAAACAAAAAACTACCTTATTCTTTATGACTTTGTGTATATTGTATTTTAAAATTTTATATTAATTTTGTGTGCTTTATATACTCAAATTCTTCTTTAGAATGTAGATTCCTTAAGAGTAGGAATTACTTCATTCTTTGCTCTTGTATCCCCAGTGCTTATCACAGTACCTGACATGTACCTCTTAATGGATTGATGAATGGATGGATTATTCTGGATGCCCTTTCCCATCATACTTCAAATTTCTTAATGATACTCACATAGGAAAAAAGCACTTATATTTATAATACTCACAGTGACACACCATTCTAGAACATTTCATGATTCATCCTGAAATTTATTCATGTTACACATAGTCTGATTCTTTTAAAAAAAAATCAAATGAAATTAATGATGTCATTGTCTAGTAAGACAATCTCATAATGAGATCCTATGACCCTCTGAAGAAAAATATATTTCTATTTCTTGTTTGCAGGATTTTTACGGTATCCTTGTTTAAAAGAACCATTTTTATAAGAATGACAAATGATGAAGACAGCTTCTTACTTGGAAATATAAATATTCAAAAGTTCCACTAAGATTTCATCTTCCTCTGGATACAATGACCAAAATATACCATGCTTTGGGGAATTATGAATTCAAGGATAGAAAGCCACCATATTCATGATAATTGTGCTAATAATTCTAAGCTAAACATAGTGTTACACTCAAGCCCTTCCATTTATAGCCAAAATAGAGTGCCTGCTTAAGAAATCTTTCCACAAGTAAGTTCATGGAACATTAAGTCTTACTGCAAACCTCATTGGAATTGCCCTAGCAACATAAACCTGTTTACAGAGAGGAATTGGGGTCAAGTTTCCTTTTCATTACAGCATTAGGAGACTCTCTAATGACAAGTCAATTGTTCTAATTCCAGAGAAGCAGAAATGTGTAGAAGCAAGAATGATTATTGCACATGCAATTCAAGTTTTAAATTTATATGAGCCATTAAGTTAAGGTATCATACACTTCATCTTACATACTCCCAATCATTAAATAAATGAAACTAGGATTTTTTATACATTTTCCTTTAGAAAACATGTCTGTTTTTTTCTTCATTGAAAAAAGATACTGATATTTATGGCTTCAGAAAGAATAGATCATGCCAGAACCAGCATAAAACAAACATTTCCGTTTTTTATACAAGTAGCAGGTGGAATTCTGTAGAAATTGGAAACCTAGATTTCAGGAATATATTTAATCAAGCCCCTTCTGCTCTCTGCTTAGACAAGAAGGGAGTTGTAATCTAGTTGCATGTACATTTGTTGGGCTCAGATCTGGTTGAATATTCAGGTTTAAAGAGTAGTCATTATTGGTTTGATATTAAGTTGAAAGGAGGTTTTTAGTGCATTAGGGACAGGATCTAGATTGAAATTGATCACCACATGCTAGAATAGTTGGCTGAATCTATTAATATGCCAATTAAAATATTTAAATTTAAATTACTACACAGTATTCAAAGAATAAAATGGAAGAATTCTAGTAAAATATCACTTGATGATAACAATAACAACAATAACTAACATTTACATAGCACTTTAAAGTTTGCAAAATGCTATCCTTGCTATCCCATTTGATTCTCAAACCACTCTGTGAGATAGGGGATCTTATTTCCACTTTATAGATGGGTTCAACTGAGGCTGAGAAAAATTAAGTGATTTGCTCATAATCACATGTGACTGTAGTGAAATTTGAACTCATGCTTACCTGATTCCAAGTCCATCTTTCTTATTTACTGTGCCACATAGATATCAAGATTTACATGAGTGAAAAGTATAACATGGTAGTCACAGAACCTAATATTAACCAAGGCAGAATTGAAAGACATAGTATCCATATGAGAGAATTAATGGTTCAAGCATACTCTACCTTGGCTGAACCACATCTGGAGAGGGATTGTGTTTTTTTTCTGTGCATTGAATTTTGGATAGCTCATTAAAGACAATTTTCATGATGATGCTCCAGAAGATTCTATCTAGGATGGGGGAGGAACAAGAGACCATGCCACATGAAGATCAGGTGACAGAAATTATAACATAGGCTAGAGAAGAAAAGGAAGACATGATAACTGACTTCATATATTGAAGGACTGTTATGTAAAAGAGACTAGACTGATTCTGTTTGGCCCAAAAGTCAGAAAAAAGAAACAATAAAGTTAAAGAGCTACCAAGAGTCAGATTTAGGTCCGATGTTAGAAAAAACATGGGCTGTCTTGGGTAGTACCTAAGTGCTTGACTGAAGCAGGTAAAATGGGTATCATTACCTCCATTTTATAAGAGAGGAAATTATACTCAGAGATGTTGATCCTTGCTCATGAGTATGTACTGATCATCTAAGTGGCAATGCTTAAAATGATGCTCATAAAAACTAAGACATTGAGGTGCACTGTAAAATGAAGTTGGGAATGAAAATAATGTTAGGAGTCAAACTAGGATCTATCACCAATTTGAAGAATCATAGAATTATGAAGCAAAACAGACCCTTACAGATAACCTGTTTCTATTCTTTCATTTTACATGAAGAGCATTAGACATAGAGAAATAACTAACTTGAAGACAGGCCTTTTCAGAATCAAAATTCAACTAGTCTATTTGATTCATATTATTCATCAAGCAGGCTTAGTATCACATATGAATAAACAATGTTGTATAAGAGCACATTGTAATGCCATGCATGAGAAGCTTCCCAAAAGAATGCTACAGTGAACAGCTTTAACGGTTCTGATTACACAGCATAGTGAACACTCCATTTATTCCATAACAAATCAAGGCAAACATTCACAACAAATTCCAATATAATATTCACAACATTATATCTTATCAAAGAAAATCACAAAATAGTGTTCACAACAGCTTAATATTTAAAATGGCCACATAGTTTTCACCAAAGTGGCCACAGTATTAAGAATAAAGAACAAAAGAATAATCATCCAGTTTCCCTAAGGGGGAAACCCTCCTTACTTAATCATTCAATCAATTAATAATACAATAATCAATCTTCTACTCATGGGGCAATTATAGATTAAGTTAATCAGTCACTTATCTAGCAGTCACTAAATAAAATCATTACAAAAGTACAAAACCCTCCACCTCTTGGTCTCTAGTAAACTTGAATTTCATCACAGCATTCAATATCCAAAGAGAGGCCTTTTCTTCATCTTGACTTGGGGTGGTCTCTCAGATTCCCTGGATCCCCTTCCATGGTGCCAGCTCCTACTTGAATCCACCAAACAGTCACCTGGATTCAGGGGCAGACAGCTCCCAGGTTTTTGTCCAGTCCTCCAGGCAGGTCTTGGTACACCCTGAAGTTCACAGGGTCCATCACATCTCAAACCCTTCACAACTTCTGTTGCCAGGTACTCAAGGATTAAGCAAGTCACAAACAAACAAAGGCTTATCCGGATCATGCTTCCTCAGTCCTTCAGTAGTTTGGCTGGCCCTAGGACTAAGAAGGAATCTCAGCCTTCTAGGAGGCAGCAACTTCAGCATTTACCAGATTCTGGTTTCACAAAAACTCCAACTCAGTTCTCAGCCAGCTTCCAGATACTGGGAGAGAAACTCTCTCTCTGTCTCTCTGTCTCTCTCTATCCATCTCTCTCTCTCTCTCAGCTGGCTTCAGTCTTCAAGATTCTTCCTTCACCAGGAGCCTTCTTCTTCTACCAGGAGGAAAATTCTTGATTCTGATTCTCTGTCCCTAGAACTCTACTTATACACACACATTGGCTTCCTGTCTCAGCCAACCCTCTCCTGCCAGAGATCACATCCTCTGTCTCTTTCACACAGGAGACAGAGTTCACACCCTCTGCCTCTTTTGCAGAAGTATTTAGCCTTTAGTTACTAAGGAGCAAGTACCTGCTAAATTAATTACCATTAAACACATTTACATGGTTTTGCCTCATTTTGTATCATAGTGTACTATACCAGGTAGCATAATGAACCATGTTACTGCATTCTTTAAATTGGTCAATGATTGCTTAAGTATCATTTTTAACATCTGTTGAGATTTTATAATGTACTTTTCATAAGATAGGACATGACTTGAATTCATTTTGCTTTCATAACATCTTATACATAATATTTCCCCACAAAATTTGAAATAAAAATAATAACCATCACAATAATGACAAAGAGATCTCATCAATTTTAGCGGAATCCACATTAACATGCATTCCCAAGGGAATATGGAAAGGAAAGCAGGTGTTATTTTTGCAAACACTATTGTTTTCATTGGAGTCCCTCTTTGGATGGAAAAGAATTTGAGTGCATAGAAAAAATGTGTGATATCTGAGGAAGGTGGAGAAAAATCCAATTAGTGGCAGAGCTCCTCAGTGTTAGCAAAATAGGTTAGGATTTAAAGTAAGTTATCTGTTGTATTTTCATTTTTCTTTTAGATGACTAGTGGTGGCAGTAGTCATTGAAGTATTCCACAAATTTTAGAATCTCTCAATGTTGAAGTTATAAATCAGAATTTCTTGTACATGTAGCCAAGAACTCCTTTATATCATCCATTAGTCTAAAAGTAATTTTTCATTATGAAAATTATAAAATCAAGTGAATATGTCAAATTACTCTTTTGAAGTACTTATATATTGTACTATGCTTGAAAATACTGAAAAATATATATTCCTGAATAATCATAGTCCCTATCTTCTAATAGCTTATAAACTATATGAAATATAAGACAATGCAGAGACTTAATTATTTCAAAAGCATAAACTAGTCGGGGTAGAACATTTTGTTGTTTTATTCTGATTTAGCTTTTAAAGTTTGGTTTATTTGCTGTGAAATATTTTTGTATTCTTTTGGTTTTGTTTTATTTTATCTTTGGTTTTTCTGTTTTGCTAAGAGTACAAGGCTGATTGCCTGGATTCTTATAGATAGAGAGAAGAAAATGAAGTTTTATTTACTTTTGTATATCCATTAATATCTGGTATTATGCAAGGCATATAGTGAGTAGTGAGGATAAGTCATGTTAAATGAGTGGATGAATTCATTAATGAGGATATCTTTGGGAAAGCAAGAGATAAGAAGTCAAGATAAATCTTGATACTCTTATGAAAATGAAACCTGCTCAAAAATGACAATGGGCTTTCTGAATGAGGTTAGTCAGGGTTAGGAGGTTCAGTGAATTTGCCATTCTCTCTTCTTCCTCTGTCAATTTCTGGGAAATGCAATTCCGCCTTTCTGGTTATCTCCTTTCATACCTTTCTGATTGCCTCTAAAATTGTATAGAGGCTCCAGCTAAGTATAGAGGAACATTTTGGTTTAGAGATTTTTTTTTTAATGCAAGCCCTGAGAACATTTTTTCTGTTGCCTTTTGATTACTTGATAACTAAGATATAATTCAATCACTGGATCATAGAGTTAGAATCTCAGAAATTACCTAATCCAGACACCACATTTTACTGATGAGGGTACAGGGGTTCAAGGACTTTTCTAAAAGCCCTTACACTCCAAGCCCAATGTCTCTTTCACTGTCATTGCTGAAAGTAGAAAGCATAAAAATGATCTCTTCTCAGTCAGTTATTACTGAATTGATCCCATACTAATAGTCATATTCTCTTCCAGTTTCTTTCCTGTAACAGAAGTTCTTTAGCTCTTTTATCATGGTTGTTGAGTCTTCTCATCCCTTCCAATGCTGAAGCCAAAGTACTATCTGCTAAGGATTTTCTCTAAATCCAGATTCTGTTCTGAGATTGGCAACTGGTAAGATGTTCATGTGCTTGCACCTGTAGTTCTGAATAACAGTAAAAAACCTTTAAATTTAATTTTACAGTCCTAACCAAACTCTAGGAATCATAACCTCTTTAGACAACGGCTATTCCTGTTTTGTACTCCCATTCCCTCCCATATTATTCTCAACAGAATAAAACTAGGAGAAAGATCATGGAATATCATGAACAAAAAGACTACTCTATTTCAAAAAATGAACCACAAAGAAAATGTCTTCTCTGGAAAGAAAATAAATTTCTTTCCCCTCTAAGCCAAAGACTTGGGAATTTCTAGGATGAAAATCTCATCTGGTATTCCATATGTGCCAGCTAAGATTGGTCAGCACTGAATAATTTAGATAGTTGGTCTCAAAAAAGCAAAGGGATCCTAGTCCTTGAGTGAACAAAGCATAATGTTTCTGCAGTAATATTCCACAGAACAATATCTGAATGACATCATTGAATGTCTCATTTTCCAAGACCTGGACTTTATTGATATATCTGTTCTAAGGTTTTATTGGTAATTTTCCATTTATATGTCCTGTGCCTCTTCCATATTCACTAAATCCATGATTTTAACTTGCTCATGATTCATAACTTACTCAGTGATCCGGGCAGGGTTACATCATGACAACCTTAGTTTTATTTCATTTAGCCTAAAGTCTACTAACCAAAAGCCATACTGTTGATTAGGACTAAAATAACAAAAATGTAACACATATTTAGCAACATTCTTCCTACTATTTATTTAAGCTTTGGCATTTAGAAATAATGCTGAGATGTAAATGTATTACCCCTGCTGATTGCTACTCTTCTACATTCCTCTGTCCTTCATTCTTTGCATTGTTTCTCAAATTTTATTTTTACCTTATTTTATTTTTACTCTCTTCCCTTTGTACTTCTTCTATTTGATTATAAATGGAATATTCTTGAAGATATCACACCCTCAACCATCCTTTCCAGTACTAGTCACTCTTTCACTCATGCTCTGTCCCAAGGATCAACTCCCCAGCAAAACTAAGCATAATTTTTCAGGGGAGGAGATTGACATTCAATAAAATACAGGACATCCAAACCTTCCTGATGAAAAAAATCAGAGGTCAACAGAAAATTTGATCTCCAAATACAAGACTCAAGAGAGGCATAAAAAGGTAAACAGGAAATAAAAAAAATGACAACATGTTATTAATAAGGGCAAACTGTTTAAATCCAACAAGGGAAGATGACACTTGGTAACTCTCAAGAATTGTATCATTATTATGACATTTAAAGGGGGTATACATAGACAAAGGGTACTGGTCTAAGTTGACTTTGATGCAATGATAAAAACTTTAAGTGGTGAAAAGGGACTGTACTTGAAGAAGAGGAAAGGAGGGAGGAGAAAAGGGTAAATTACATCACATGAAAAAGCACAAAAACCTATTACTCTAGCGTGAAAGATGGGAGAGAGTTGAACATTGTCTTAAACTTACTCTCATAAGATTTGGCTCAGAGGGAATAACATAATCAATTAGGTATAGAAATCTAACCCTATAGGAAGAAGCAGGGGAAAAGGGAAAGAAAATGGTGAGGTCGATAGAAGGGAGGGAAGAAGTGCTAGTGGCAAAGAGGAAGAAAAGGGAGGGGATTGATGGAAGGGAAAGCAGACTGAGGAAGTAGGTGGTCCAAAGCAAAACTCTAGTGAGGAAGGAAAGTGAGAAAGGAGAGAGAAAAGCATAAATGGGGGGGGGGGGGAGATAGGATGGAAATAAAGACACAGATAGTAATCCTAACTATGAATATGAATGGGATGAACTCTCCCATAAAATAGAAACAGATAGCATAGTAGATTAAGAACCACAATCCTACTGTATATTATTTACAATAAATACAATTGAAGCAGAGGGATACATACAGAGTAAAGGTAAAAGGCTGGAGCTTCAACTGAAATAAAAAGCAGGGGTAGCGGTCCTGATCTCTGACAAAGGAAGAGGAAAAATAGATCTAATTGAATGAGATAAAGAAAGAAACTACAGCCTATTGAAAGGTACCATAGATAATGAAGTAAAATCATCACTAAATATATATTCACCAAGTAGTAGAGCAACCACATTCTGAGAGAATAAGTTAAGGGAGTTACAGGAAGAAACAGATAAATAATAATAATAATAATAATACTGGGGGACCTCAACCTCCTCCTCTAGGAACTAGATAAATCTAACCACAAAACAAACAAGAAAGAAGTTAAGGAGATGAATCAAATTTTTAAGAAGTTAGATATGGTTGATTTTTGGAGAAAATTGAATGGTGATAGAAAGAAATAAAACTTTTTCTTGGCAGTACACAACACCTACATGAAAATTGACCATGGGGACCAGGGGATAAAAACATCCCAATCTAAGGCAAAAGGGCAGAAATATTACATTCATTCTTCTCAGATCATGATGCAATGAAAATTACATGTAATAAAGTGCCATGGAAATATAGACTAAAACTTAATTTGCAACTAAATAATCTTATCCTAAAGAATGAGTGGGTGAAACAACAAATCATAGAAACAATCAATAACTTCATCCAAGAGAATGACAATAATGAGACAACATACCAAATCTTATGGGATGCAGTAAAAACAGTTGTTAGGGGAAGTTTTTTATCTCTAGATGCTTACATGAATAAAATAGAGAAAGAAGAGGTCAATGAATTAGGCAGGCAACTAAAAAAGTTAGAAAGAGAACAAATTAAGAATCCCCAATTAAATGCCAAATTAGAAATTCTGAAAATCAAAGGAGAGATTAAGAAAATTAAGAAAATTATTGAATTAATAAATAAAACTAAGAGCTGGTTTTATGGGGAAAAAAACAACTCAATAAAATAGATAAACCTATGGTTAATTTGATTTTTTAAAGAAGTAAACCAAATCGACAACATCAAAAATGAAAAGTATAAATTCACCACCAATGAACACGTAATTAAAACAATAATAAGGAGCTATTTCTCACAACTCTATGCCAATAAATTTGACAATTTTAGTGAAATGAACAAATATTTACCCAGATAAATGGAAGAGGAAAAAAAATACTTAACCCCATTTGAGAAAAATAAATTGAACAAACCATCAAAAATCAAAATCAATTGAGCAAACCCTCTAAGAAAATATCTCTAGGGTCAAATGGATTAACAAGTGGATTCTATCAAACATTTGAAAAAACAATTCATTTCAGTACTATAGTAACTATTTGGGAATATAGGTGAAGGAGTCCTATGAAATTCTTTTTATGATAAAAGAATGGTACTGATACCTAAACTGGGAAGAGTCAAAATAGAGAAAGAAAACTATAGACAAATTTCCCTAATGAAGATACAAAATTTTTAAAATATATATTAGTAAAGAGATTACAGCAACTTGTCATATAATACACTATGACCAAGTATGATTTATACCAAGAATGTAGGGCTGGTCCAATATTAGAAAAGCTATCAGCAGAATTGACCATATCAACAACAAAACTAACAGAAATAACACAGTTATCTCAAAGAGATCAAAGGAAAAGAGTGTCTATGTACAAAAATATTTATAGCAGCTGTTTCTGTGGTGGTAAAGAATTAGAAATTGAGGGGATGTCCTTCATGGGGGAATGGCAAAAAAAGTTGCGATATATGCTTATGATGAAATACTATTATGTTATAAGGAATGATGAACAAGATGGTTTCAGAAAAGCCTAGGAGGTCTTACATGAACAGATGCAAAATGAAATGATTAGAACCAAGAGAATATTGTGCAATGTAACAGCAAGACTGTTATCAACAAAAAACAATTCTCAATTGTGAATGACTTAACTTTTCTCAGCAATAAAATGATCTAAGATACTTTTGAGAGGCTTATGATGAAAAACAACTATCCACATTAAAAAAAAAAGAATTAATGGAATTTGAATGCAGATTGAAGCATACGTTTTTTGATCTAAATGTTCTTTTACAATATGGAAATGTTTTGGATGACTTCACATATATAATTTATATCAAATTGTCTTCTCCAGGAATGAGGGGAAGGAGGGAAAGAATCTGGAATTCAATTTTTAAAAATGTATGGTAAACATTTTTGTTTACATGTAATTTTGTAAAAGTAAAAAATAAATAAAACAATGTAGCAAGAATTTCTTTGAACTCTCTCTCTTCCCCAGCAACAACCAATAGCTTCTTTTCATTATCTTTACAAGCCTTGAACTATTTCAGGTTTTAGCATTTATAACACTATTCTTAGAGAACCTTTTCCATTTACGTTGGTTATTTTCTCTGGTTTTTATCTTCTCTTAGTCAACCAACATTTCTTAATTACTAACTACATTCTAGGTATTTTTCTAAGTTTAGGAATATAAAAAAAGACAAACAACCACTATTATCCTCCAAAGAATTCACATTTTAATGGGGTAGACAACATTTAAACAACCATGTAGAAATACCATTTGAGTGGGCATGTATGCATGAGAAAGGAAGAAAGAACAAAGGGAAGGCAAAAGTAGGGGAAAAGATGGGGGGAGAGAAGGGAAGGGAGAGGAAGAGAAAATGAGAGAGGATTACATGGGGAGGGGAAGACAGGGGGAGATGAAGAGAGAAAAGTGAAGAGAGGCAGAAAAGAAGAGAGGGGTGAGAGAGGGAAGAAGAGAAGAGAGGAAGGGAGAAGAGAATGAGAGAAATGGGGGGGGAAGGAAGGAAATACAGGCTAAGAGAAGGAAGGAGGTGAAGGAGGGAAGGGGAGATAACACAGAAGCCATTAAGATTCTTATCTGTATGCATATTAGAGAATATCTATTTGAATATAAACTCTCTGAGGGCAAGGCCTTTTCTAATTTTCATCTTGGAATCTGCAGTGTTGTATAGTACATTTCATATGTTGATTCATAATTGGACCTATATTTTCACTGGTCTATAAGGAAATCCACAGCCAATATGTATCCAGAAGTGTTCAAATCATTTTGCCTCTGAGGCCAATTCTCTATATACCTTGCCAGACTGCCTCCCTAGACCAGTGGTTCTCCACCTGTGGGTTGTGACCCCTTTCGGGGTTGAACGGGGTCATCTAAGACCATTGGAAAACACATGTTTCCGATGGTCTTAGGAACCGAGACACTGCTCCTCTATCCATCTCCAGGCAGGTCCACTCACATGCAGATATGCCCACATACAAGTATTAAAGGGTCACGGCATTAAGAAGATTGAGAACTACTGCCCTAGACCTAATAGTCAGTCAACAAACATTTATTAAGCACCTACTATGCACAAAGCATTGTGCTAAGTTCTGAGGATACAAAAAGAGGCAAGAGACAGTGTCAGAGCTGACAGTATTTTGGGAGAGACAACAAGCAAACAAAGGAAATGCATAGAGAAGATACTTAATCATTTTAGGTGAATTGAATGGCATAAAATTAAAAGCTTTCTTTCGATGTCTATATGTTTTTCTGTTACATTTCTGCTTCTATTTATGCATTGCCATAGTTGTACATTTCCCTTTTTCTTATTTTCATTCTTATATTTTTTATTTTCATTATCTCTCTCAGTACACATATTTATAAGGTATAAAAATATTCATTCATTTGTTCTTAAAATGTTTGAGACTAGGAGTCAATTGGGTTGGGAGTAAGTTTTGTTAGAAGAGACCTTCAGTGGTACCAATTCTACCTCTTTCTCATTTATCACTGGAGAAAACGTGACAATAAAATGAATAGTACTCATTCTGCACATACTAGTATGTCTCATTCAAAGTCATCATATTTAAACCATCAGCTCTTTTCAAATATAGATTTCTAGATATCACCATTTTGAGAGAGGCAGAATAAGATAGCGATAGATTGCTAGACTTGGAGTCAGAGAATTCAAGGTCCAAATATTGCCTTGGAAACTAACTGGTTATGTGGACAAGAAGAAGTCATTTATTCATAATGAATCTCAGTTTCCTCATCTGAAAAATGGGGATAATAATGCCCATAGTACCTATTCCATGCGGTTTGGTGAGGGTTAAATGAGAAAATACTTGTAGAGCATTTTTCAAAATTTAGAACCATTTATAAATGTCAGTAATTATTTTACTATTGTAAATCCTCAAGGATCTCCTGAAGGACCCTGAGGTTTTCTTCAAAACTACTTTATCAAGCTATCACAAGGATTGAAATCAATGAAATCTTTTACCCTAGAGACTGGCATGAAACCTTCACAGCTAATTTACCTTAAATGGGAAAGATAGGAAGCCTTACAATCTTTGAGAGGAGAGGTAATAGACATGAACAGCGTGCTGGATGACAGGGTTTCAGAGGCATCTGTTTTTATTTGTGTTGTGATGCTCTGACTCTACCAGGTGAAGTTTGCGTTTGTTTGCTTTTAATCCCTCTAGCTACTGAAAGACTCCAAATGTTCCTCTATAAATATTACATGAAATTAATAGCAAATAAGTCAGAGAGGTTTCATCAAAGCTAAAAGAATAGAACTGCCCCAGAGTTAAAATTCAGACTATCAGTAGACTTGGAGGAACCCTCTTTGTAGCAAGATGCACAAAGTACATACTAAAATAAATAGAAACAAAAAAGCACGGGGAGGGGGAATAAGTCATAGCCAAGGGGGATTGGTAGAGAGAAGCAGAAAAGCTAGACACCAGCTACAACATCTCTGCTGTGACTAAAAGTTGTCTGATACATATGAAATACATGATTGATTCTCATTCTCTTGGAATAATTTTACTATACCCAACGGGAGAACTAAAAGATTACTGCTCTTACCACAATCAAAACAGCAGGAGTGAAAATTCCACTGGGAAAGCAAATATTTTAATAATCTCCTATATATCCACAACACTAACACTGCAGTAAAATGTCATTGAAAACAGAGGTGTTTCTACCTTTAATTTCAACACTGCTGCATGGACTAGCATTCTAAATCAGGCTACCTAAGAATGACTGAGCCTTGTGTCATTAAGAACATCTTCCATTTCCTAAAACAACATTGCTATGCTTTTACTATTATAAGTGTCCTGCAGTCATAGTGTCCCATAACTGAGTTTAGACTTTATAGCTTCAACCCTTTTCCCTGTGGTTTTTGTAATAAAAGCCCCAGGCCACATCTACATGGATTGAATTTCATGCATAATTCATAAATCTTAAGGGTTGTTATGGAAGCCCTGGCATGATTGTTATATAGGTCTGGGGAAGCTGAGCTATATTTCAATACTCTAGTGGAACTGTGATCTTATCAATGTAGTTACTTGCACTTATGATTCAAATCATGCTTGCCCATCCTGTGACACTCTTGGCCATGTCCTTCCATAAATCAGTTGTAGTAGAACTACCAACATACTGGGGGCTATCCTTTCATTTTCTCATGGATACCAATAGAGCACACCAATTTCTCATCTTATCCTTTGTTCTTGAAATAATGGTTGCCTCACCCTTTTTTTCTTGGTGCTGTTATAGGTAATATTCAATATTGTTCTTCTTCCTGTAATGACTCTCTTATAATGGCATAGGTGCCATTTGTGTTCCAGTTTCCTCATTAAGACAAAAATTAAGAAATTAAAGAGATGGGATTCAGGAGACTAGTGCAAATGAATTTCTAAAAACATTCTAAAGTGTAAATATGGTGTTATAATAACTTGGTGATAAATCAAAGGCCCCATGCAAACAACGTCAGTAAAGCAACATGTTCTATAAATAGTACTCAAGAGTCACAGAGGCTTCCATGTTATCCTCTTTATTAATAAATACTTGCATTGTTCATGACATAGCACTCCACAAACCCCTACATTAGTAAGTCAAGGTCAAAGCCTATCACAACTTACTCATAGAAATATTGCAACACTGTCAAGCTCTACCTTTTATACAAAGGAAAGACTATTGAAGCAAACACACATGCTCCATGCCAAGCAATTAGATTAAGTCGACGCAGGCAGGCAGCTGACTGGCATCTTTTGGAACTGCTTTTCTGGTTGCTGAAGCTTTATGGAAATGAACCAGAGTGTGAAATGTGCAACCCTTAGCCAGGCCATTTTCATAGCAAAGATGCAGAAATAAAAGAGCAGAAGTTTGTATATGTATGCTGGAGCCAATACCATTGAGTATCCTTTACACTTGAGTGAAGCAGCAAAATGCTCACTGGTCACCTAAATCTATTTTGGCTCCTTTTCTCATAAGCTGACTTTCACTTGTACCTGGAAACAATCATCAGTTACACACTGAAATACCTCTCTTTGCCTTGCAACAAAGATGGAATAGCAACTAATGCTCAGGTCTAGAATAGGAGCAGGTACAGCTGTTCCACTCAAACTTGTTTGCAAGAAAATAAAAAGGTATTGAACATAAAGGGAGAGGCAGGCAATAAAAAAAATGATTTTGCTGTTACCATCAAGAAATGTAGATCTATTGCTCAGAACATATTATAGTATATTGTAATTCTTGGGAAATGGCCATATCAGGTTAGAGAAACTACTCAGTCACCAGCATTCCAAATTACCATCATAAAGTGAAAAAATCAAATTGAAATGGAAGAACTACAAAAAATACATTGAAAAGAGAGAAACACTCCTCCAATGATGCTGCGGACTTTTCTTCTCTGATGGATCTTTTTCCAAATACCCAAAAGTAAACTGGCATATGGCAGCAGGTGTTGCAGATGGATCAACAATTAGACTTCAGCATTCAACTGAATCCAAAATGAGCTGGTTAGCCAATAGTCTGATGGTGGCAGAAATCAATCACTTCTTAGATAGGGAGACTTATTTTATTTATTTATTTATGTTTATTTTTAGTTGACAACATTCATTTCCACAGGGTTTTGAGATAAAAGTTCTCTCCCCATCTTTCTCCTACAACCCACCCTAAAACAGCAATCCCACTGAATACTCCCTCCCACAATCTGCTGTCTCCTATATCCTCCCCCATTCTCCCTCTAACTTTCTAGTGGGGCAAGATGGATCTCCATACCCCAGTGCCAGTATATCTTATTTTCCAGTTGCATATAAAAATGATAATAATATATTTTTTTAAACAGTTGGTTTTAAAACTTTGAATTCCAGATTCTTTTGCTTCTTCCCTCATCACCCACCCTTACTGGGAAGATAAGCAATTCCATATGGGTTGTACGTGTGTAGTTACACAAAACATTCCCATAGTGGATATATTGTGAAAGACTGACTATATTTCCCTCCATCCTATCCAACCCCCCACTTGTTCTATTTTCTACTTTGACCATGTCCCTTTTCAAATGTGTGTGCTTCTAACTACTCTCCCCCACCCCCCAACTGCCCTCCCTTCTATCATTCCCCCTCTTATACTCTTCCCCTCTACTTTCCTGTAGGGAAAGATACCCAATTTAGTGTGTAGGTTATTCCCTCCTTAAGCCGAATTCAGTGAGAGTAAGGTTGACCCATTCCCTTTTGCCTTCCTGTTCTTCCTCTCCATTGTAACAATTTTCCCTTGCCTCTTTTATATGAGATAATTTACTCTATTCTGCCTCTCCCAATCTCTTCTCATTATATTCCTCTCTCACTACTTAATTTTATTTTTTAAATATCATCCTTTCCTATTCAACTGATGCTGTGCCCTCTGTCTATGTATACCTGTACCCACATATACACACACTCACATATGTATTCCTATGCACATATATCCTTCTATATAGACATATATATGTATGTATACATTTATATTCCCTTCAACTATCCTCATACTGAGAAAAGTTTCATAAGTTACAATGATCATTTTTCCATGTAGGAATGTAAATAGTTCAACTTTGATAACTTCCTTATGATTTCTTTTCCCTGTTTACTTTCTCATGCTTCTTTTGCTTCTTGTATTTGAATGTCAAATTTTCTATTCAACTCCAGTTTTTTCATCAAGAATGCTTGAAAGTCCTCTATTTCATTGAATGGCCATATTTTCCCCTGAAACATTATACTCAGTTTTGCTAGGTAGGTAATTCTTGGTTTTAGACCTAGCTCCTTCAACCTCCAAAATATCACATTCCAAGCCCTTCGACCCCGTAATGTAGAAGCTGCTAGATCTTGTGTTGTCTTGATTGCATTTCCACATTTCCAAAAAAGGAATCTAAAGTTTGATGGCTGTGGCCACTTTGCTTCCTTTGCTTGCTCATGTTGCCTCTCAATTGCATAACTTTTGAGCTTTTTGCCACAATAGAACTCTGCTTCCAGAGAGGAGAGCTTTGTCCCAAATTGCTGGGGTTTTAACTGCTGCTGGAGCTATTATTTTGGTGCCCTCTCTGCAGCCCCACACACAATGTGGCTCACTGGTCACACATGCCAGGACCTCCACCCAAGACAGTGATACAGATCCAGGCAGGTTAAGGCAAGAGCAGTTAACCTCTGAATGTTCTCTTGGTCCCCCTACAATTTGCAGGCCAGGAGCTCTGAAGCAGCCATGTGGTTGTGGTTGCACAGTCACCCTACTTTCACTACTTCTTGCTCCAGGGGCAGAGGCTAGACTGCACTCCTAGTTCCCCCTAGTTCCAACAGAGTTCTTCACTGATCTTTTACTTTGTCTTTGGCATTTATGGGTTGATATTTCTGGAAACTGCACCAGCTGCTGGTGATCCAGTCTTCCAAAGTCTTCTCCAGCTGCTGCTGGTCAGAGCCACGCTAAAACCATGTGCTCATGGGGGATTGGCCTCAGCTCCCAGCATGCTGAGCACATGCTTGGGTCCCAGCACATGCTTCTGTGCATTGCCAGGCAACCATCAGTGGGAGATTTATTTCTCTCTGTCACTTTGTGGGTTCTGTAGCTCTAAAATTTGTTTAGAGTCATATTTTATAGGTATTTGAGGTGGTTATGAGGGGAGCTCACAGAGTTTTCTTGCTTCTACACCACCATCTTGGCTCTGTCCCCCCAAAAGGAAGACTTATTAATATACATTACATTACAAATATTTTCTCCATAATAGGACTCAAATCAAAAGCTATTAATTTGGCTTTTACATCTTCTTTTCCCTGAGTTTATATGATTTTCCAAGTCTGGCAACTGGGAACAGAATTAAATGTGCAGCAAAAAAATAACTTATTTAGCTTTTTTGAAAGCAGAAAAACAACTTGATCTGTTCATTCACTGGAGGAGGAAGAAACAGATGATACTAAATACCATAACAGATTTTTTCTTTAAAAGTAATAAAATGAACTATCTGAAATCAAAGGTATATGTGGTATATGAAATATTGATTCATTTTTATGTGTCATTGTTCATTTGTTTTTCAGTAATGTCCAGCTTTTTATGACCACATTTAGGGTTTTCTTGACAAAGACCCTGGAGTGGTTTAGCATTTCCTTCTCTAGCTCATTTTACATATGAGGAAACTGAGGCATAAGATTAAATGATTTGCAGGGGTCACATAACTAATAGGTGTCAGAGGAAGATTTGAACTCTGAAAGATTAGCCTTCCTGCCTCCAGGCCCAGCACTGTATCTACTGTGCCAAAAGTTCACTAATCTAGCATCTTCATCCATTAGTAATACAGAAAGATCCAGGAAAGAAAGTTGTCTTCCGGAAGACCCAAATGGATGTCTCAGAATTCATGAACTCTACTCACTAAAATGCTTTTCAGGTCTCATTCACAGTATATTTACTCATACACATACATAAAAATGTAGGTATGTGTTGTAATAGTAATCTGTTTAGCAGGATACTTAGCACTTAGTACTAAGTGCTAAGTGTGGAAGGGGCAAACCCTGTCCCACTGTTGAGAAGGCATGAACTCCCCTGTTGATGTGGAAGAAGGGGATTGGCTGAGG
>CM053581.1:481715093-481739463 GCA_028627135.1 Pseudochirops cupreus
GTTATTTCCTTAAAAATGCTTGAAAGTCCTCCACCTCATTGAATGACCATATTTTCCCCTGAAACACTATACTCAATTTTGCTGGGTAGGTGATTCTTAGTTTTAATCTTAGCTCCTTTGATCTCTGGAATATCATATTCCAGGCCCTTCGATCCCTTAATATAGAAGCTGCTAGATCCTGGGTTATCTTGATTGTATTTCCACATTATTCCAATTGTTTCTTCTTGGCAGCTTGTAATATTTTCTCCTTCATCTGGGAACTCTGGAACCTGGCTATAACATTCCTAGGAGTTTTCTTTTTGGCATCTTTTTCAAGGGGTATTCGGTGAATTCTTTCCATTTCTAATTTGCCCTCTGGTTCTAAAATATCAAGGCAATTTTCCTTGGGAATTTCTTGAAGGATGATTTCTAGGTTCTTTTTCTGATCATGACTTTCAGATAGTCCAATAATTTTTAAATTGTCTCTCATGGATCTATTTTCCAGGTCCATGGTTTTTTCAATGTGATGTTTCCCATTGGCTTCTATTTTTTCATTTGTTTGTGTCTGTTTAATAGTATCTTGATTTCTCATAAAGTCATTTGCTTCCATTTGCTCCACTCTAATTTTGGAGAAATTATTCTCTTCAGTAAGCTTTTGAGATTCTTTCTCCATCTGGCAAATTTGATTCTTGAAGGCATTCATCTCCTTATTGGATTTTTGAGCCTCTTTTGCCATTTGGGTTAGTCTATTTTTTAAGGTGTTTTTTCCTTCAGTCAGGTTGTTGACTCTCTTTTCATGATTTTCTTGCATCATTCTCATTTCTCTTCCCAATTTTTCCTCTGCTTTTCTTATTTCATTTTCAAAACTTTTCTAAAGTTCCTCTATGGCTTGTAATCACTTTACATTTTTCTTGGAAGCTTTTGTTTCAGGAGTTCTGACTGTGTTGTCTTCTTCCTGATCCATGCTTTGATCCTTTTTGTCCCCAAAAAAGGAATCTAAAATTAGATTGCTATTCTTACTTTGCTTCCTTTGCCTTCTCATGTTGCCAGTCAGTTACTTGACTTTTTAGCTCTGTGGAACTCTGCTTCCAGAGGGGAGAGCTTTGTCCCAAATAACTGGGGATTTTGCAGCTGCTGGAGCTATTAGGAGCTTGCCATCTCTGTAGCCCCCACCAGCTTTAGCTCACTGTATATGTACCTCTGTACCACCGCCCAAGACAATGATACTGATCCAGGCAGCTTAAGGCAAGAGCTCATTGCCTCTGAATAATTTCTTGGTCCCCTTTCAATCTGCAGGCTGAGAATTCTGAAGCAGCCGTGCAGGCAGCTGCAGGGACACAGCTTCTGCTGCTTTCTTGCCCAGGGGTGGATGGCCAGACCAGCTTTTCTCACCCAAATTTATCCAAGTTCAATTGACCTTTCACTTTGTCCTTCTTTCTTATGGGTTGACTATTCTGAAAACTGGAGGGCAGAGCTAAGATGGTGGAAAGGAAGCAATAGCTTCTCCAAGATTATCCAAAGATTCTGTTGCTAAAAGCTAAAAAGTGAATTTGAACAGATTTAAGAGTGACAGAACCCATTGTGGTACAGAGCATGGCAGATTCCCAGCCCAGGAAAGTGCCAACTCAGGTAGGGGTAGGGAGAACGCAGAGCACACAGGAGCTGAACAAGCACAGATTTGAGAGCAGAGTAAGGCAGACTGAGAAGAAGCCCCAGCCAGCCAGGAAACTCACCCAGCCAAAGGGGCTTGCACCCATCTCACTTCAAGACAGAGGGTCATAGAACTGGGCAAAAAAAACACAAAAAACCAGGGACCACAGCAGGGTCAGCAGCTTTTCCTGGGCCTAACCACCTACATCTGAGATGTTTAAAATAACATACCCAAACTTCCAAAAGTCAAGATGGAGGAATAAATTTTAGTTGCTCTGATGCCCCCTCCCTGACCCAGAAAAATCCAGAGTTAAATGCCCCACCAAGAGTAAAATCTTGAATTAGTGGAAACAGCCTCAGGCCTGGTTGTCACAGAAGAAAGTGGAAGGGAGACAATATGGAGTCTAAGCCCAGGAGGAAGAGCTAGCAAGCCCTAACAACAAAAGCCCAGGTGTGCTTTAGCACCACCTGGCCAATCAGCAAACTACAGCCCTGCCCATCTCCTGGAGTTCTGCTAGAGTGAGCCAAAGCTTTAGCCCAGAGACACAGAGGAGGAAACCTGAAGGAGCTAGACAACCCTGCCCCCATAGGTTACTTTGTAAGCCTCAGGGTAACTCAGCAGAAACATTGAGAGTCCTTGTCTTGGCCTCAGTGTACACGCTCAGAGGCAACAGCTCACAGAGTTAACAACTAAACCCCTAGCTCCCAGCCTGAGAAGCTCAATACTCCTGAACCCCAGAAGCAGGTATCCACTCTAAAAATCCAGGACATAGGCAACAACAATGGTGAAGAAATAAACTGCAAAGACTTGGACTATCAAATCCTTTAATAGTGAGCAAGAACAACCAAATTCAGAAGGCAACACAGACTCTATACACTCATTGGAGACCACAGAAGGAAATGTGGATTGGTCTCAAGCCCAAAAAGCATTCTTTTAAAATGCCTCAAGAGGGATTTTAAAAACAAAATTAGAGAGGTAGGAGATAAATTTAAATCTACACTGACCAAATTGGAAAAAAAAAATCACTGATGAAAACAAAGCTTTAAAAAGTAACATTGGAGAAATAGGACAGGGGTCCAAAATCTAACTGGAGAAAATACCTCCCTAAAAATGAAAACTGAACATATGGAAAAGGAGTTCCAAAAACTAATTGAGGAAAATAATTCACTAAAAATTAGAATCAGTTAAATTGAAGCCAAGGACTCTATGATGCAACAAGAGTCAGTCAAACAAAACATAAAGATTGAAAAATTAGAAGAAAGTGCAAAATATCTGGAAAAACTGGAAAAAACAACTGACCTAAAACAGATCCAGAAGAGGTAACCTAAGAATTATCGGCCTACCAGAAAGCCATGATGAAAAAAGCAGCCTGGAGAGCATCCTCCAAGAGATTGTCAAAAAAAAAACAAAACTGTCCTGAAATCCTAGAATCAGAAGGGGAAATAGTTATTGAATGAATTCACCAATCTCCTCCTGAAAGAGATCCCAATTTGAAAATTTCAAGAAATACAGTAGCTAAATTCCAGATCTACAAGGTCAAGGAGAAAATGTTGAATGGAGCCAAAAAGAAACAATTCAAATATCATGGAATTAAAGTCAGGATTACACAGGATTTAGCAGTTGCTACATTAAAAGATCAAAGGGATTGGGATGTGATATTTCGTAAAGCAAAAGAGCTAGGACTGCAACCAAGGATTAACTACCTGGCAAAACTGAGCATATTCTTTCAAGCAAGGAGTTGGTCATTTAATGAAATAAAAGACTTCCAGACATTTCTTATGAAAAAGCTTGAGCTCAATGGAAAATTCTATCTCCACTTACAAGACCCAAGAAAGACATAAAAAGGTAAACAAGGAAAATGTACACTCACACAGACACATACACACCCAGATGCCCAAACATGCATATAACTTGAGACTCAATAAGAGCAAACTGTTTACATTCCTTTATGAGAAGAAGATACCTGTCAATACTGAAATTTATGTAAGTATTGTGACATTTAAAAGTGATGTACATAGAAAGAGGGTGTGGGTATAAGTGAACTAATCTGAAGATTAAAAAAAAGCCTTTTAAGGGGAAGGAAGAGATTATAATGGGAGAAAAGGAAAGGTAGAGGCAGAAGATGATAAATTATGCCACAAGAAGAGGCATAAAAACATACTAAAATGGAGGGGTGGGAAGGAAGGAGATGAGCATCACATGATTGTTACTCTCATTGGTTCTGATTTAAAGAGGGATCAATACAAATGGCTAAGTTTAGCTTCTAATATGAAAAGACACAAAATCTCAAAGCAATAGAGGGACAAGAAGGATGGAGAGGAGCAATAAACAAAATTTACTAGCATTGGTTTGGGTTCAAGGAGGGAATAACATACTTTGTTAAGAATAAAAATCTATTGTGCCCTACAGGCAGTAGGAGGGATAAGGGGGAACGGGTGTAACAAGGGGGAGGGTGGTTAGTAGGGAGGGAAAGAGTAGCAAGGGGAAAGTGTAGATAAAGGCGGGGGGACACAGGGAGGGAATACTGAGGGAGGTAGTGGTCAAAAGGAAAATTCTTAAGAGAGGAAGGGAAAAGGAAGACACAAAGATACAAACAATGGAGGGAACAAGACGGAGGAAAAGTCACAGATTGTAATCATAACTGTGAATGTGAATGGGATGAACTCACACATAAAACAGAGGTGGATAGTAGAATGGATTGGAAACCACAATCCTACAATATGCTGTCTACAAGAAACACATTTGAAACAAGGGGATACGCTCAGGGTAAAGGTAGAAGGATGGAGTAGGATATATTATGCCTCAGCGAAAGTAAAAAAAGCAGGGGTAGCAATCCTTACCTCAGATGAAGCAAAAGATAAAATACATCTAATTAAAAGAGATAAGGAAGGAAACTACATCCTGCTAAAAGGCTCCATCAAGAATGAAGCAATATCATTACTTAACATATATGCACCAAGTGGTATAGCATCCAAATTCCTAGAGGAAAAGTCAAGGGAATTAGAGGAAGAAATAGATAGCAAAACAATACTAGTGGGGGACCTCAATCTCCCCCTCTCTGAACTTGATAAACCTAAGCTCAAAATAAACCAGAAAGAAGTTAAGAAGGCAAATAGAATGTTAGAGAGGCTAGATATGATAGATTCATGGAGAAAATTGAATGGGGTAAAAAGGAATATACCTCCTTTTCAGCAGTACATGGCACATACCCAAAAACTGACCATGTACTAGGGCATAAAAACTTCACATTCAATGTAGAAAGACAGAAATATTAAATGCATCACTCTCAGATCATGTAATAAAAATTATATGCAATAAAGGGCTATGGAAAGATAGGCAAAAAACTAATTGGAGAATAAATAATTTAATCCTAAAGAATGAGTGGGTCAAAGAAGAAATTAGAGAAACAATCAGTAACTTCATTCAAGGTAATGACAATAATGAAACATCATACCAAAACTTGTGGGATGCAGCAAAGGCAGTTCTTAGGGGAAGTTTTATATCCCTGAATGCATACATGAAAAAATTAGAGAAAATGGAGGTCAATGAATTGGGCATGCAATTGAAAAAGTAGAAGAAGAAGAAACAGAAAATCCTTAACTGAATACTAAATTGGAAATAATGAAAACCAAAGGAGAGATTAATAAAATTGAAAGTAAGAAAACTATTGAACTTATAAACAAAGCTAAGCATTGGTTTTGTGAAAAAAAAAACAACAAAATTGATAGACCCTTAGTCAATATGATAAAAAAAAAAAAAGGAAAGAAGAAAACCAAATTTGGAGTCTCAAACATGAAAAGGGTGAATGTACTTCCAATGAAGAGGAAATTAAAACAATAATTAGGAATTATTTTGCCCAATTGTATGCACAACAATTTGACAATCTGAGTGAAATGGATGAATATTTACAAAAATATAAGTTGCCCAGACTAACTGAAGAGGAAGTAAATTACTTAACCCCATCTCAGAAAAAGAAATCCAACAAGCTATCAGAGAACTCCCAAGGAAAAAATCTCCAGGGCCAGATGGATTTACTAGTGAATTCTATCAAACATTTAAAGATCAATTGATCTCAATAATCTACAAACTATTTAGGAAAATCGGTGAGGAAGGAGTCCTACCAAATTCTTTTTATGACACAAATATTGTACTGATACCTAAATCAAGGAGAGACAAAATAGAGGAAGAAAATTATAGACCAATCTCCCTCATGAATGTAGACACAAAAATTTTAAATAAAATATTAGCAGGGACTATAACAACTTATCACAAGCATAATACATTTTGATCAGGTTGGATTTATTCCAGGAATGCAAGGATGGTTCAATATTAGGAAAACCATCAGTATCATTGATTACATCAACAATAAAACTAGTAGAAACCATATGATTATTTCAATAGATGCAGAAAAAGCTTTTGCCAAAATACAACATTGATTCCTATTAAAAACACTAGAAAGTATAAGGAATAAATGGAGTTTTCATCAGAATAATAGGTAGCATCTACTTAAAGCCATCAGCAAGTATTATATGCAATGGGGATAAACTTGAAGCATTTCCAATAAGATCAGGAGTGAAACAAGGATGTCCACTATCACCCTTCTTATTCAATCTGGTACTAGAAATGTTAGCAGTAGCAATTAGAGAAGAAAAAGAAATCAAAGGGATCAAATTAGGCAAAGAAGAGACTAAGCTTTCACTCTTTGCAGATGATATAATGATATACTTGGAGAATTCCAGAGAATCAAGTAAAAAACTTCTTGAGACAATAAATAAATTTAGCAAAGTTGCAGGATATACAATAAACCCACATAAATCCTCAGCATTCCTGTATATTTCCAATGAAGTCCAACAGCAGGAGATAGCAAGAGAAACCCCATTTCAAGTTACTGTAGACATTATAAAATATTTGGGAATCTACTTGCCAAAACAAGCCCAGTACCTTTATGAACACAACTACAAAACACTTTTCACACAAATAAAATCAGATCTAACTAATTGGAAAAATATCAATTGCTCATGGCTGGGTCAAGCTAATATAATAAAAATGCCAATTTGACCTAAATTAAATTATATATTTATTGCCATACCAATCAATCTATGCAAAAAATTACTTTATATAACTAGAAAAAATAGTGACACAATTCATTTGGAAGAACAGGAGTCCAGAATATCAAGGAAATTAATGAAAAGAAATGCTAGGGAAAGTGGCCTAGCCATACCAGATTTTAATCTGTATTATAAAGGAACAGTCATCAAAACTGCTTTTTACTGGCTAAGGAATAGAGTAGTGGATCAATGCAATAGATTGGGTACAAAACACCCAGTAGTCTATGATTATAGTAATATACTGTTTGATAAGCCCAAAGACACCGGTTTGGGGGATAAGAACTCACTATTTGACAAAAACTGCTGGGAAAATTGGAATATAGTATGGCAGAAACTGGGCATATACCATCATGTAACACCATACAGCAAAGTCAAGTCTAAATGGGTGCACTATCTAGGTATAAGGGCTGATACTTTAAATAATCTGGGGAAGCAAGAAATAGTTTTCCTGTCAGATTTATGGAGTAGGGAAGACTTTATGACCAAAGAAGAGTTGAAGAGCATTATAAAATGCAAAATGGATAACCTTGATTACATTTAATTGAAAAGTTTCTGTATAAACAAAGCCAATGTAACCAAGATTAAGAGGGAAGTGGGAAATTGGGAAAGAATATTTACAACCAGTGTCTCCAATAAAGGGATCATTTCTAAAATATACAGGGAATTAAGATAATTCTGGAAACTGCCACAGGTGCTGGTGATGCATTCTCCTTAAAGCTCCATCCAAGGCTTGTCCTGGCTGCCCTGAGGCCAAGCCAAAGTTTCAGGCCGACCTGGTTTTGGCTCCCATCATGCTTAGATGAGCCCTCGCTGTCCTGCCTGCAGGGCTGCCTTTAGTGAGAGCTTTGTTTCAGTGTACTTTTATAGGCTCTGGAGCTCTAAAATTTGTTCAGAGTCATATTTTATAGGTATTTGAAGTGGTTATGGGGGGAGTTGCTGAGTTTTCCTGCTTTCACATCGCCATCTTGGCTCTGCCCCCCACCCTCCAATGTTTAATCTTATAAGTCCATGCTACATTTCTTCAACTTTTTCTATATGGATATACGTATCATATATATTTGCACATATAGATATATAGATATATTTACATATACATATATATACAAATAATATTTGCATGTGATAACATCATACTTTACTAGCACATATTTTCCAACAAAAGCCTATGTTTCCATAATCTCCTGTAGGTGAGCAGGGAAGTAATCAATGACTACTGCTAGCACAAAAGAAATCTCCTAAGATTTAGATAAGAAATCTCTTTTTGAGGAAACAGAAATCTCACTTCACTTTTAAGCCACTTGAGCAGTTACCATTATCCCTTTTCATTGTAATGCAAACAATATGGCCGGTAACATGGAAGTTGCATTATGAAGAGTTATCTAGGTAGGCTACATAGTATTTATTTTAAATACACAAATTTCAGAAGAGATTCAAGTGTGTGGGTTTTTTTTTTATTAACAGTTAACAGAATAAGATACTGTGAGAAAAAAGGAGGGAAAAATAGATTATATATTGTTAAATTGATTTTTAAAAAATCATGTCAGGAAATAGAATAAAAGAAATTATGACATAAAAACTAAATAAGAAATGTATTAAAATTTAGGGCAGCTATCTGGTACAACTTATAGAGTACCAGTGCTTAAGAGTCACAAAGACTCATCTTCCTTAATTCAAATCTGTTCTCAGATATGTACTAGCTGTGTGACTCTGGTCAAATCATTTAACCCAGTTTGTCTCAGTTTCCTTACCTGTAAAATAAGCTGGAGAAGAAAATGGCAAACCATTCCAATTTCTCTGCCAGGAAAATTGCAAATGGGGTCACAAATATGTCAACATGACTGTAAATGACTGAACAAAAACTAATATTAAAAAAATGAAAAAATATGACAAATCCAATTTTTTCTGAAGCATATTAAATTTTATAAAGATGTTTTAGATTCATAGGTGTATGACTAATGGATTTATTTGGTTTCATCTAACTTACTCCAAGATTACTGTATCTTTAAATATGTTTTATCTATAAGATGGAACGGAATATCAAGGAATGACAGTTTAAGTGTTATTTATGAGAAGTCTATGAGAAGAGTGAGACTTTAATATCCTTCTAAATGTTTGCCTGGAGAAAGAGTAAGGTACAAAGACAGAAAATACTAACGGAGCTTATTTACTGAGATTCTGAAGGTAATCCTATTTTGTGAAAAAATTATTTGAAGAGAATTATTGTGAAACTGGATGCCATCCTGGAGAGCTCCACGGTACAACTGTTTCCAGAACTGGAAAGAAGTCAGTGGTAGTAACGATTAGTGGTGAAATCAACTATCTTTCTCACAGTTGAAACATTTTAAGTAATTATTTATTTCTTTGTTTCATCCCTTGTTTCATTGTCTGGAAATTGTATAATCAGTAACAATGAAGGCTATTTGCATATAGAAGAGTAGGGGACTTGATATAGGAAATGAAAGTAAAGGCTTATGAGAAAAATCAGTTTCGTCAGTCTATTTAATAAATAATATTTCATAAACTCATATGTATCTTGTGACAAATTGATTACTGGGAGAGATATCACTTTTTTTGTTTTTGTAATTTGCCAGGTAACAGATCATATATATTTTTATTGTTAGAACTTGGGATACAGTAATATGATAATTAATATGGCAAGTCATTTAAACCCTGTTCACATCTATCTCCTCATCTGGAAAATAAACTCGAGAAGGAAATAGGAAAAGACTCCAGTATCTTTGCCAGGAAAACCCAAATGGGGCCATGAAGACTTGGGCATGACTGAAATGATTAAACCACAACAAAAAAAAACAAATAATAACTCAAGTAGTAAGTAAAAAAAGGTGAGATCAGGTGTAGCTGTCACCCAATGTGGTCTGCTGCTTAGCCCACCCAACTCTACCTAGAAAATATGTGGAGTCATCAACTTTAAATATGCAACATGCATATATGTGTATGGAAGCCATGGTGTAGACACTGGAGATGAAAATACAAATTCAAAAACAGTCCTTCAAGAAGTTTTTATTTTGCTAGGTAGAAAAGTAGCCCACCAAAAGAAATTCAAAATACTTTTAGGAATGTTAGAGTATTAAGAACTAAGTTTCCAATAGGACGTATTCCCTGGCAGGGAACATTAAGGAAAGCCAAAGATTTAGAGAAGTGAAAATGAAGAGAGTACATTTCAGGCATGGGAAGCAGCCTGTACACAAGCACAAAAGAGAGAGATGAAATGTTATGTTTGGGGAAAAGTAGATAGTCTACTTTGTGCAAAGGGTGTATATGAAGGACAATAAAATGAAGTGTTTGAAAAGGCAGGCTAGAGTCAGACTGCAAAGACCTTCAAATGCCAAGCTATGGAGTTTGCATTTCATCTTTGATGGAAGGCATTGAAACTTCTTGAGTAGAGGAATGATATGGTTAGACTTATATACTTTAAGTAGATTATTTGGACAATTTTATGGATTTTAGACTGAAGAATGGAAATATTGGGAGCAAAGTTCTTGATTCACCTTCAATAAGCATTGAATAATATAAGGTAACTGCAAAGAAAGTTTAAAAAAAAAAAAAGGAGAGGGGAGCCTTTCCAAAGAGGCTTTCACAGTTGGACAATTTTCTTTCCTGAAGCACTGCTTCCTTTCTGAAAACTATGATAAGAACGATTTACTAAAGGTTTTTAAAAATGGAATATTAAAGCTGAAAGGAAACTTAAAGAATAACTTTCCTAAACTCTTCATTTCATGTTTGAGGAGAAGGAGGGTGAGAAAACTGAAGTTTCCAAAGGTCACCTAAATAGCTTCATAGCCAGGACCAGAGCTAAGATATCCATGTTCCTAACTTCATTATGATAGAATACGAATATTTATGCAAAAAAGAGGATAATAAGGAAGAAATTTCTAAACTAACTTGTGTTATAAAATATCAAGGAAAAAGTGTGCCTGAGAGTAATAGTATAATCATTGCTTGTAAAATTTAAATGAAACATATTTAAAGGTGTAGGATTTTAGTAATTAATGAAAAGGGACTTAACTGTACATTATACTGTTAAACTCAAATGAGAATTTTAAGAATAATTAAAGGGGAATATCTGTTTAGACAGTTTTCTGGAAATTTGGAGCTAAAGTATATTATTCTCAGCATCAAAGTAGGAAATGTTTTTACTTATTTTTCTAGTGATGTGAGATACAAGAAGTGAGTATTACTGCATCTGTATTTATTGTTTCATTTTATCCCAGTTTAGACTCTCAAATAGTTACATATTCACTAATGGAATAGTGGAGAGTTATGCCCAAAATTAGTAAAGAGCTCGGATTTATATACGTGGCTGCTCAGAAGGGAGGAGGACATAATGATTTTTGTGTCTTCACCAGGCAAGAGGATATGTAATGAAAAGAGATTAATGCTTGTAGGTTCTATTTCCATTTGGCATCACTATTTTCAAGCAGTGCATACTGCCTTAGCTCTTTGGGTTTGGAGTTATTCACTGCGAGTAGGAGGAAGTAGATAAAAGAGAGGTCTGTTAACAATGGCTACTGCTACCAATTACTTGGACAGAATAGAGACTATTTTTAAAGACTGAAAGAAAAAGGGAGAAAAGCTTGTGGAATGGGAGTCCTGCAGAAGTGCTGTGGATGACTACACTTATCTTTTAGCATCTAAATGTTTCAAAGCTTCAGGAGCTAATGAAGCTTTTACAATTGACTAATGTTGGCTCATTCTGTGTGTGTGTGTGTGTTTAAAGTTGAAAGCCAAAAAAAATGATAAGCCTCTGTGATAATTAAGAGCAATCCAGCTGTCAGAAAATGAACTACTGGTAATAATTACTCTCTTGGCAACGAATTAATAGTGTAGTTTAAAAGTGAACACTAGGCTCTTGACTCATTGGTTAAGGAGGATAAAAAGATATTTAAACCTATCGAATTTGGAATGTGAAAATATCCATCTGAACAAAATTTTAAGTTTGAATAAAATAAAACTGAATTGTTAGGTAAAATGTAATAGATGGTTGTAAAATTATGGGTTATATAAAACTGATACCATTAGAGTCTTTCTTCCCCACCCCTTTTTCAACTGATTCTCTCATTTCATCAGTCTAAGGAGAGCCTGATACAGAACCGGATTCAAGTCCCACTTCTAAACATGCTGACTGTGTAACCCTAGGCAAGTCATTTAACATCTAAGTAAGTAACTTTGCTTTCTAGCAGTCATTGTGCTTTTTTTTTTCTTTTTCTTGTATTGCCATCAACACCTGATGAGTTTTTCTAAACCCCCTTTTCTCAATTGGGAGAGCAGGGATTTAGAAAAAAAAGTTATCAATCCAAGAGTAGTATAAATGCTTGTGTCAATTTAGCAAATAATTATTAAAGACATACTATGTGTGAGGCAATACTAGCCACTGGGACTACAAAGACTGACATAAATACAGTTTCTTTTCTCAAGGCACTTATAAAAAGAGAAAGAACTAGAACTTGAGATGGCTGAGATGATGATGTTCTCAGAGACACTAGGCAAGTCTTTTAGCCTCTGAGAAAGCAACTTTGCCCCAATTGTTCCACCTCCCCCCTCTCCAAAAATCAAAACAAAATAAACAAAAAAGAAAGTAATTTTGCCTTCTCTCAGTCTGGTTTATTATTGTCCTCCCCCTCTCCCCCCCTTTTTTTTTCTTGTATTGCCATCAAAACTACTCAACTCCTATTATACTTCTATTTTATTTTTCTCCCTAGTGAATTATATTTGACCTGAAAGGAATAAATAAAAATTTCTAAGAGATTTCATACCCAACATGCATAGAGAGATAGTAAGGGAGCACCTTTATTATTCAAGTCAGAAGCTGTACTACATCATTGGATTCTGGAAGAACTGGAAAATGTGTTTGCTAAACCACTAACAGTGATAATTAAATAATCAGGAATAGAAAAGGGACTAAAGGATTGTAGAAGGTCAAGTGTTAAAAAGAGGGAAATTTCCTAGTTTTCAAAGATAGTGAAGAGAATGGAGCCTGGAATCAATGTTAAGCATCACCTATGTGCTTATCAATGAGAGTATTAATATAATAAATGAAAAAAGTCTTACTAGGACTGAAATTATTCTAACAGCAGACACAACAAGGAAATATGTGAATATATAAAGAAAATAAATATGAAGTTGTTAAAAACAAGATGGTTTGAGAGAGGGAGATCTAGTAACTGAGAGTAGAGTACCAAGAAAAGATTCATGTACAGGGTAGTTCTAGAATTACATGTTGAAGGAACAGAAGAATTTAATGAAACAGAGGTGGCAAAGACATGAGGGATAAACAATGACTTTGACTTGAATTTCTGTCAAAATTTAAGAATGTATTACTATAGCAATAGTCCATGAATGTCAACAAATAAATTCATCATTATAAAGAACCAACATGATCTTTTCAGGAGCAACTTAAATTCATTAATTCATTTTTTTACATTTAATAGTATGATTGAATGAATGAATGATTGAAAACCACATGTCTATCGTGGTAGAAAGAGGATTTTTTTTTAATTTAGTAAGATTTTAATAAAACGTTTGGCCAAATTTCTTTTATAGTTCTTATAGAAAATATGGAAAGTCACAGACTCTATTATGGTATAATTAGAAGGATTCAGAATTTGTAGAATATCAAGAAACAAACAAAAAATTATTCATAGCTTCATATCAACTTAAAAGGAATTCTGTATTGAATTGTTTTGTTTAAAGTGTTTTCCCCCTTGTACTTGGATAAGGGAATATACAAAACAGGCAAGGAAAGTTGACTCAATTGTTGACCAAGTCAAGAGCCAAAAAAGTTTTTCTCAAGAGGCCAGAAAATTGACAACTGTAGAAAGATGAAAATTAATGTTTTGTATTCCAGTTAAAAAAATCTAAGCAAACTTACTCCAAGACAACAGTATGATAAAGTAGGTGACAAAGCAAATTCATTTTCAGTCTACACAAGAGAGGAACAGTGCCCAAGCCTACTGAAGTAATAGTCCTTGTTAGTACTCTACCCTGATTATATGACATCAGGAATATTTCAGCCCAAAGGACCACAATGTCAGAAGAATATTGGCAAACTGAAGAATATCCAGAGAAAGGCAAGCTATGTGGTAAAATATCACACTGTTATGCCATTTTCTTTAAGTGAATTGGAGACTTGTAGTTTAAAGAAGAAAAGTGAGGGTTGATATGAGGTACTTTATCCATTTGCTAAGGTTTGAATCCTTCCATGAAAAAGGAATAAACTTGTTCTACTTGGTTCCAGTGGGTGGAAATTACCAAGTGATATACTTAGGATGGAGAAAAATGGAAAAGTGTTCTGAACAATTAGAATTTCCAAGATAATAGATTTCCTTAAAAGATGGCAGGTTTCCTAGTCATCAGATCTCTTCAAGCAAAGGCTACTAAGTACACTCTAGAAGAGATTCTTATTTTTGTATGGGTTGGACTAGATAGCATCTGAAGACCCTTTCAGTTCTGACATTTTGCATATCTGTGAAATTTAGGATCAAGTTACATGGTTGAGGCCCTAATTTTATGATATCCAGTGGGCATAACATCATAAATGCAATGAGAAAAGAATTTATTCAGTTCTCACTCTGTGCCAAATACTATGCTAAGTGTTAGGTATACAAATAGAAAATTCAGATAACCCCTACTCTCAAAGAGCTAATATTCTAAAAGGAGAAAAAAGGTATATAGAATTGACTTAACATATGTACCAACCAATCAAAGAATTAAACAACTGCAACTTATTCATTGTACTAAGCAGTATCAAAAATTGATAAGCGGTACCAAAAATTTTCAAATGTATGCCTTCTAATACCAGTTTCCTTACAGTC
This sequence comes from Pseudochirops cupreus, assembly GCA_028627135.1. NCBI lineage: Eukaryota > Metazoa > Chordata > Mammalia > Diprotodontia > Pseudocheiridae > Pseudochirops > Pseudochirops cupreus. The sequence goes on from CM053581.1 coordinate 481,729,664, forward strand.
TGAAGCATTCTGAATTACTCATTGAATATTGCTAGGAAGCAGCAGAGTAAATAATCAATGAGAGTATTTCATCCAAAGGGCAACTGACCATGCACACAAAACCACATGTACAGTTGACTCTAATCTGTAGCATTACTTGGCCTATGCCAGTGTCTTATCAATCCTAAAAGGCCTATAATTATAGTAATTGATATTTATATAGCACTTTCCCAATGAAAGTAGTACTCTAGTGCCTCTTAGAAACATGGATATGATCCAGGTATCTCAAAAGCTGTGCCTATTAGAGTATAACATCAGACAGTTTCTTGGAACCTAGAATGTTTTGAGTTACATCAACAGTTGAGCAGCATCCATAGACCAACTTGCCTAAGTTTGAGAGGCTTATTACTAAAAGTTTCACTACCAGGATATAATTATTCTGGGTACCAAAGGGTGATAATAGCAATACTTTAAACAATCAACTAAGGCATGGTTGTATAACAACAACGATAAACTAAGGAAGTGAGAAGTCCACATATCTCAGTGGTTCTCAACCTTCCTAATGCTGCAACCCTTTAATACTCATATGTGGGCATATCTGGGCATGTCTGCATATGGACAGACCCTCCTGGAGATGGATAGAGGGGTGGTGTCTTGGTTCCTAAGACCATCGGAAATATGTGTTTTCCAGGGGTCTTAGGTGACCCCTGTGAATGGGGTCACCTAATTGATGACAGTCTGTTGAGAACACTATGGAAGTTCAGCCCATCTTTCTAGGATCATGTCCTTATCACTAATGAATGTGGCTCCATCAGCACTGAGTAGTTGAGATGCACCATTGGTCTTTGGCCCATAGATAACATTCAGGGCATCATAAAAGTGCTTTAATTTATTACTATCAGCAAAAAAAAAAAAAGAGAATGTAACAAAAGTATAAAGATCAAACAAAATTACAATAAACACACATGAAAGAACATCTCCAACCCACTTTTTGATGGAGGTGGGATGTCCACAACTGTTACATATTGCACATGCTTTCAGTTTTTCATTATATTAATTAATTGTGTTGCTGTTATTTTTTTTCCCTTCAAAAATACTATTTATTGCATGGAGTGGTTTTTTGAGAGAGAGAAGATACAGAAGGCCTAACCATGATTTTGTAAAAAATAAGACATCAATAATAACTTTTTAAAAAAATCTGACATTTATAAGTAAGGATACATTTATATAACACATTCTCTACATTATCTCATTTGATCCTCTCAACATGTCACATAATTAACAATATATTATCTCCATTTAACTTTTATGAAACTTGGACTCAGAAATAAAGTGACTAAAAGTTGTATGTCTTTGGGGAATAGCAGAGGTTGGAATGAAACCTAGGCCTTCTGATTGAGTCACATGTTCTTTTCCCTACTCCAGATTTCCTTAACAAAAAAAGAATCGATACAAAATTTTGCAGTTAGCTTTTAAAAGTTAATTATAATTATATGCACAATTAATTTTATATAACATGTGTATGCAATTTGTATGTTCACCTTTGTAAGGATAAGAATTATTTCTTATCTAGCATTGTATTTCCTCCAGAACCTACAAATAGTGTAACCCAGATGTTAATAAATATTTGTAGAAATGAAATGAATGTTTCTTTTGCTCTAAAGTATCAATTGAATAGTTAGATAAACATATTAAGAAAGGATTTATCAGGAGTGGTAAAGCAAATCTTGGTTATAACTTTATCAGCAATGTATATAGTACTGTTTACTCATAACTACTTTCATAACACGGTTTTTTTTTTTGCTGATGGTAACTGTTGAAGTGCTATTTAGTGAGGGTTGTTTAAACATTCTTGAAATATTTTCATTTTAATTTTTAGTACTTTCCCACTGTAACTTTCCTACTTATCCTATATGAACAGAGTAGATATATACATGGAGTTGGAAGGAACGTGTACAGTTCAAAAGATAGAAGATGGAGGCAGAATTTGAAGAAAGAATGGCAGTGACAGTAGAAGGCAAAATGACCTTGGCTTGTTTGAAGATGAAAAAGACAAAGACTAAATGACAATTGAGAAGAAGAAGAGTGAAGATGGCAGGGTAAAGACAAGTATTTGTCTGAGCTCTCTCCCAAAACCTTTAAATATTAACTCTAAACAAATTCTAGAGCATAGAACCCACAGAAAGATATAAGGAAGCAATTTCCCAGCCCAAGACAACTTAGAAGGTCAGGAGCAAAGATATGTTGCCCCAGGTTAAGAAAGGAGCTCAGTCTAGGGAAGATTGTGCCAGGCTAGATAGGGCTCCAGCAAACCAGTAGCAGGCCTTGGGAGTCAATGAGTCAGCAGCTGATTCCAGAGCTCTCAGTCCCCAGATGGCAAGGTGGTCAAACAACTGGTCAGAAAGACAGGGGTCTCTTTGCTAGCGCTGAGACAGGACTCTGTTGCTTTGCCCATACTGAGATCTGGGTCACAGGCCTAGATGGCAAATTCAGGGTCAGGAAGAACACAACACAGCTCACAGACACAGTAATGTGGGGACCATCTTCACCATACCAGAGCAGAAAAGTGATTGTAGTCATTCACAGAGAAAAGTACAAGCCAGGAGAGTAGTAAACATCTCTCCTTAGATCATAACTCCTTGCAAGAACTGACAACTTACAGGTCCCTAGATATATCTCTGAAAACAGCTGCAAAAACCCTTGAAGCTTGATAAAGTGTACCCTCCACCCCAGAAGCAGAGTTCTACTTTAACAAAGAGCTAAAAGTAAAAAAAAAAAATAGACTGGGAAAATGAGCAAACAACAGGAAAAAAAAACCCCTCTGACTATAGAAAATTACTATGCTTAAAAGTAAGATTAAAAAAATGCTCAGAAGAAGAAAACAAAGTTATAGCTTCTGTATCCAAAGCCTCTAAGGAAAAAAATATGAATTGGTCTCAGGACATGGAAGAGTTGAAAAAAGATTTTGAAAATCAAGTAAGAGAGGTAGAGGAAAAATTAGAAAGAGAAATGATAGTGATGTGAGAAACTCATGAAAAATGATTCAACAGATTTGTAAAGGAGACAAAAAAAATACTGAAGAAAATAACACCTTAACAGTCTAGGCTGAATGTAAAAAAGGATTTTAAAAAAGCCAGTGAGGAGAAGAAAACATTTAAAAAATAGAATTGGTTAAATGGAAAAGAAAGTACAAAAGTTCACTGAAGAAAATAATTCCTTAAAAATTAAAATTGAGGAGGTGGAAGTCAATGACTTTTTGAGAAATCAAGAAGTAGTAAAATAAAAACAAAAGAATGAAAAACAATAGAAGAAAATGTGAAATATCTTACTGGAAAAATGACTGACCTGGAAAATGAATCCAAGAGAGATAATTTTACAATTATTGAATTACCTGAAAGTCATGATCAAAAAGAGAACCTTAAAAAAAAAACCAAACTTTAGGCATCATCTTTGAAGAAATTATCAAGAAAAATTGCCCTGCTATTTTAGAACCAGGGGGTAAAAGAGAAATGGAAAGAATCCACCAATCACCTCCTGAAAGACATCCTAAAATGAAAACACCTAGAAGTTTCATAGCTAAATTCCAGAGCTCCCAAGTCAAGGAAAAAATATTTCCAGAAGTCAGAAAAAAACAATTCAATCACTGTGGAGCCACAGTCAGACTAACATAAGATTTAATGGCTTCTACATAAAAGGATCAGAAGACTTGGAATATGACATTCCAGAGGGCAAAGGAGCTAGGATTAAAACCAATAATCACCTACCCAGCAAAAAACCAAGTATAATCCTTCCAGGGAAACAATGGTTATTCAGTGAAATAGAGGACTTTCTTGATGAAAAGACCAGAGCTAAATAGAAAATATGACTTCCAAATAAAATACTCAAGAGAAGCATAAAAAGGTAAACAGGAAAGGGAATTTACAAGGGACTTAATAAGGTTAAACTGCTAACATCCTCACCCTCTAAAATCATGCTTGTAACTCATAAGAATTTTCTCAATATTAAGGCAATTAGAAGGAGTATATATAGACAGAGGGCAAAGGTATGAGTTGAATATGAAGGGATGATATGTAAAAAATAAAATTAAGGGGTGGGGATGAATATACTGGGGTATGGGAGAGTGGGGCAAATCATCTCACATAATCAAGAGGCAAGAAAACATTTCTACAGTGGAGGGGGAAGATGAGGGTAGGGAGAAATGAGTGAAGCTACTCTCATCAGAATTGTCTCCAAGAGGGACATTCATCCTCAATTGGGTGTAGGAATCTACCTTACCCTACAGGAAAGTAGGAGGGGAAGGGAATAAGAGAAGTGGAGGTGACAATAAGGGAAGGCACATTAGAGGTGGTGTAGTAGACAGGAACAAAACACTTTTGAGGAAGGACAGGGTGAAAGGAGAGAGAATAGAATTAATGGGGGTGGTAGAATGGAGGGAAATCAGTTTACCAATCATTACTGTCAGAAAAAAATTTGAAGATAGTTTCTTTGATAAAGGCCTCATTTCTCAAACATAGAGAACTGTATTAAATGACAGTCATTCCCCAATTGTTAAATCATCAAAAGTTATGAATAATTTTCAGATGAAGTTATCTATGGCCATGTAAAAAAAAATGCTCTAACTCACTACTGATTGGAAAAAGCAAATTAAAAGAGTTCTGAGGTACTGCCTCATACATGTTAGATTGGTTAATAGAATAGAAAAGAAAAATGACAAATGGTGGAGGGAATGTGGGGAACATGAGACATTAATGTACTATTGGTGCATTTATGAACTGATTCAACCATTCTGTAGAACAATTTGGAACTATGCCCAAGTTGCTATAAAACCAAGTGTACCCTTTGACCTAGCAATACTACTATTAGATCTATATACTCAAAGATATAGTCATAACAGTCATAACAGACCAGATTGTGATCTTGTGATCTTCAGTGAGTCAGAAGATCCTCCAAAGATCCTACAACTGGAGTCAATAAAAGACCCTGCCATCAGTTGTAGGAGACAAGCACAATTAGCAACCAGCTTTAAGTTGTTTGATGCAGTCTAACAGTGGTACACCCCAGCAGTCCAGATACATTTTCTTGTAAGCAAGAAAACAATTTATTCACTGCTATGCTGCTCCAGAAGTGAACTCAGTGGGAGGCCATTTGACCTCCATAGATATTTTGAATATAAACTGGATAGTTCAAAGGTTTCAGTGGTTTGAATATTCTCTTGATAAACAAAACAGTCACAACTGCCTGATGTGCCTGATACCTTGGACATGTCATGAGTTCCTGCGCCAACATATTTTTACCAACTGTTTAACCTTCTTTGATCATCTTTTACTAAGTTTACCACCTAACTAGATTTGTTCTTGGATGAAGGGAATACAGTCCAACACAAAAACCATATTGGAGCATTTCTAGGTTGGTAGAATCTTAAAGACTGTGTACTATTCTGGTTTAGGTATCTTTGACCTATGGGCCAAAAATAGTATAAAGAGGTGTCATCAAGGAATAAAAAGTAGAAAATGAAATAAAGATTTAAGTGGAACTTAATTAGGAGAAACAGAGGATGAAAAATTGAACTACAGCATGGACTATATACACTCATTGCCTACAGGGAAAACAATGTCTTTGGTAGGCTAGAATTGCAAGGTGGTGGTTCTCTGATTGGGTAAATGGGATGTGGGCCGCACCGAGTGGAGTGATACACTGACCAAGTACATTAGGGGTCAGTGAAGTGAGGGTGATTTTAATGATGTCTTGGTAAGATGATATTCTATGGTAGAGATGACGAAGTGGAGAATTTGACTTCAGTGCCTGGAAGTTGGTCCCAACACAGTGAGGGGAGTCCCATTAAAAGATACAATAGGACAGGAGGTATGCACTTGTGGTGAAGATGGAAGTTTCATGACGAAATATTTGGAAGGAGTTTGTGTACTGGGAGGCCATTTTGCCTGAGAGACTATCATGGCTCTGTGAGCAGCATAAGCAGTAAGTTGCTGGGGGTACCTGAAAACAAGAGCTGGGACGGGGGGGAAGGATATAGACACAGAGCCAGAGATAATACAGCTTGATGATTGGGAAGGAGGGTGATCTTGGCAACTATAGGAGGCAGACTTGGGACACATGAGTATTTCTATTATGTATTGTATAACTAGTTAAGATTGTTTCCTAAATTGCTTCTTATCACTTACCAAATAATACTAAAAAATGAGGCATGCCCCCCTCACACAAAAAAGGAAGAAAAAAAAGGTTAGGGTAGTTTGCATGTAAAGGCAATATAATAGAAAAAAAACAGTAGTTCAAAACTGGTATTTTGAAAGCTTTCAGCCCATAAGGGATGCAGAAAATAAAATTCAGAATAACCAGGAAGGAAAAAAAATGATAATAATAAAAAAGTAAAAGTGTCATAGAAAAAAAATTAATAAAAGGATATCAATGAAATCACATCTTCACCACAGTGCATGCTCTAGAGATATTCTTACCACTACCACCACCACCCTCCCAACCTATATGTGTACTGATAGGTCTCTTTTAGGATCTATTGGTAAACCTGCTACAGCTCATAAGCTCTTATTGGTATGTTTCTCCCCATGATTATCACTTAACATAAATTTGTCCAGAAGTAATTAGTTTTCAAAAATAGGTATTTACTATGATGGTGTAGCTGGTACCAAATACCTTCTCCCCTACAAATACATGCATGTACAAAGATTTTGACAACTCTACAGTACATACATTAAAAGTCCAATTAAAAATGGACTTGAGCTTAGACAGCATTTTTTGTCAAAGGAGTAACTCACAGATTATGGAAATTTGTTTGCTGGAACCATCAAGATATTTCCCTTATATATGGTATAACTTTTCTGCTGGGCTCTTTACAATGCCCTGAAACCTTTTCCTTTATCTCTTCTAATCTACTTTTTGTTCAGAATGCACTTACTGCAGATGATCCAGGAATGTTGTTAGGATCCAAGCGGGAAGATAAGGAGTACAAAATTGTCCATGACTCTAAGTGGTCATCAAACATATATTACCCACACACTATGTGCTAGGCTTGCCATGCTAAGAATTGAGTACACAATGAAAGCCAAACAAAAAAAAACAAAAACAAAAACTAATCCCCAGACTCAAGGAACTCACAGTCTGAAAGGAAAGAAAACATGAAAAGCAAACTAAAATATAGATACAAGCAACACATAGATGGGATAAATTGGAGATATTCTTAGAAGGAGGGAGCCCAAATTGGGTCTATGGGGAGAGTATTGGGAAAAGCTTCTCACCAAGAAGAGGGTTTTCTTTTGACATGAAGGAATTTAAGGAGTCCGGGACATGGAGGAGTGAAAGAATTGCAGGCACAAGAAATAGAAATTGTAAATTCAAAGTTCAAAGAGAGAATCTTGTATGAGGGACAGCATGGAGATCAGTGTCGCTGGATCATAGAGGGAAATAAAATGATATATGTATGTGTAAGTATGTATGTATATATATAGATATAGATATGTGTCTATGTATATATGTATACAAACATGCATATACACATATACATGGTGTATGTGTGTGGGTACCAAATGGCATAACATCTAAATTCATAAGTGAAAATTTGCCTGAAATGAAAAGATGTAATTAACCCAAGAAATTAAAATCAATTCCTCAGACATTGAAAAATCTTAGAGAGTGTTAAACAAAAAAGACTAAATCAAAAAGTTGGGGGATATTGAACTCAAAGATAGAAATAGAAACATTGAGGAATATATATATATGTATATTTATATATATATATAAATATACATATATTGCTTATACTACAGATTATTATATATTTCTATTTGGAGACAGTTAGATGGTTCAGTGGATAGAGCCATAGGCTTGCAGTCAAGAAGACCCAAGTTCCAATCTGACTTAAGGTCCTAGCTGTGTGACTCTGAGCAAGTCACTTAACCTGTGTTTTCCTTAATCACCTGGGGAAGGAAATGGTAAATTGAACAACAACAAAAATATTTGCATTATATAATGTGTTCTATACATATATTATACACACACATACACAGAGTTATCAATACCATATGGTAGGATTACAAAAAATGGACTGTTTAGTATAGAAAAGCTATAATTAAATATTAAAAAGCAAAAAATATATATATTTTGTATAATATAATAAAAGTATCATTTAATACATGGACTACAAAATCAAATATACAGCTCTTAGCTGAGACATAATGATGACATCTTGGAAAATGAACGTATCAAAAATTATAAAAACAATAATTATATGAAAGTTCATGATGAGAATTATACAACACTACAAAATTTGTGGGAGGCAGGGGGATGGTGGAAATCTAAGGCATTCCTTAGATGAAACATGATATGATACTCCACAGAATATACATTAACAAAATATAAAAATAAGTAAATTAATAATCTATGCTATTCAAAACTCATAAAATCAATAGGAAAGAGACATTTTGAAAATCAGAGAAGAGAATTATAAATTGATAAAACACAGAAATTGGTAAAGAAAAATTTGAAAAAAATTAAATGAACAAAGTAAAATCACAAAGAAAATTTAAAAATAGTTACCAGAATCTACTATATACAGTTTTGTGCTAACCAGACTGAAAACTTAAAGGAGGGGATTATTTGGAAAACTACAAAATACTCAAAATAACAAAACTCCAAAGAGAGAGGAGAAGCAATTCATTTTTTTTTTCTGGAGTGGTTTGACATTTTCTTCTGCATCTCATTTTACAGATGAGGAAACTGAGGCAAAAAGGTTAAGTGACTTGACCACAGTCACACAGCTGGTAAGTGTCTGAGGTTAGTGTTGTGCTCACAAAGAGGGGTCTTCCTGACTCTAGGGCCAGCACTCTATTCATTGTACCACTTAGCTACCCACCATAGTACTCCATCACAATAATATACTGCAACTTGTTCAGATATTCTCCATTTGATGGGTATCCCCTCAATTCCCAGGACTTTCCCAACATACAAAAAAAGCTGCTATAAATATTATTGTAAAAATATTTTCTTTTTCCTTTTCTCTTATCTCTATGGGATACAGATCTAGTAGTCCTACTGCTGGGTGAAAGAGTATGAACAGTTTTATAGTCTTTTGGGTATAATTCCAAATTACTCTCCAAAATAGTTGGACCAGTTCCCAACACCACCAACAGTGCATTAGTATCCCAATTTTCCCATATCTCTTCTAGCATTTCTGACCTTTTCATTTTAAAAAAGTGTTTTAGGATATTTAAGTTGATTTCATCATTATCATTAAATGGTGTATTTCCAAGAATTTCACAGAATCTTAAATTCAATATTTATTCAAGTGGCAATCTCCAAAAAGGATTCAAAGAAAGTTATTATTTTGCCTAGAAATTGTAACTCACATTTCCAATTTTTTTCAGTCTTCACAGATTATTGGGGTTATACCCAATATCAGAGCTTATCAGGTTAAACCTATTATCACAGCAGTAAAGAAAAGTAGGAGAAAAAATACCTGAACAGAAAAATAGATTCTATCCCCTTGGACAAGTTAGTTACTGCATTAAGCATTGAATTTAACTCAAATTTTCCTTGAAGCTAATGCCAAGAGGATTATATAATTCTCATACCCCTGGAAGTTTGAGAACTTATTATACAAAAACTCATGTAGTCCAGTGTTCTCCAAATCAGAAAAGTTTATCATCGGAGGCAAGCTTTTTTCTTTTTTTCTTTTTGTGACACAATCAAAAGAAGAAATCTATCAGGTGAAAATACATAGCAGACTATTTCTTCAACCATGACTTTATTGAGAGTATAAAATTAAATCTTTACTCATTGAAGACATTCCTGTT
>CM053581.1:481739963-481765511 GCA_028627135.1 Pseudochirops cupreus
ACCCCAAAGAGGGTATCAAGGGTTTGGGAGCTGTTCTTACTTTGCTTCTTATGCTTATTCTTACTCATGGTTCTTCAGACTGTGATTTTTTTTTAAATCTCTGTTGGGCTCTGCTTCCAGAAGGGAAAGCTCTGTCCCAAATCACTGGGGTCCTCCCAGCTGCCGTAGCTCTTAGAAACAGGCTGGGAACTCTTCCTATATACTTCTGGCTGACTGGATAGTGAGGACTCCAAGACCGGGGCCCAAGACGGCAATCTGTCCAGGCTGCTCAACGCGAGAGCTCTGGCCGAGAACAATCACTCAGTCCCCCTGCTGCCTGCAGGCCGCAGGCGGGAAGCTGCAAAGCTGAGGCGAGTGCAAAACCTCTGCCTTTCACTTTTCCGCTCTGGAGGCCTTCCAGCCAGACTACTTATCTCCCCCTTTCACAATTCCCATTCACAGCTGCCGCTAATCCTATCACCTGAAGCTCCTCAGCTCCTCCACTCCTCCCGTCCAGCCGCCCCCGGGGCACAGCCGTGGCTTCAGGCCAGGCTGATTTCGGTTCACAGTGCTGATATGGTTCCTCGTAGCCGAGCTGACTTTAGTGGGAAGTATCTTTGTGTGTGTTTTGGAGTTCTAGGATTGGTTTAGAGTCCTATTTTATGGGTATTTTGGGGTGGCTATGTGAAAGCTGCGATATGTTACTGCTGCTACGCCGCCATCTTGGCTCCGCCCCTCTGGGCAATTTATTTTTTAAATAAATATTCATCCATTTCACTGAGATTGTCAGATTTATTAGCATATAGTTGGGCAAAATATTTCCCTACTATTTTAAAAATTTACTCTTCATTGGTCATGAATTCACCCTTTTCATTTTTTATGTTGGCACTTCAATTTTTTTCTTTCTTTTTTGAATCAAATTAACCAAAGGATTACCTATTCCTTTGGCTTTTTCATGAAGCCAACTTAATTTTATGTATTATTTTAATAGTTTTCTTACTTCCAATTCTATTATTCTCTTCTTTAATTTTCAGAATTTCTAATTTGATATTTTTTTAATTGGAGATTTTTAATATGTTCTTTTTCTAGCTTTTTTTTAGTTGTATCCCCAATTCAATGATCTCCTCTTTCTCTATTTTATTCATGTAAGCATTTCAAGATATAAAATTTCCCCTAATAAATGCTTTGGATGGATCCCATAAAGTTTTGCATGTGTCTAATTATGGATGTTCTTTTTTATTATTGGTTATTTCTGATTTGTTGTCTGACCCAATCACTTTTTTAGGATTGGATTATTTGATTTCCAATTAATTTTAATCTGTCTTTGCAACATGGTCCTTTATTACATCTAATTTTTATTGCATCATGATCTGAAAAGAATGCCTTTAATATGTCTGCCTTTTCACATTTGATTGTGAGGTTTTCGTGCACAAATACATGGTTAATTTTTATGTAGATGCCATGTACTACTGAGAAAAAGATACATTCCTTTCTATCTCCAATCAGTTTTCTCCAGAGGGCTATCATATCTACTTTTTCTCAAATTCTATTCACCTCCTTAACTTCTTTCTTATTTATTTTGTCATTAAGTATATTGTGCTCCAGCATTTTACCTTTACTCTCTGTGTAGCCCTCTGTTTCAAATGTGTTTCTTGTAAACAACATATTGCAGGCTTTAAAAGTTGTCAACAATATATTGAGTGGTTTTTGAGTCTACTCTGCTATTCACTTTCATTTTATAGGAAAGTTCCATCACATTCATATTCAGAGTTAAAATTATAATCTGCATATTTTTCTCTGTCCTATTTTTCCCCTGTTTATATTTTTTTCTCTCCTTTCACCCTGTCCCTCCTCACAGTGTTTTGCTTCTGACCACCACCTCTCTCAATCTGCCTTCTATTTTATCAGTTCCCTCCTGTTTTTTTCCCCTTAGCCTTCCTACTTCCCTCTATAAGATAAATTTTCTATATCCAACTGAATGTGTATGTTATTCCCTCTTTTTGCCAAATCTGATGAGAGTAAGGTTCAAACAATGTTCACTCACTCCCTCTACTCTATTAGGTCTTTTGTTCCTTTTGATGTGATATATTTTACCCTATTCCACCTCATTCTTTCTTCTTCTCTCTTTTTTTACCCCTTTTTTTACGCCTTTTTAAAATATCATCAAATTAATGTCAACTTCTAACCACACCTTCTGTCTATGTGTACTCCTTTTAACTGCTGTAACAATACAGTTCTCAAGAGTTACAAGTAATTTCCCATGTACAGATATAAACAGTTTAACCTTATTGAGTAACATTTTTTTTTCTGTTTACCTGTTTATACTTCTCTTGAGTCTTGTATTTGAAGATTGAATTTTCTATTGAGCTCTAGTCTTTGCATCAGAAATGATTGAAAATACCCCATTTCATTGAATGTCCATCTTTTACCCTGAAAGAGTGTGCTCAATTTTGCTTTGTAGTTGATTCCTGCTTGTATTCCAAGCCCTCTGGATCATTTAATGTAGAAGTTGCTATATACTATGTAATGCTTACTGTAGCTCCTTGATATTTGAATTATTTCTTTCTGGCTCCTTGTAGTATTTTCTCCTTGACCTGATAATTCTGGAATTTGACTGTGATATTTCTTGGAATTTGGAGATGTCTTTCAGATAGTGATAGGCAAATTCTTTCAGTGATGTTTTTGCCCTCTGGTTCTAGGATATCAGGGCAATTTTCCTTGAGAATTCATTGAAAGATGATCTCCAGGCTCTTTTTTTTTTTATGCTGGTTTTCATGCAGTCCATTGATTTTTAAATTTTCTCTCCTGGATCTATTTTCCAGGTAAGTTGTTTTTTCTAAGGAAGTATACATTTTCTTCTATTTTTCTTTCATTTTTTAAATTTTGTTTGACTAATTCTTCAGTTCTCATAGAGCCATTAGCTTTTACTTGCCCAATTTCAATTTTTAAGGAATTATTTGCTTCAGGTAACTTTTTGTACCTTCTTTTCTATTTGGCCACTTCTACTTTTTAAGGAGTAATTTTCTTCAGTGGATTTTTTTTTCTATTTGGCCAATTGTATTTTTTTAAGAAATTATTTTCTTCAGTCAATTTTTGTCCTTCTTTTTCCAACCTCTTGACTCTCGCTTGTATAACTCTCATTTTTTTTTATCAATTTTTCTTCTACCTCTCTTATTTGACTTTTAAAATTCTTTTTGAACCCTTCTAGGAAGACATTTTGGGCTTGAAACCAATTTATCTTTCCCTTCAAGGCTTTGCATGTAGGCATTTTGACATTGTTGTCCTCTTTTCAGTTTGTGTTTTGCTTTTCCTTGTTACCATACTAGCTTTCTATGATCTGGGCTGGGTTTATTTTTTCTGTTTTTTGCTTATTGTTTAGTCTATTTCATGACTTATAAAGTTGGGCTCTGCACCTGGGATATGGGGGCACTGTCCCAACCTTCTTATGCCAGAGGCCAGGGGCCTGTTCACTGGGTTTCTATGCTGGGACCTCAGGGGCTGGAGGTTTGCCCACTGTGTTGGGGTGGTCAGGCCTACTTGTACCTGTTGTGCCAGAGTTCTTTCAGTTGCCTTCTGCACTGGGGCTGGAGGCTGCATAGCTGGTTTGCTGTGCCACTAGCTTGCTGAGTCAGGATCAAGGGACCTCAGTTGCCGATCTGTGCCGTGGCTACAAGCTTCCCCCTGACTTCCCTGGACACCATCTGTGCTGGGCTGTGCTCCCCCTTTTACTCAAATGAAATAGACCTTCCCTGAAGTCCTTCTCAGTTATTTTAACCTGAGAGACTGTAAACTTCATCTTTTTGTAGGTTCTTGGCACTCCAGAACCTGTTTAGAGGATTGACTTATTGTTGTTTCTTACGGAAACTAAGGACAGCTCAGGCAACTTACTGACTTTTCTCTGCCATCTTCTCAATATGTTCTTAACACAAACTTTTCAGAGATAGACTTAATGAGTAAAGTGAGGTCAAACTGTAAAGTGTAACTAGCAAATTTAGAAATGGCAATAAGAGCAGAGCAGATGACAAGTTGTCAAGGATATCCTAAAGGGATTCATCCATCAGGGAGAGAGTTGGCAGAGAGAGTATCTAAGCTCCTCTCTAACTTAGTGTCTATGATTCAAAATACTTTTATATGTCAACTCTAGATAATTGAAACAATTTAAACATTTCTGCCTGAAGAATTAAAAGAATTTGCAATATATCAAGAAATTATTTTAATACTCTTTTGGAGACTACTAAACCAGCATATGAGTAAAAGATTTGAGTTACATTTTTAGATAAAAACAATATTACTGTCTGACACTGACAGCTCCTGCCTATGAACTTAAGCTCTTTGCACATGTACCTGGAAACTGAGCTCTGTGACCTTATTTTCACAGTTCTTCATATGAAGTGAATAATAGCAGTTTCAAAAGATGAGGGAGAGAAAACAAATTTACTTGGATAAAACCTTTTCCCTTTTTCACAAATAAAACCCTAAGAAACAAAGTTTCTGGGCATTAATAATCAATTTCCTGACTAGAGTAGTCAATAATGAATAAATTGATGTCAGTGGTTTATCTCAATTACCAAAGGCACCAAGGGAAACTGAAACACCTTATATCAACTAAATACCTTCTGACAGTGAACTCTCCTGACAAGTGAAGTTCAATCCTGATTAGTGGACCTTTAGTGAGGAGGGGGGCTAGAAAATGATCAGTCCCAACTGCTGAAAAATGTAACTTGATCATGAGACCCAGCAGCCTCCAGCAATCTGAGTAGAGTAAGCCATTTCCATTCAGACATTTCTAACTAATTTTCTCCTTCATGAGCCAGGTTACCCCAAACCAAGAGAATGGCTATTGGTAAGTCTTGGTATTTATACCTAGTCCAGCTTCTGACTCTGGGATAAACAAAAGCCAGGGTCCCATTTGAATGGGACTGAGACCAATCTAGATACGGAGCAGGTACTTTGGTGGCAAAAAGTAATTTTATTTCTTGGTCATGTTCTTCAGAGACTGGCCTTTCTTAGAGAGGGGACTCAACAGAAATAGTGGGAAAAGGATGGATCACAAATTAATAATTTTAATATAATAGCATATTAATTTCTTACTTCCTCTTTTTAACATGTTATATAAACTTGAGTCAAATCTACCTCAGTTAATGCTGTGAAACATTTCGAGCCCCTAATCACCTGGAAAAGTCATAAAATCTGTATTGACCAATTAGGAGAAAGACATTTTAGGCTCACTCCGAGTTTCACCTACAAAAATGTTTTGCGTGTCTGGCAGAAAAGAAATGTTTTGCTTTTGCTCTCTGAGTGAACCCAAAATGCCCCTTCCTATGTCAGCAACTACAAGGCCAGATGAAGCTGATCAGGAACATTCTTCTGTTTATGACCATCAAGGACAAGGTGACTTGAATTGGATACTACCTGGAATAATGGGACTTTGCTTATGTTAAGCTATGTGTGTGTGTGTGTGTGTGTGTGTGTGTATGTGTGTGTGTGTGTGTCTGTGTGTGTATGCATATATGCATATGTATATACACAGACATATAGTATAATATACATGTGGAGATATATATATATATATATCTCATGTTAATTATCAAAGAAATATAAAATTATAAAGGAAACAGACATCTTAGACATATAAATTTCTTTTTTTTTTGCAGGGGGAAGGCAGGGCAATTGGGGTTAAGCGACTTGCTGAAGGTCACATGGCTAGTAAGTGTTAGGTGTCTTAGGCTGGATTTGAACTCCGGTCCTCCTGACTCCAGGGCCGGTACTCTATTCACTGCACCACTGTGCCACCCCAATGGATATATAATTTCAATTGACATTTTGACATCTCTCGTATTGTATTTATGATCTATCCCATTAAGAAATTCCTTTCTCATATATGCTTAACACATATGAAAACTACAGTTTTGGTAGATACAGACATCCTGAGTTGAGATTGTTCTAAATGTACAAAGGGTCTCCTTCAGTTTGCTTACTTTTGAGTTCAGAATTATTTTCCAACTCCCATGTAATACATGATTCTCTGACTTAATGAGAATAAATAAGCACATTATAGCACATGTACAGCCTGACTCTGGTTTTGTTTTTGTTTTTTTTTTTTTACCTAGTCAAACCTTTGGTAAAGTGAACCTCATTCTTTTTGTTCTTTGGACAAACCTTCAGTTAAGGAGGAAAGTGATTAATTTTTTTTTTGTACCAAAACTTTGGTAAATGGTTGACATCACACATGTATAGTTATCAATTAATCAATATATCAATTAATCACCCCATTGCCAACTCTACCTCATCAACATCTTTCTAATTTAGTTTGCTTAATTTCCTCAAATTACTACCATAGATCAGATCCTCATAATCTCTTACCTGGACTCTTACAATACTCTCCAATTTTTCCTTCCTGCCCTTAGTCTTTCCCTGCTCCAATCCATCTTACACACAGTACAAAATTCATATTCTTAAAGCAAAGCTCTGACTATGTCATTTTGCTACCCAAGAAACTTCACTGGTTGCCCATTAACTCTAGGATAAATTACAAATTCTTTTGTTGTTTAAAGTCCTTCAAAATATGGCAATAAATTATCATTCTGATCTGATTATGCATTACTCCCCCTTCTAAAATGTATGTACCAGTCAAATTAGCCTACTTGCAATTCTCTGTATAAAACATATGTTCCTTTGTATGCAATGTCCCTAATACTTGGAATCTTCATCTCTGCATCTGAGAAACTTTAGTTTTCTTCAAAGGTTGATTCAAGTCAGACTTTCTAGAAGTAGGCCTTCACAGATTTCCCCAGTTACTGCCACCCCCCATCACTTTGTATTTTTATTGTGTATATTCTGAATTGGCTTCTCTGTGAACATACATCATCCCATATAATGTAAGCTGCTTCAGGGAAAGGACTACTTTTTTGGTCTTATCTTTATGTACAGAGTGCCTAGAACAAAAGCAAACATTTAATAGGCACTTAGTAAGTGCTCAGACACTGCCTAGCTGTGTGACCATGGACAAGTCACTTAGCCTTCTTTATCTCAGTTGCTCATCTGTAAAATGAGCTGGAGAAGGAAATGGCAAGCCACTCCAGTATCTTTGCTAAGAAAATTCCAAATGGGGTCACAAAGAGTTGTACATGCTTGAAAAAAAGATTTTTTAAAAATGCTCCTTTGGTAGGATTGGATTGGTATTAGGAAGGAACTAGACCTACAGTTCCACAGTTCCGCAGTTAGGCTTTGACATTTTGTTTTATAAGTTCATTTTCAGTTCTAGATCTATGAACTTTTGCAACAGAACTGAACATGTAGTATGAATTAGATTGCTTAAGGAGGCAATTTATGAGTTGTGGCCCTAGAATAGACTAGATTAAATAATGATTTACTTCATTCTATGCATTGGGCTAAGTGCTAGGAATATAGAAAAAAAAAAGAGCCCTAAAAGAGCCTACATTTTAATAGTGAAAGACAGTACATAAAATCAAGTTGAAAAGCAGTGGCATGGGGGAAAGGTCAAGGTAGATAACTAGTCCAAATAATTAAGAGTGAGTGATGAGGATGATAGGTGTATTTACTTCCTCAAATGGAGGCTCTGCAGAGGAATTTACCAATGGAAGGAGTCAGCTGATGAATGGAGGCCTGTCTTATTTTTACTCCATCTCTTCTTTCAAGTTATTATATTCGAGGAGAAATGGAAAACCTTCTCTGGTGTAAGAAAGCAGTGTTTTAGGATGATTAGTTAAGCAGTAGTAAGGAGGTAAATAACACATTTGGTATAGTCCATTCTGCCATAATGTTTATTTTTAAAATACAAATTTGTTCCAATGCAATTGATATATTAGGGAACATAAACTTTGCGTTTACTTATGTGTGATTTCATCCCCCAGAAACAGTGTGATTCCAGAAAACTATTAGGGAGCTAGGTACTTTGCCCCCCATGTGCCAGGTGGAGTAACTCCTGGGGAAGGGCTATGAGGATGGGTTTTGGCCTGACTCTGACTTCTCCCATCAGAACCAGCCACAGGAAGGACAATGTGCGACTGTGGAAAGTTAAGTAAAAAGAAAAAGAAGAAAAATCTCAGAGTGGAGGGGGACAGCAATCCCTACTCCTAACCCCTGCATCTCCTCTCCCCACTCACAACTTTCAATGATCCTTTAACTCTCCCTCCATCCCTTTCCCCTCCTCCCTTTGCTCCTCACCCTAGGAGAGCTGTGTACTACCTTCATGGAAATGCATTATAGATAGTGATTGCACCATAGTCTGGGTTTGTCTTGCTTCAGGACTGTGATAGCTTTGGATGCCCATTTCTGACTTCAGGTCATTTTCAAGGTAGAGTACTGTATTTATTCTATAGTTACTGCTGCAGTGGAAGCTGGGGGCAGAGAAGGATGCTCAGTACCCAAACACTATCCCCACACACACTCCCCCCCCACGTTTTCCTAGTCCTTAGGAAACAGAGTAGTATTTATATATTTCTTAACCAATTAATGTGTGTAAAATGGTTACTATTTTTAATAGGTTCCATTTTTAGGTTTTTTTTTTAACTTTGTCACTGACAATTTTTGAGTGTTGTTTCCCTAGCCCCATTTCACCCACAAATGCTGTGGTTTTTATTACTAGATTTTGCCTAATGACATAATTTTTAGGACTGCATTATTGTAGAACTTATTGTATATACACAAATATAGGAAGAATCTGATATTCTTTTGAGGTAGAGGAAAAGATCCATAACTAGAATATAGCAAATGGGGGCATTACCCAATGGTGCCAAAATGTATTGGACACTTAAAACATGTATATGCCTAAAGTAACAGAAATAGTAGCCAGTTAGCAAGGATAATTAGTGAAAACTAAAAGGCACCAGCTGGCACATGCTTCTTCCCTAAGCCCTATCTACAAAATCCCAGTTAAATTCCTTCTCCTTCTGTAATCCCTCTTTCCCCTCACATGGTGAACAATCTCATATAACCCAAGGTCTTAAACCAGTTGACCAAAATCAAGAGGCACACACACACTGAATTTGTTTTAAATTTTTAGCATGAGGGCACTTTTTTCTACTCCTCATCCCAAGCAAATGTTGTGCTAGTTGTCGTAGGTTAAGGTTGAGCTTATTCTTGACAAAAGTATATGATTCTCCAAGCGGAAAAAAAAGGTATTCCAGTCATTGGGATAGCTAGAGCAAAGTTACAGAGACTGGAAATGGAGTGTCATATTTAAGAAAGAGGGACAAGGTCAATTTCACTGAACCAGAGAATGTAGGATGAAAAGTAATGTATGAGGATACTTGAAAGAAAGTCTGGGGGCAGATTAGGAAGGACTCTAAAAGACATGTAGAAGAATTAATATTTTATTCTTAAAGCAATAGGGGGAATAGAATGGAACAAAATAGCATAGGGAATAGATGGAAATATTGAGTAGAGGTGCAACACAGTCAAACCTGGGCTTTAGGAAAATCAGTTTGGCAACTCTGTGTAGGATGAATTGGTCTGAGGAAAGAAGAGGCAAATTAGGATGCTATTTCAGTGGTCCAGGTATAAGGTAATAATCTGAAATCATGTGGTGACTTGATGACTTAGTGAAAAGGGGATAGTTGTGACAAGTGATACACTAATTGAAAATAGGATTTGGTTATTATTAGAATATTTGGTTGAGGAAAAATGAGAAGTTCAGATGCATAATGAGGTTGCAAAACTGATAGGAAGGATGGTAGTCCTTTGAAAAATAGGAAGAGGAATATGAATAGGGGTTCCAGAGTGAAAATAATGACTTCTATTTTGGATATGTTGAGGTTGAGAGATCTAAAGGGTATCACATGTATAATAGCAGACAATATTGGTCTGGAGGCAAAGAGAGAGCCTGAGGCCAGACAGACGGCTAGGTAGAGCAGTAGATCTGAGACTCATGTGCATTGAATTTGATAATTAAACCCACAGGGATTAATGAAGTACAAGTGAGGGATGGCAGAAGGAAAAGAGAAGAGGGCTCAAGAAAGAGCCTTGTACATTCACAATTAGGGGCATGATATGAATGGAATAGTGACACAGTTGCGAGAGGAACTATGAGTGAGAAGGGTCATGAAAAATCAGGAGAAGGTAGTTAATAGTGTCAAATATTGAAGTTCTCTTCAAAATGAATGAGGATTGAGAGATAGCCATCATATTTGCCAATAAAGAGGTGATCAGTAACTTTGGAGAAAGTAATTTTAATTAAGTGATGAAGGCACAAGAGGTAAAAGTGAAAGGAGTAAACATTTTTTTTTCATACGGATTTGAGAAAAGGAGAGCTATATCAAAATAGATTGACAGGATGGTGGGATCTTCTAGAGTAGTGGTTCTCAACCTTCCTAATGCCACGACCTTTTAATACAGATCCTCAAGTTGTGGTGACCCCCAACCATAAAATTATTTTTATTGCTACTTCATAACTATAATTTTGCTACTGTTATGAATTGTAATGTAAATATCTGATATGCAGGATGCATTTAAACTGAACATAACCCACAGGTTGAGAACTGCTGTTCTAGAGACTTATTGTTGTTGTTTTTAAACATAAGGGAGTTTGGGGAATGTTTGTTGTGTAAGTATTTCACTAATCTAATCAGAGCAAAGAGGTCAGATAATGGAAAAAATAAGCAGGAAAGATTAAAGATTAGAAGGGGACCTTGTGGAAACACTGAAGAAAATCAGAGTGGATTGGAAGAAGGGCATGTGAGGAATGGTTTGGGGTTGACAAAGAAAAGGAGCACTTTATTTTCAGAGATTAGAATAAAGGAAGACTAGTGAGCGAAGTTAAAGGCTTTTGAAATGTAGAAGAGCAAAGAGGAAGCTCTAGATCAATAGGTTCTATTATCTTAGTAAAGTCCACAGTGAAAAGGGGGCAGAATCAAGGTTTGAAAAGAGATGTTTGTACTTTAATTAAGGACAATCTAACTTCTCTTCTTCCCCACCTAGCTCCTATAATTCAAAAACAAAATCATTGTAATAAATATTAATATATAAGGAAAACCAATTCCCCCAAATATACCTGTCTCAATCTGCACCTTGTGTCTTTGACCTCACTGCAATTTTGGTTGGTCATTGCCTTGATTAGAGTTTGTGTCTTTCATAGCTGTTTCTTTTTACCATAATGTTATTATTGTGTAATTGGATTCTGGTTCTGCTTACTTCACTCTGTATTTATTCATACAAGTGAGATTTTGAACAATTTTATAGAGAGAAGGGTAATCCATAAAAAATAAATAAATAAATAAATGAATAAAGAAGAAGCAAAAAGATTGCCTTGCTACAATAAGAGTTCAAAGTGATCATAAGAAAAATTTCCAGTGTACCCACTAGGGGTAGTTATTTTCTAGGAGTCTTGACAGTAAAGCTTGACCCTACCAACTGTAGAGAGACAGTGGTAGAAATGGCAACTATATGGAAGGAACCATGTATTCAAGTGGTGAGAGCTCCTTGATTACATCCTTCCATATTTCACCATATATTTGTCACCACCACATAATCATTGCACCCCCCTTTTTTTAGTTCAAAAATTGTTTTATATCCTTACATTACATAACCATTACATGGTATAATTCTGCCGGGTACACCACTTAAAAGATAAACAGAGCAGCAATGTATTCACCAGTGGCATATAGATATGCATTATCTCTCACACATTATGAGCCACAAGCTCTAGAATTTTCAGAGCACACACATTGTCAGTATATTTCTAAAAATCAACTTGCATGGTTTGTTTAGAGCATTGCAGAATTAATGGTATTGTCACTTAACCCAATGAAGAGCTATCTGTAGGTGCAAGGGGAGTTGGCAAGCCAGTGAACTTACCATGAGTTAGTCACCTGGTGTGGTAAGGTTTGCATTTTCCCCATACTATCGAAACTGTACAGTTTAGCTACTAGTGATACAGTTTAAATGATTTTTAAGTAATACTGCCACACTCTTTAGAAAAAAAAAGCTTCACATAATGGTTGTACCTTATATTTTTGCAAAAAAAGAAAAAAAAGGGGCATAAAATCTGCGATGATTATGTGGTAAAATATGTAGGAAACTGGATTTCCCAGGAACGCTATCCACAGTGTTCTCTCACTGGCAACCCCAAGTTTAAAATTTCTTTCCATATAGGTATATGAAAATTCTGAATGTAATATAGTGTTAAAAAAAAAAGTCAAATGCCTTTTCTATGCCAGATGAATCCTCTTCCCATGGAAGAAATTATGATCTGGAGGCACTTCTACCCTGGAACCTTGATCTCCTAATTGTTCACTGTTTATCACCTAACACAATTTTAGGAAAGCCCCAGGCATGAATCACTTCTTACTCTAAATCCCTTTTCACCAGCTCCCCAACCTCCCTGACTAGTGCTTATCTTCCTTTATTTTTTTTCCACAGTCAGTTCTGGGACAATGAATTAGAGTCAAATCAACTGTGTCATGGTTCCTGAGTAGGGGAGAAGGGGAGGCTTCAATCTACTCCTTCATGGCTATATTCATTTTTCCCATTATTTCTTGAAAAAAAACTCTCTCTTCAATATCATATATGATGTCTCATCTTGATGAAAGGGATTATCCTTATCTTTTCCATTCTATTTGTATTCCTAAGATTCAGCATAGTGCTTGGCACTATATACTTAATCAATTTTTTTTTAAT
Organism: Pseudochirops cupreus; assembly: GCA_028627135.1. Lineage (NCBI taxonomy): Eukaryota > Metazoa > Chordata > Mammalia > Diprotodontia > Pseudocheiridae > Pseudochirops > Pseudochirops cupreus. Next base: position 481,752,579 of record CM053581.1, read on the forward strand.
TATTCATACATCCATCTTTAGAATTCTGATTCTTTTGCTAAATATCCAACTTGTAGATTTAGGTACCTAAAAGACACCTCAGTCAGCCATCCCTCATAAATCTACCCCTAGCTAGATTTATGTCCAACTCATCCCAATCAGATTGTTCACTCATATTTTTGCAAAGGTATCTCAGGAATACAGATTTCATTTTCTCTTGGTACTTATTTCAAATACTTAATCTCCCATCTAATTCAGAAATTCTTCCTTAGATTTAACAGGATTATCTTTCTGCAATCAAAAAAATATCTCTTCTTCTGAGGAATAGAGAACAACTGTTCTCTACCTTCTTCTCTAGTACAAACAAGCCTAATTCTTTAACCTAACCTTAAGAGAATCTATTTCATATCTTTTCACTACTTTGATCATTCTTATTTGGACTATTCTCAATTTTTTATAGCTGTTTCACACTCAAGAAACCTAAGGGTAGGTGGTCTTCTAATACGGTTTGACCAATGTATAATAAATTAATATGTTTCCTTTGGGTTTCTTCTCTTGTTGACACATGATAAAATGGATGGTTCACACTTGTAAATCATTTTAAGGTTTATAAATGATTCCCTCCCCAAATAATTTTGTGAGGCAAGTAGTATGATTGTTACTGTCAGGTTCTGAATGTTCAACTGGTCCAAGGTTAGGCACCATAGCTTTTAAACTATAGCTCTTGGAAACATCCCCAGTCCCTTTTCTACTCTACAATTCAACCTCATGGTGAGAAATTGGTGTGTGTAAATTGTACTGTTAAGGTCAGAGTTATGAGGGTTGGGTCAGACTCGAAAGAATTTATTTAGACCTTCTTTTTAGCCAATAGGAGTTTTGTTGCAAAAGCATATGGCCTCAGATTTAGCAAGGAGCTAAATAAAGGCATTGATATAGGAAAAGGATCAGACTTATATAGACAGAAAGCTCTACAGCCTGTGGGATGATTATGTAATTTTTAGGGTCTCTAATGTGGGTTGGAGATTTAGGGACAAGATGAGAAAGACGGATGACACAAGATAAAAAAGACAGCGGACATTTTATGACCAAGGATGGGAAGAGACAAAGAATTCCATTGTCCAGCAAAAGGGGGAAGTTTTATGATATTTCAATATAAGAAAAGAGACTTTAGGGTACTTTCAGATTAGAGAATAAAGTAGGAGCTTCATAAAGTACTCGAAAAGCAATCCTTAATATTTTTTTTTATCCCTTAGAGATCATATCAGTATTAGTTCTGCCATTGAACTTCTAGTTGTAGTACTTGTTGTTTGTTTTGAATAGTATCAATGTCAGGACTAAACAAAATTGTGATGTAAGCAGTGTCTTTTGTTTCATCTTCCTAAGTTGGACACTCTTTCCACTTTCAGTGTGCCTTTCCTCTCTTTCACATACCTAATACTGGCCTTTCAACTCATCTTCTAACCATATTTATTCTCAGGAAAGATCTGAGACAGTACAGTATGTTTGGGTGGGAAAGTATGCCTAATTAGAAATCAGTAGACCTGGGGTCAAATCTTCCCTATGACACTTACTAGTTCTATGACATTGGATAAATTACTTAATGTCTCTGAGTCTCAGTTTCCTCACTTGTAAAATGAAATGATTAGACAGAATGAGCTTTAATACCTTTCTACCTCTAATGCTATGATCTATGATTTCATGATAAACTCATTCCCACCAAGGTATAAATGTCTAACAATGACTTTAATTGTCTGATTTCTCAGTGAAATAGCTACAGGAATGGAAGAATTCTAAGCACAAGTATATTGGCAATGTGACATTCACAGCACCCACAGAGGCTATGAATGTGCTGGTGTAGTTCTGAATCACAAAAATGTAACTGACTCTCCACCTAGAAGATAGAACCAAAAAATTTACTCAAATACCAGAAAGCTGACTCCCAACACCAAAGAGCCAAATCCCAACACCAAAAAGCTGAATCCCAACATCAGGAAGTCAAATCCCTCATGGCAACCAAGAAGTAGGCACGTATAACCAATGCAGTGAGCACCAACATCCCCAAACTTTCCCTCTGACAGGCCTTCAAAATAAAACAGGCTCCCTTAAGCAAAAATGTCCCTCTCTTACTCATACTTGCTGTTCTGCCTCAGTGTTGCCTTCTCTCAGTTCTGCTCCTGCTCTCTCCCGCTCTCCCCTACGTGTTCCACTCTTTCAGTAAGCTCCTCCCATGGAACAGGTCTCCCATTGGCTCCACATGATTGCATTTGGCCTTTTAAGGACAGGGAAGGTCTTTAAATTCCTTTAGGCCTATTAAGGGGCAGGGAGAAACTCCAAATTCCCATTACTATTACAACAAGCCAGGACAGAGGGGCAAGCCTTTTGCTCTTCTGACATCATATCGCATATCCACTTCTACATAAGGCCTACCATAAACATATTGTGTAATATTTCTCACTTCATAAGCTTCCTTTCCTTTTCTCAAAAGGAAAAAAAGAAAGAAAGCCTGGTAATTTATAGGACTCACTCTGATGAAGTGCAGGCTCTGGGGAACAATGAGGTGCAGGCTCTGGGAACCATAAAAATGAAGAGGTCATCCATAAAGAAGGTAGGTTTAGGGTTACTGTGGAGACCCCAAAATGCCAACACACCAGGTCCTGCTGAATGAATTGTACTTGTCTCCTCTCAGCCAAAGAAAAGTAAAGTTTATTAATTGTACATTAAAAGTTCTCCATATTGGGTAAACTCGTAAGGAGCCTAGGTATCTGTGATGCTTGCATTGGGCAAGCAGGCCAGAGCAAGTCTGACACAGAGTAAATGTGTGCTAGGTCATTCCATGGTGCTCTCACACACCAAGTCTGTGCTGTCATTCTATGGTGCTATCACACCACATGGAGGGAAGATGGGGTCTTATGTCCAGAGGAATCTAGAAATGGTCTAGAGGAGGAGTTTGGGGATGGTCTTCAGGAGAAGTTAATGAGGCCAGTGCAAGGGAGGATTGATATTTTGATAGGCTCAAGGGTGGGAAGTAGATGGACAATGGAGGGCTAGGCTAGTAACAGAGGTTTGGGCCTAGCCACAATGAAAAACTTATGGCCTCTGCAAATGCCTCATCAAATGGGAAGATTTAATCAGACTTCAAGGGGTTTCCCAGAGCCTGTACTTCAAAGATTCAAGGAGAGCTCAAGGTGGGGTCCCAGAGCCTGCACCTCATCATTCCCCAGAGCCTGTACTTCATCCACTCTGTGTCAGATTATTCTATCCTGCTTGTGTTGACAAGAGTCACAAATTCCCTCTTCCTCTCCCCCTCCCCTCTCTAATAGAATATACTAGCAGAATATTGTCCCTTTTTCTATTGTGTTTCTTTTAAATGGTCTCTTTTCTTCCTTTTTTGTGCTCGGCCTTCTTCCTACTTAATTATGCAATTTCCTTCTTTGTGTTTCTAGCTTCTTTCTCATTTTAGAAGTATCACCTTTGAGACTGCTTTATTGTTATCTAGAATTTCCTGTATTTTTTTTCCAAGTTACTGTTGACAAGTTTAAGGTTAAGTATCCTATTTGGATTTCATAATTACTTAGGTTTTGTGATTAATGCAAGGATGAGCAGTTATTTTGGAAATAACTGCAGTCCTATACTTGAAGATTTATCCAAGATTCTCATAAACTACAAAAAATCAAAGACTTTTTGGAGGCTTAGTATATTTCCTATGAATAAACCTGCAATTTTGGATATATTATTTATGTTTTAGGGTTTATCACCTGTTTTCCAGGCATATCATTCTTTCCTGTGTTGGCTAACTAGACTCCTATCTGAACTTTACACAGGACACAAAATAATTTGTTACCCTGACCAGGATTAACAGTGAAACAAAGGAAAATGAATTGATCACTAAATGTTCATGGCCCTTCTCATATCTTAATGTGAGAAATTAGATCTTGTCTTTCAAAATAGGTTATTTTATGCCTACACTTAACCTGAGCTTTTGTACTATTAGATAGCAGCTCAATCTTTATGTATAATGTTAATTATAGAAATACAATTAGGATTGATATTGATTTTGAAGGTCTCATGGAGAGAGCTAAAGGATTGGGCTATATGGATTTGTCAGTGAAATATGAGTGATCTGAAATTTATTATAATACGTAGAAGGAAAAGGGAAGAAGTGAATAAGAAAGAGCTAGGCTTGGCTAAATTGAATGTGGGAAGTCAAAACAGTTTTCTCAGAGAAAGGCTAGACATTCATACTATCCTATGAGGAAGTTTGAATTCTTAGGACATGGTGGATAAGCATATTTTAATTGTATACTAAACTTAAATATAAGGACTGTGAAGGTGAATTAGGCCAGGTAAATCCCAGACAAGGTATTAGGAATGCTTTATGCTCATCCACCCTAATCCCCAGAAAACAAACAAACAAAAAAAAACAATCAAAACCTTGTCTAAGTGTCAGGAAACAAAAGCAAATTTACTTGCTATGATTTGGAAAATAGTAACCTGATTCTATCCATCTTGAGTCTTATCTTTCCTTATTCCTTAGAGTAATACAAGCTGTCTCTCCCTTCCAGGGCAGAATGACCTATTAACCTGGGCCTTCTTTCACATTCCACAATAACACTAGGTAGAAGATTCAGGACCAAACGCAATAGCCACTACTGACGCACCACCCTGCTGCCAGAGCCCTTCCTGGCCTTTGTTATTATTTTACTCATGTTCACTTTATGGCTCTCACCAAAGATATGACACTAAGTATCCTACCCCACAATCCCCACTACATGAACTGAATACTACCAAGGGCTGAAAACTCTATATATCAAACTCTTCATACACCAGCCCTATTTTCACTCTTCTAATATCCTTAGTTTTTACAAAGGGAATAGCGAGATAGTCATTACTGAATTTGGAGACATTGGAACTGAATTTGAATGTTGGTTCTGGCACTGACTATGTGTGTGCCCTTGGACAAGTCAGTTAACCTCTTTGGGCCCCATCTGTCTTATCCAAAAAATGAGGAGATTGGACTAAATGTTATCTAAGAACCCTTTCAGATTCACAAATATGAAATTAACTGGTCTCATCAGTTGACACAGTAGCAGTTAGAATTATGGAAGAGGTGGGCCTACTGCTCTAATTTGCAATGATAGGATATGGGCTTTGGGAAACCCCTTGAACTCTGATTGAATCTTCCCACTTGATTAGGCATTTACCTGAGACCATAAGCCTTTCATTATAGCTAGGCCTCAAATCTCTGTTACTCTTTACCTAGCCTAGCCCTCCATTGTCCAGATACTTCCCACCCTTGATCCTATCAAGATATCTATACCCCAATAGGTTACCCTTAAATTAACCTAGCCCTCCATCTTGTGTCATCTCCAGGTAGCCTTCAGCTATTTCCTACCTTTAATCCCATTCCTGGAGTCTGACCTCAGTAGTCAAGATCCTCCTTAGACTCCTCCTCAATACCCTCCCTAAACTCCTCCTCTAGACCACCCTCAAATCCTACCACAATCTTTCTGTAAGATCCATCTTGCCTCCATGAAGGTGCTGAGATGAATCTAGTACAGACTCAGTCTGTGTCGGATTATTCTGGCCAGCTTGTCACTACAAGCTTCACTGATACTTAGGCTCCTTAAGAGTCTACCCATTAAGGGAGATCTTTAATAAACTTTGTTTTACTTTGACTGAGAGAAGACTTGAGTCAAATTCAGTCAGCAGGACCTGACATGTTGGTATTTTAGGATCTCAAGCCTTAAAACCCTAAACCTCAATGGAATGATAAAACCTGTGCAATCTTCTCTTCTACTTCCATATCTTCTTTCTCCTCTTCATCATATTCCTATAGAGCCCAGCTTCCTGGGATACAGGAAGTTTCTGTAATCCAATCTGTGTTGGTAATATTCAATGAAGGCAATGCTTTGGGGCCCTGGAGGAAGGAAGTGTTTCAGTGTTTCCATAGACAGCAACAGTTTACTAAGATGGTTATCCTCCATGTGAATGACACTAGGGATCTGTTTCTGGGAGACTGAAGGATAGGAATGTGCCTAGTTTGTGCTGTCCTATTATATGTTGAGGACTTGAATGTTACTGGGGTTGAAAGTACCAATAATATGTAAGATCTGAGTTAAGATATGAGTCTCTCCAGACTAGCTCCCCAGACCAACATGACTTAGGGGGAATTATGTCTAAAAGTTTAGAGGAAAAAGTTAATTTTTACTATATAATTGGAGTAAAAGTTAATTCTGTTGAATTGGTTAAATAGAATAGAAATGCCAAACACTGTCTCCTGCTCAGTGGAGACCAGGAACATAGCAAGTGAGGGCTCAAGCTGATGGCCCAGAAAAGAGACTCCCCCCCATGACTTCAGAGTATATGAAAACATGTAGGGACAGGATGGGGAATAAAAAGTCTGACCTTGAGAGAGTGGGGCAGCCAACCCTGTTACAGAAGCATGAGTCTTCTGGGTATTCATTTGTAGGTTTTAAAAGGACATGCAGATCCTTTTGCTAATATCATGTAATTACGGTCTGTTTGGTATTCATGCTAATGATGTGATTTTAGAGTCAAGTAGGATGAAGGATTTGTTAATTATGTTATGGGGTTCCTTCTTACTCTGCTTATAGACTGACAATATCGTGGCCTATAAATCATCATTCCTTACATAGTTGTTGTCTCCATTATTGGAATCTGAGCTCTTAGGGGATTGGGGAATTTTTCCCTTTTGTTGTATCCCTAGTGCTGGCCTGTCACATGATAGGTGCTTAGTAAATGTTTGTTGATGACTTTACATGATCTACATATCCAAAGGGAATCACTTTGTGGTAAAGATGAACAGCTACTGTGGTGGGGAGAAAAGGTTTTATGTACCACCATAGATGGAATATATTATATGATTACAGCAAAAACCCAAACCACAGGCAGTTTGGAGAGAACCTCTTGGGAAATCCTTAGGGTAATGCTGCTGTTCTTAATGAAGCCAGAGAAAGCTATCCTCTTCTACCATTTTCCCAACACTTGGGAAATATAATGCCAGTTTTTATATAAGAAAAATTCATAGTAGTTAAAAAAAGGAATCATAAGGATGAGGGTAAGAGTAAGCCATTTTATTGATTAATAAAACTCAATTCAATGAAATTAAAACCAAAAAATGTCAGGGAGGACTTGGGAAGCAGGTAATATAGAAGACAGGGAAGGAAAACAGCAGAGTATGTAAGGGGAAAGAAAAAAGAATGTACCTATGCCAGTAAACCATTTAATGAAAACTAATAGTTTTACAGGAATCACAGACAGTGTGTTGGAGTGGGTAGAAAGTCAGCCTCAGATTCTTAAAGACTTAGGTTCAAGTTCTTTATCTGATATACTGTCTAGTGTGACCTGAGTCAAATCCCTTAAATCCCCAATGCCCCAAGCTCTGAGATTATAAACTGCAGAGAGAGTGAATTGTTAGACAGTCTTCTCATGTGCAGTTTCCTATAATAATGACATTACAGAGGAAAAGACAAAGTACATTTTTACTTAACAACTCGAATTAGCATAAATTGTAAGAGTTGGTTTGAGGTCAAGTGAACTATTTTCAAAGTTCAGATTTCACAAACTATTAGATTATAATTTCTTTGAGGGTGGAGACTGGCTTTTGCTTCTTTTTGCATGCACAACACAGCACAGTGCCTGGAACATAGTGTGTGAGATGAAAGAGTTCAGAGTCTGAATCTAAAGTCAGAAAAGGTCTTTATTCTTTTTCATGAGAAAGGACCCTGCCCCTGTTGCCCACATGGCGGCAGGGAGAGGGCAACTGGTAGAAGCCAGCCCATAGTTATATAATCTTCCAATGCAGAAACCCAACCCCCCCAAGTGGCCTTCACTCTTATTGGTAGGGGGGCTGACCCACAACCTAAGCTCGGGAATCTCTCTGAGACAAAGGACCCGGAAGCATGTGGGTGTCCAATGAAACCAGTCTTAACCTTATTTGGCTATCTTTTGCTGAGTTGGCTCTGGGGGAGGGTCTCCATTGCTCTAAGCCCCAGATTGTTAGGTCAGGTGACCTAACCCTAGGCCTAGTGAATACTGAAGCCATTCTAGATTTGATTTTTCAGAATGGGGAAACTTCACTATAAATTATCCCTCACAATAGTAACATGCTTGGTAAATGTTTATTGATTGACTGACTGAATTTTGTCCTAAGATTGCCTTTGAATTCACATTTCCACAGACAGAGATCTATATCTACTTATCTATCGATGGACATGAATAAATTGATACATTATGATATGATATAGAAAAATTAATGGTATAAAAAAAGCTTCAAGTTCAGTAAATATTTGCAAGAATTTTTAAGCCCTTTTAATGGAAAACTCAGGGGGATTTTCATGTAATAAAACTTGTCCTATTATTATTGAACAACTTGATTCACAACTATTTTAATCATTAAAGCTAAAAATTTGGAATAATGGCTTTGAACTTTCAGATGTCCTATTTTTTCATTGCTTTCTTATTAATGTTAAAGAGAAAAAAGATAAACTATCTCAATATCTTGGTATTAAACACACTTGAAAGACTAAGTTCAGTGCTAAATTATGCTATGTCTATTCTGGCTATGTACATGGCAGTACAGGGTATTGGTAGAGGGAGATTACTCATACTGAAGTTCCCTACCTCAGTGGAATCTTAGAACCCATCCCTATTACTATGATGAAATGAACACCATATTTTAGATCAAGATATACCAGATATTAAATTATGACTCTCTTAGTTGAAATACAATTAGAAATTGTACCATTTCATTAAACATGGCATTCCTTAGTATCACATTTGAAAGATAACCACTTCTATGCTAAATAGTATTATTTTACTACTATACCTATTCTAGTATTTCATTGCCTCCTCTCATTTCATTGTCATATTCCATACAGTCATCCACTCCAACTACCTTCTTATCTGTTGTTACACTTACCTCCAGATACCAAACATTGGTAAAGTTAATATGCTCAGCTGTCAGACTTCTGCCCTGGCACTGAACTGTCATGATGGGTGAATGAGTGACCATATGGTAGCTAGTGGGCCTTGGACAGGTTGTATTTTATGTCTCTTCTTTTTATTCATCCTCTACTTTCCACCTCTTTTTCTGGGAATGATAATAGAATCAATGTAATCATTATTTTTCTGGAAAGGTCATGTCAATCAACTGCCTTATGAATACTAGTCAATTCTTTGACAACCCAAAATAAAATGCTCTTCTTTGACCAGCTCTCCCTTATATTTGTTATCTCTCTTAATAGAATGCAAACTTCTTAAGAGCAAGGATTGCCTTATTTTTGTGTATGTATCCCTAACACTTAGCAGAGTGCCTAGCATATCATAATCACATCATGTTTTCATTCTTTCATTCCTCTCCTAACTCCCTCAACTCTGTCTCATTGTAGCCTCAATAATTCCTAAAATAGTTTTAAAATAATAATTGAAGGAACAAAAGAATTTTCACACCCCCATGCCAAAGTTTACACAGACACAGACACACACACAGACACACACACACACACACCTCTTTCTCTGTTCATTGATAATGTTTTCTTTAGTTAAACATTTCCCCACTTCCTACAATTCTATGTGTAAATAGGTCTTGGATTATAAATCATATCAGCTTAGTTTTAGAGGTAGAAGGAAGGGAAGCCAGCTACTGTACTAGGAACTTAACACATATTATCTTATTTGATCCTTGAAAAGACTCTATGAGATAGGTACAGTTATAATTTGCATTTTATAGCTGAGGAAACTGAGGTAGTTAGAGGTTAATTGACTTACCCATTGCCCCATAGTTAGTAAATGTCTTAGGCTGGATTTGTATTCTGGTTTTCCTAACTCCATGTTCAATACTCTATCCACTCAGGTAGCCTTTGTTTTTTTGTTGTTGTTGCTTTTTCCTTTCGCTTTATAGATCAGAAAGCTAAGGCCCAAGGTAGTGGACAATAGGTAGAATACCAGGCATGAAGCTGGGCTTACCTGAGCTAAAATCTTGCTTCATGTATTTACTAATTCCATGACTGTAGGCAATGAGTTTAGCCACACTCAGCCTCAGTTTCCCCAACTGTAAGAAAGAAATAACAGTAGCAACCCACCTCATCAGTTTGGTGCAAGGATTAAATGAAATAATTTACATGAAGTGCTTCACAAACCTGGAGGTACATATGAATGTTAGTCAGTGGCCTAAGTGACATTCAACCCAAGCTCCTCTCTCTGCATCGTGTCCCTTTGTTGCACAACACTGCATAATGATTCCCCAGCACAATCTGATTCATGCTTTAAAATTGCCCATTATAGTTTGTAAATGCTATGGAAATGACTATTAAATTGAGTTGTATTTCAGTAACTTGAAAAAATATGATCTGTAGAGGTCTCAGAAATATTATTGTCACTGACATTAATTTGCAAAAATACACATTTCTTTGCAAACTAAAAATAGTGTTGCCAGGCAACTATTTAAAACACAAGAATATCACTAGGTGAAATTAAAATACTTATCCTGCTTAAAAACATATGAAGATTTATTCTATCCTAACAACTTGGAAGCAATTTGTCCTGGCCAATTTTGAAATCATCAACTGGGAATCATTAGAGAGGTCATCCAAGTCTTGAATTACCTGAAATACATTTTTCTCCCTATGAATAGAATGTGAAGACATAGGAACAATGTGTGAAGCAATGTCAATTGTGTTTAATTATTCATTACTCTTCTGAGTCAATATTAGTATTCTGCAGGACTCTGGAGTAATATTGAAGCTCTGTGGTGTTGGTGATGTTTCCAGTTCTAGTTTGTTCTTTGAAGCATATGCCTTTGTACACAGACCCTTTCCTAAGGGAAAAGGGAATATTAGCAGGCCAGCAGAAATGGTAATCATGTTGAAAGCGCAAAGCAAATGATGAGGTGTTCTAGTGGGATACTGAAAGAAAGCAAGAACAGGGTTTAATTACAGTCTGCAATTCTACAAACTGTGGAGAGAGAGAAACCTTGACTCTGCTTGGCATTAATCTGTGAGTCATTATTAACTTTCCAGTAGCCTTTCAGTGATACAAAAGATAAAGCTTCACATAAAAGGAGCTATGAATTTTGGTTTGGTGATTCCAAATACACTAACTGCTTTATTAAATAAAATGTCACCTGAGAAATATCAGAGGCTATTATGCAACTCCAAAATAGATGTTTATACTTCTATTTATTTGGAACTACTGTATTACAAATGCCTATTGAAGGAATGCAAAAGAGAGAATTATTTGCACTTCATTTAAACTAAAAAACAAGTTTGAACTGTTGTAAAAGTTGGAAACTGAATTTTCTCCTTTGGGAAGGGAGGAATTCAGATTAAATTCTTGATTAATTATTGCAAATAACCATCTTCATGCTAAATTTAAAAATTCTGGCAAAGGTATGTAAGCAACATTTCTAATAGAACTTAGATGGGATGAAGTTTTCTAATGACTTATTAGGTTCAAATCTTTTTTGCAAACAATTTATCATCTAAAGCAACGTGGGAGGATTAGGGCTCAGCTGTCATAGACAATAACAGATGCAGATTTGGAAGCATTGTCATCTACATAATGGTTTCTACATAAAATCAAAAAAGTACAAATCATAAAAGACAAAAGAATATATTCAACTTTATATTACCATGATAATCTCTCCATATTAATTAGATTCTGGAATTCTCCTTAAATTGGATCTAGTAAAAACTGATTGCTCTAAATCATCTGTCAAATTATTGGAAGCAAAAAAAAAAAAGAAGGCCCTAGGGGAAGATCTACTACGATAATCTTTTTTTAACTGGTCATGAATGGTTGACCCTTGGTTGGCCAAAATATATATCCCAATTAATTTTTACCATTCTCTCAGAATGAAATCAAAATATAATCTGCTGAATTTGATTCTTCATTAAAGGAAAATTTCCATCTCTTCCAATTTACAGATCTAATATTCTGCTAGACTTCCCCTCAAAAGTCGATGCCAACTGTCTTGTCAAAAAATTGAAAGATTCTTTCTCCCACTCTAATAAAAAAAAAAAAACCAGTAAAATACACAAATGTATTTTAGTACATTTATGTGGTAGTAAATGGTTCATGTGTTTTTCATTCACTATCTCATTTGATCCTTGGGAGGAAACTGAGGAACACAGGGCTGAAATAAGCTTGCTTAAATAATTCAGTTGATAAGTGGAGAAGTAGGAATCTGAATGTTATTTATTTAAACTTGAAAAAGTTATTGCTCTTTGTATTATAGCACATGTTCCATGAGTTGGAAATAAGTTTGGAATATATTTTTTTCTGTTGTCACACAGTGAAGAAAATTTTATGATACTTTAAACAAAAAGGTGACTATGGTAGTCACTTATCTGAGCTGGTTCAGTAGAAGGAATCTGATCCACAATAGAATAATAATCTCACCCCTGCTTTATATGTGCCTTATTCAGTGGGTTTATTCAAGGACTCCTGAGTTCTGGAAAGAGTTCAAAGAATGGATACTCATTCCCTTGATTGGTATATTTTTTTTTCTTTTGGCAGGACTGGCTTATAAACTAGGTACATAGGGGGTTACCCAATCAAAAATCAAGTCTCCAGTCCCACTTGTTTCCTAAATTCTACCTCTTCAGACTTGCTATGTTTTCTGTGCCCTGTTCATGTAATCTTGATATAATAAAGTTGTTTCTTTTTTTTTAAACTTTTATTTATTTTAGTTTACATCATTCATTTCCACGAGATTTTGAGTTACAAATTTTCTCCCGATCTTTCCCCTACGCACCACCCCAAAACAACCATCCCATTGTATAACACCTCCCCCAATCTATTCTCTTCTATGTCCTCCCCTGTCACCCCTCTGACTTTCCGTTATGGCAGGATGGATCTCCCTACCACAGTGCCTGTGCTCCACAGTGGGCATATTGTGAGAGACTGTATTACATGTCCCTCCTTCCTATCCCC
>CM053581.1:481766011-481793044 GCA_028627135.1 Pseudochirops cupreus
AACCAGAAGGCAAAATAGAACTTGAAAGAATTCACCAATCAACTCTTGAAAAAGATCCCTCAAAGAAAACTCCTAGGAAGATTACAGCCAAGTTCCAGAGTCCCCAGATCAAGGAGAAAATATTACAAGCTGCCAAAAAGAAACAATTTGAATACTGTGGAGAAATAATTAGGATAACCCAGGATCTAGCAGCTTCTACATTAGGGGATTGAAGGGCCTGGAATATGATATTCCAGAGATCAAGGGAGCTAGGATTAAAACCAAGAAATCACCTACCCAGCAAAATTGAGTATAATGTTCCAGGGGAAAATATGGTCATGCAGTGAGGTGGAGGACTTTCAAACATTCTTGCTGAAAAAACCCGAACTGAAAAGAAAGTTTGACACTCAAATACAAGAAGCATGAGAAGATAAACATGGAAAAGAAATCATAAGGAACTTATCAAAGTTGAACTATTTACATGCCAACATGGAAAAGTGATCATTGTAACTTATGAAACTTTTCTCATTATGAGGATAGGTGAAGGTAATACAAATGTGTACATACATGTACATACACATATGTCGATATAGTTGAGTTTATATGTCCATACAAACACATATCTGAGTATGTGTATATATGAATCCATAGAGGGCACAAGATCAATTGAATAGGAAGGGACAATACTATAAAAGGTGAAATTCTGTGGTGGGAGAGGATTAGAATGAGAAGAGACAGGGAGAGACAGAATGGGGTTAATTATCTCCTATAAAAGACGCAAGGATAATTGTTACAATGGAGGGGAAGAACAGGAAGGGAAAATGGAAACGGTCAACCTTGATCTCATTGAACTTGGCTTAGGGAAGGAATGATATAAACTCTAAATTGGGTATCATGCCACACAGGAGAGTAGGGGGGATGGGATTGAGACGTGGGTGACAGAGGGGAGGGCAGGTTGGGGGGAGAGTTGATGGAAGTACACACTTCTATGAAGGGACAGGTACAGGGACAGGGTAGAATATAGAAGAAGGGGAGGGGTGGGATAGGAAGGAGGGACATATAATCAGTCTCGTACAATATGCCCACTGTGGAGAGGTTCTGCGTAATTACACATGTACAGACTGTATTTAATTGCTCGTCCTTCCAGTGGGAATGAGTGATGAGGGAGGAAGGGAAAGAATCTAGAATTTAAAGTTGTATAATCAAATGTTAAAACATATGTATATATATATATATAATTATTATTATTAACTACATCCAACTGGGAATTAAGATACACAGGCATTGTGGTAGGGAGATCCATCCTGCCCTACCAGAAAGTCAGAGGGGTGAGGGGGAGAATATAGGAGAGAACAGATTTGGGGAGAGGTTATACAGTGGGATGGCTGTTTTGAGGTGTTGTATAGGGGAAAGATGGGGAGAAAATTTGTAACTCAAATTCTTGTGGAAATGAATGATGTAAACAAGAAAATAAATAAATTAATTTTTAAAAAAAGAGAGACAGAAGGCCTTAGTAGTCTTAATTTAGATTTGGTTTTCACTCATTCCCCTTGTCTGATTTTTTTCCTGGTCCTAGCTGTAGCAGCAGAGTGGAAAATGCTGGGTTAATCAGCTGACTGTGCTTTCTTTTGCATCTGTACTGAACCAGTTCAAACCCATTCCACTCCTGGGGGAAAATGACCCAAAGTATTTGCTATACTAGTCCAATGTATTCATATGCAGACAATGGAAAATCGTGTTATGGTGTATACAATATTCTTTCCTTACTTTCTCCTTCCCTGCCCCCTCCCTGTTTTCCATAGTCTCTTGAACATCATTATAACTACAAGTTTAATCTAGCAAATATGCTTTAATAACAAAAAAAGAAGTAGTAAAAGGCAATTTACTTATTAAAGCTAATTTTCTTTAATATGCTTATTTACTCCACCATTCTATCAAATCGCTGTTGTGTTTTTTTTAATGACCTCAGTTCAGTTTTTGCCTCAACAACCTTGCTTCAGAGACATCTTTTCATGTTTATAAAACTTTGTGAAGAAAAAGGGAAGGTGAGGAGGGAAAACCTTCCACTTTCTACTTCTTGCGTTATATCAAAAAGTTCTTTTGTCTTTCATTTTCACTTAACCTTCTTTCCCTATCATCATATGGGTTGATGGAAATAGTAATTTGTGTTGTTTATATTATTCAAAGATTTTTTTTCATATTTGCCCTACCTTCTTGATATTCTTCTTCAGTAAATTCTTTATGCTAAGAGCCAATGCTGATGACTTTTTATCTTTTATATGGATTTATACCCTATAACAGGGAATTAATTTTAATTCCACTCCTTTGTGAAAATGTACCAGATAGTGTCCCCATTTCTCAACCTATCTGATACTTAGAGTCATTCAGCTATATATTACATGGGATAAAAATATGGTCACTTTGAATGCCAAGAATATATGGACTATATACTTTAGTTCTTTCTTTTACGGGTGGTTAAACCTAATGTTGTTTTGGAGTAACTTAATGTCTCAGGCTATTTCAAAGAGTAATATTCAGCAAAACGGAAATCTGCTTGCCGTGAACTTTCTGTTTTGCTTTTACTGAGAATGACTATTTTAAAGGAAAGACACTTATTTCCTTAATTTATTTCCCTAATAATGTAATCAAGCCAAAATATTTTATGGAAAGGCATTATTTTCAAAGAAATTACATCCCAAAATTCAAGATATTTTATTGAGGACATTAAAATAAAGCTGAGAAATTGGAGATCAGTGCCTAGTACAGTGTTCAAAGGCTTTTCAATGCTCAATAAAATGTGTTGAGTTTGCTAGGACATTTAGAATTATGCAGTTTCTTCACAACCTGATTTTCCTATACCATCAATTTAGCCGATAGGAGAAAATTCTAATGTTTCCCTTTCTCTTTTGATCTGCTCCTTGAAAATAGCATAGCATTCTTCTTTTAGAAGTTTCAAAGACCTGCTTTAGTATATACAACAGAATGGTTATAGTACAAGTAATTTTAAATATCATGAATATGATAGGAATTCCTAGGAAGAAGAAATCAACCTTTTAAAGAATCATCAAGGAATGTTTCAAGAAGAAGCTGAAATGACTTATGCGGGATTTAAAGGACTGGTGAAGGTTTAAATTCATGGGGTTTATAAAACTTTAGAGTTTTTCATTTAATCTTCTATTTTAACTCTTTAGTACTATAACCATCCTGTTGTATATACTAATGCAGGTCTTTAAAACTTCTAAAAGAAGAATGCTATGCTATTTTCAAGGAGCAGATCAAAAGAGAAAGGGAAGCATTTGAATTTTTTCCTATATTGCAGATGGGACATGAGTTTACAGGTATACAATATCCACAGTTTTATTCTAAAGCCAGTCTCTCATAAATGTTTTTGGGAAGTTTGAGTATATGAATACTGGGTTAAATAGTTTTCTTTTGTTTTACATCTCTTGTGTCATATAAGTTCCACATTAACAGTAGTAAGTAGAGGGTAAAATACTGAACATCTTTTGTTCTGGTCCATAAAACATCCTGTCTACATGAAGTCTTCTGTAAATGTCAAATATGAACAAAAAGATGTGTTCCATCTACATGATTTTATATTCCTTCAACACAGACTTGTCTAGTCTCTTTAGACCTCTTGAAAAAGTAAAGATCTTAAAGTGATAATGCTAAATGTCCATGAATCCAGCCAAGTTTTAGACATGATGATACATTCAATTAATTATTCCAACTATTTGTAGTTTTGTAAATACCTAAATTAATTTTCCTGAGGTTGCTTTCAATTAATTCTCTTAAGAAGTTATACCTCAAAGGGAAAGTAATCAATATATTTGTGATTTATTTATACTGAATTCATCCAGATGCTGTTTCTAAGAGTTATTGCACATCCAGTGCTTTGAGCTTTTAGAAAAGGCAATGTCACTTTGAAAAATGTAAATTATCTCAGCCAGAAATATTTAGCTTCTGATAATAAACTGATGCTATAGATCTGAATGCCCATTTTGTCTCTATCTGAATAGAGAAGAAATTCAAGAGTAGCTTAGGAAAAAAGGTGACTAAAATATACAAAAATTAGCATAAAGTATGAAAATAACCATTCCTAATGTGAGAAAATGATCATTTTTGTATGTGATGCATGATGAAATAATGGTAACAGAAGCTTCTTTATATCCTACCAAAAGTTCTCTTCTGTTGGCTCATCATAGATTAGAGCTAATGTTATGTTCTCAAAGCCTGTCTCACCTGAGAAAGAACTCTGGTAGGTACTACTAAAATGGAAAAAGATTTATATGTGGGCCCAGGAATATATTGTATATCCCTATGACTTGCTTACCTAAGTTCAGAGGTGTGGATATTCAGGGAGGACTAGCACCTCTGGTGTGAAGGCTTGCTGAACTGCTTTCAGAGTAATAAAAAAAAAAACCCACAAATAAAAGCAATAGCATTCCCCCCACCCACCCAGTACACACGCATTCTTTATCTCTCTCTCTGCCTTTCTCTCTCTGTGTCTCTGTGTCTCTAGCTCTCTCTCTGTCTCTTTCTGTCTCTCTTCTTTCATTTTGGATGAGACAGTGTAAATTTCATAGAATAAGCAGGCATGGATTGGTTGTGACTTACATCTTGGATCTCATTATGTTTACTCTAAATCTATCCCTCTTTCTTGCTACTTCATTTCGATAAAGTAAACTACTACCCTTCCAGTCACCCAGCTTAAGCACATCAGGGTCATCTTTGACCCATCACTTTCCTTCACCCTCAATGTTCAATCACTTGCCACTCTTTGCTGTTTTTATCATTATAACAACTATTGTATCTGTGCCATTTCTTTACTCATTCAGCCACTAACTTGGTGCAGACCATCATTGCCTTAAACATCGACTATTACACTCACTTTCTAATTGTTCTCCCTGCCTCAAGTCTCTCTTCATTAAACTCTGTCCACTGTGTAGAGCAATCTATGCCCTACATAGGCAATAAAGCAATATTCCTAACGCACAAGTTTGACCTGTTGTTCCCATTTCTAATAAACTTCAGCAGCTCTGTTTGACTCTAGGATATAATTTCATTTTTATGTCATCTTTTTAAAATACCTATTTTGGGTAATTTTTGTGATGCATATTATTATTGTTAGAATCATACATATATATTTGATATATATATATGTATAATTTATGATAAGTAATAATTGCTAGTAGCTAGCATTTATATAGCACCAACTATCTGCCAGGAACTATGCTAGTCTCTTTATAAACATTATCTTATTTGATCCTCCCATCAAAGCCTGAGAGGCGACATTATTATCTCCATTTTAAACTTTGGGAAATTGAGGCAGAGAGAGGGTAAGTGACTTGTTGAAAATCAGACAGCTAATTAGTATCTGAAGCCATATTTTAACTCAGGTCCTTTCTTTACATCCAGTTCTTTATCCACTGACTGATAGCTGCCTTTAAGTAAATGAGAAAATATGTACATATTGTGTTATATACTTAAACTTATTAAAAATGAATCTGTTGCATAATCACAAAAAGAATTTGTTGATAACTGTTATAAAGCAAAAAGGGGATTTAGTGTGCATTTGTGGGTGGTGTACGTACACCAATGAAGCAATGAACTGAGTGTTTTTCTTTGTTGATTCATAAGTGAAGCATAATATTATTATCTTTAAAAAACAGGCAAAAGGGGGCTAAGGTAAGGTGACTCTTCCTTATTTACTAGGTACTAATAAGACAAATAAAGCTGTCAGAATCAATGTTTATGTGTCTGTATATGTGTGTGTATGTGTGTGTACATACTATACTTTTTTCTGGGAAAGAAAAATAATAATGAAAAATGCTTCTCTAGAACTTTATTAACCTCTAATATAGGTAGCAAGGTGGAAGCTAAGTGATACAATGGATACAGTCCTGGGCCTGGAGTCTAAAGAGCCTGAGTTCAAATTCAGCCTCAGAGAATTACTAGATTTTTGACTCTGGGCAAGTCACTTAACCTCTATTTGCCTCTTTCCTCATTTGTAAAATGGGGTTGTTGTGAGGATCAAATGAAATAATAACTGTAAAGCACTTTGCACATGGCAAGCATGATATAAATATTAGCTATGAACATTATTATTCACGTACATCATTGAGTATCATGAGCTTTGATTAGATAGTAATAGATACTTTCTGATTATCTGCATACCTTGCTGTATGATTGCCCACCATGCATTCCAGACCATTGTTCTCCATGCCAGGTTATCCCAATCATAGTCTTCTCCCTAAATCTCCCAACCCCCACACCGAGAAACTGCTTTCTAAGTCTAGCTCTGAGAATAGTAATCAAATAAATAATACCAATCATGGTAAGAGTATGTCAATAGTTTTCCCTATTATGCTACTCGATGTTTCCTCTTAATTTCTTGTCCAAAATACCCCTTTCTGGTCATTACTCCCCTTTATGTGTTGTTTTCTCCATTATAATTTAAGTTCCTTGAGGTCAGAGAATATGGTTTTTTCATTATATTTATATCCTTAGTGTTTAAAAATGTGAAAAGCATATAAGCACTCAGTAAATGCCTTTAAATGCATTAATTAATAAAATTCAATGTATATACAATAAGCAAAGAACCTTTTAAAAAGGCAGAAGAAATTTAAGGTTCCTCCTTGTGAGAGAAAATGAATATTTTTGTCAGGAAAGTTAAAATAATTTCCATCAAGTAAAAATCTTTGTTTTCATATGTTAGCGGTTACAAAAATACTTGATTTCTTTAAAATGTAATGGTAGTAGTTAAAGTAGTTAATCTGTAGGGAAATTTGTTCAAGAGAAAATATTTCCTGAAAAAAAAGTATTAAATAACTGTGTGAAAAATTATCTAGTTGACATGAAAGGTTCTTTCTAACTCCAAGATTCTGTATTTCTGTGTTAGAGGTGGAAGAATTAAAAAGATGATTCAAAAATTGAGATATGCCTAAGTCCGCAGCTGTGTCAATTGAACAGAGTCTGCCAAAAAAAAAAGAACAAAAACAAAAGCAAAAAACATTATTTGATGCTGCAAATTCTCATTAGAGTTCTTTATTTCCTCTGTGTTGTTTCTCTAACCTTACTCTGTATATATGCCTCCTATGCACATTCTGTCTGTCTTTCTCTCTGTTTCTCTCTGTGTCTGTGTCTGTCTGCCTGTCTCTGTCTCTCTCTCTTTCCCTCTCCCTCTCCCTCTCTCTTTGTCTCTCTCTCTATCCCCACTCCCCATCATTCTCAACTTTCAGACTTTGAGTCTTTGCCTCAGACTCTGTGTAATGGTAATAAGATTTAAAGATCTTCCATGCCCCTTGTATTGGCAAGCAAACAAGCATTTAGCACCTTGTTTCAAATTCATGGTTGTGTCAAGTATTAAGATCCAGAACTTGTGAATCCCACAGTTGGATGAACTTGCTGATGTAACAGGAAGGTATGGAACAGGGAGGAGCTAATACCATATATAAGGAAAAGCCCAAGCTAGAGAGCCAGAATTTCTTCTGAGAGCTGCTAAGAACTTCTGAGAGCCAGCCAGAACTGCCAGGAATGAGAACTGCTGGGAGCCAGCAGCATGGAGGTTGAGGAGCTACCATGAGAGAGGAGAAGAGGATCCTTGCTTGAGGGAGCCTATTTTGTTTTGAAGGCTTGGGAATGTGGGTGTTCACTGCATTGACTATGTCTACCAACTTCTTGGTTACTATAATGACTTTGACTTTTTTGTTTTGGGACTCAGTTTTCTGGTATTTGAATAAATACTTTGGTTTCCATGTGGAGAGCCGGTTACATTTTGTGATACATAACTACACCAGCATATTCATAGCCAATGTGGGTGCTATGAAGATCATGTTGCTGGTACACGCTGTCTTTGTCTTCACCTTCACCTATGTCTCTCACTCTCCCTTCCCTTACACCTTTTCTTGTTACTTCAACTGATCATTTCTATTTCACTCTGGAATTTTTCTCCTTGAAGAATTCTGGGCTCTGAACCCTAGGTTATGTCTACCCTCTTTGATCTTTTGAATCCCTGATATTGCCTTGTCCCTGGGCCACACCTTTCCTCATATGTTCCCGGGCTGC
The DNA here is from genome assembly GCA_028627135.1 of Pseudochirops cupreus. Lineage (NCBI taxonomy): Eukaryota > Metazoa > Chordata > Mammalia > Diprotodontia > Pseudocheiridae > Pseudochirops > Pseudochirops cupreus. The sequence goes on from CM053581.1 coordinate 481,774,058, forward strand.
TAACTTGATACTTTAGTTGTAAACCCTAACAGAGAGTAGTCCTTTTAATTATAAGAGCCGATAGGACATAGCAGAATGAACTGAACTTTGACCCTTGTGCTTTTGTTTAAATTTATGCCATCAGCAGCTATTTTGTTAACTGGCATTGGTGATCACTTTCACTCTATTTTTCAATAGCACCATTTGCTTTTTATTGCTGTTAGAAATATTATAGCATTTATGCTTAATATAATTCTTGCTGCATAGCCTAAATTCAAATTGGATCTTTGCATTCAACGAAGATCTCTTGAACTCTAAAATTTAATGTGTATCATATTAATCAGAAATGATTAGTCCCACCTGGTGATTTCAGATAAGTGTATAGAGCTGGTATTTTATAGAATGTATCTCCCATGAATAAAAGAAGCTGTTTCTATAGTCCCAGTATCTCAGGGAATGGGATTTGAAGATTGAAACTGTTTTTTAATGGTAGAAAATTTAAGAAGACAAAGTGCTAAATCTTTGAAGTGGCATTTTCTATTACTAAATAAAGGGGGAAAAATTAGGCCAATGCCTTTTTTCTTACCTTGAGCAAAATTATTTCTTAGATTGCACTTACCTAGGGGTAGGTGGAAAGACTTCTATACAAGAAGAAACAAGAAATGGATTTTAGTACCAACTCCATTATTAACAAGATGTGTGATCATGAACATGGCAGTTAAACTCCATGTTTTTCAATTTTCTTGTTTTTAAAATTCATGTGCATTTGGACAAGGTAAGCTTCCTATTACCTTTAGGATAAAATATAATACTTCTGTTTAGCTTTTAGTGCCTGTATGGAAGAGTAAAAATTAAACTGGATTTGGAGTTTGGGTCAAATCCCAGATCTGCTAGTTATTAACTTTTTTAAACCTCATTATTCATTTCTTGCCTTCCTATAATTCTGTAGTCCAACCAAACCAACTTTCTTGCTGTTCCTTACAAAAAATGCTCTATTTTCCATCTCTGTGCCTTTGTCTGGCTGTTCACCATATCTGAATTGTACCCTTAGTTTCCTTCAAAATTCAACTTTTATATAAAGTTTTTCCAAGTTCCCCTCTCCTATTCTAGTACCCTCTCTCAATTACCTTCTATTTATTTTGTGTAGGAGAGGAGGTGTGGAATGGAGCAAGGAATCTTTGATCCACCAATTTACTTGATGAAATTACAGGATATAAATGGTGGGTAAAAGACACAATGAGATATAAGCATATACCCCTTTCACACTTTTACCATTTGCATCTGAAAACTACAGGATACTAGGATGAGAATTAGCAACAATGGGTTTGACAGTTTTATCAATCAGAGATGATTTTTTCTCTTAGGGATACCTCCTTTTCCAAAGGTATTTAACCATTCAAGCAACCTCTATGTGAGGTCTTTGGTTACCAGAGAAACCACTGAGCTCAATTTATTGATCATTTGCTAGCCTAATTAACAAACTGAATATCAATTACTCGGAAACTGTCTCTCAGGCTTTTCATTCATCTCAAAGTATTTCAGGAGAAGATAGTGGGCAGGAAGATTATATAATCAACTTACCTTCATGTTTTCCTTCAGTGTATGCTTCTATACTTGTGAGTTGTATATATGGATTATTAGAGATGTAGTATGTAGATTAGTAGCATCTTGAGAGTCATAGTTTCAGGGGATCAAACTTACAGAGTATCTGGAAACTGTCATACTTGTCCCCTGGATCACCCAATCTTCAAGTGTGAAATTAGGAGATAATTTAGGAGTTATTTCTCTCTCTCTCTCTCTCTCTCTCTCTCTCTCTCTCTCTCTCTCTCTCTTTCTCTGTCTCTCTGTCTCTCTCAGTCTCTGTCTCTCTCAGTCTCTGTCTCTCTCTCTCTCTCTTTCTATCTCTTTCTCTCTCTTTCTGTATCTCTCCGCAGACAAATATACTGACTTAGAAAGCAACATATGAATATTTGCAATATTCTATTCTATTCTAATTTATTTTGCTAAATGTTTCCTAATTATATTTTAGTCTGGTTTGAACTGCACTCTGGAGGGTTGCAGGCTGCATATCACCACTGGTTTTAGAGTCTTACATTGGTACTCGGGTGGTGCAGTAGATAGAGTTGGACTTTGAGTCAGGAAGAACTGAGCTCAAATATGTCCTCATTTTCTTACTAGCTTTCGTGACTCAGGGCAAATCACTTAACCTCTCAGCCTATGTTTCCTCATTTGAAAAATGGAGATAATAATAGCACCTACTTTAGAAATATGTGAGGATCAAGTGAGATAACAAGTGTAAAGCACCTTCTAATACTTAAAATGCTATATGAAAGCCAGTTATTATTATTTTCAGGGCTGCTTATCTTCCTTTGGTGTTCACCTTTACCCAGTTCTCAACTGTGGATCCAAGAAGCTATAGGATGCTTATCAGCCACACCCTAGTAAACGCTCTTGGGCAGATGGGTAAGCTATAGACTTCAAACCTATTGATGAGTTAAGGGAATGTCTACCTCAAGCATGTAAAGACTTCTTCTGTGAGAATGGGTGAATGAGAACAATTGTTTCCAATGGCCGTGAGGCAGCTGAAACCGGTGCTGTGGAGAGCCTAGATATTGGTCAGACATGAAGACAAGAAGATATTTCACTGTATCCCAGGCCATGGCCAGGTGTCCTGGTTTTGTCTTACCAATGCACTTGGATAGCTCCAGAAGAGACAGTGAGGCTGAAGCCTTTGTGCTACTCACTTCAATCCATTTTATTTGCAAGTCAAGACTTCATTGTTGATATCCTTGCTTCTCTTTGAAAATGAAAGACAAACAAGAATAGCTGTTTGTCTCTGGTGATAAAGATTTTCTTTTCTATCTTCCTCTGTGCTATTATATGTTGATCTGTCTTCAGTACCCCCTGGCCTTGGTAGTCAAGAGTTTGTGTAGAATGTCTGAGTTTATTCATGGTCTACCATCAGACCTCATACCCTTCAGGGTCACATTAAAGAACACATCTAAGGAAAGAGACAAACCACTATAAGAAATCCTACATATCAAGCCTGTCTCTAGATAATTAAGCTCAATGGCCCTGACATTAGTGAATTATGCCCAACAGTGAACATCTTTATGACAAAGCTTGTGAGTCATTTTCTTAGATCTGTTTCTAAAAACCTTTTGCCTATTTTAGACACAATCTTATTTTTTCACGGAGGGTAACTTATGAAGTTAATAGCTCTGGAAGTCATACCTCTGCAAATTCAAGCTTTCAGCTGCTGCATGCCCAGAAATACTATTGAACACAAAACAATAGCTCCAGGACCCAGTTTATCAGAATTAAGAGTGATTACAAGTATACATTTTGTCAGACTCTAGGCTTCCTAAGAGAACCATCTTTGACAGTAAAACTTTGAAATTTTACTAGCATGTAAATAGCCACTGTGGTCACATAGGACACATATCTATGGATTTTTTAAAAATAATCCCATAATAAACAGATAAACAAACTCCTTATATCTATTTCAAATGCAAAATGATACCTAAACTCCTGCCTCCATTTGGTAACAAATAAAGGAAAAAACAAAACAGCAAGTAATAATATCATAGTCTAGCTACCCCTAGAAAGCTTGCAAGAGTCACATTGAATCTAATTCCCATTTTGAAAGAAAAACAATAAACCAAAGGCAGGAAGCCACCAGAGAACTAGACTCTTCCAAATTTGGTCTCAAGTGAATTCAAGGTGTCATTAAACTAAAAGCAAACTACGATGTGACCAGAGGAAACAAATGGAAGCCTTCCTATTTTTAAAAGCCCTGGATGCACCCAGCTAACTTACTTACTGATCCTTCCCTTTTTCTGTCCTGGAAAAACAAACAAACAAACAAATTAGCTATTAGAGAGTTTGGGAGTGAGCTCAGAAATGACTGGGTAACTTTTTTGTGTGTCTTATTTTAATTGTTATATAACTGTTTTTGCATGCACCATTCCCACTGGAAAACAACCAGAGACTCTCTATGGTTTAAAGGAGTAAAAAAGTTCTAGTTCTTTATCCTGATGTTTAAAGTGCTGTACAATTTGTTTTTCCTCTACCTCTTTAATCTAACCTTTCCTCATTTCTATATGTTCTTTCTGAATCATTCTACTCTCTTATATCCATTTCTATCTGCTTATGCTGTTCACTCTTCTTAGAATTCCTTTTCTCTACTTATGCAAATTTTACCTATTTATTGGTTCAAAATATCTAAGAAGAAATTTCTTGATGTTCCCTCCCCACAATGAATTCTGAACTCCTAGAACCCTTCAAATCTATACAAATTCTTTGGCACTTAATCTAATATTTCTATTAACTTTTGTTGTATATAGGACCACCTCTGTCTCCAGTAAGACTGTTTTTATCCTAACTCTGTCATTTGTTGGATGTTTAGGTAATCTTTTGACCTTGGTGACTCAGTTTCCCCTTTGTGAAAAAACAAGGCGTTAGTTTATAGATTACCCCTAAAGTCAAGAGCTTTTAGTCTCTGATATAATGACCTTCTTGTTTCACTGGATTTTAAGTTCCTTAGAGGTAAGAACTATGTCATATGGTGTTGAATCCACTCTGAATTTGTATTGCATACACTTTACTAAATTGAGGATGATAAAATAGATTGCAGCAAAACATTTTTTCTTATGTTCTGTAACTCATAATGATACTGGGTTGTACAATTTTAATGGCTTGCCTGAAGCTATTTAGAGTTTCATATTACTCACAAGACTTGTTTCAGACAATTTGCCATTGCTGGACAATATGAAATTGGGAGCTAACATTTGTTTGAAAAGAGATCTATGGTTGTAATAAGTTCTTATCATCTAGCAATGCCTTATCCCAGGCTTCCAAAGATAACAACTAGTTTCTTGTATTGATCAGAATTACAAGACAAGAAAGAGACATTGATTCTATTATGTATTATTATGATGGAAATAATATTAAATTTTATCATGTGATATATCAGTTTCAGCATTAAAGCCCTACTCTTGTTACCTCAACTTGGCATTGAAATGACCTAATAACTTTGAAGGATATTTAAGTGGAGGAAAACAAATTCTGCCAGACTCTATTAAATTAGGAAAGTTTCAGGTATGAGCCCAGTAATATACTGTGGATATTATATTTAAGGAATATCCTAGCAAAGAGTGGAGAGAGTTCATCATCAAAGGGCTTGTAGTAGTTGGAGAGGATCCTAGAGGCCAGCTAGTCCAACCTCTTCATTTTACAAATGAAGACAATGGGGGTCAGGGCAGTTAAGTGGCCAGCTCAAGATCATAACAGGCAGTAAACATGGCTGTTAAAACATTTTTTGGTTCCATTAAAGGCATAGGAAGGTTGCAATTTATGCCCATGGAGGACATATGCCCACACTGATGAAATCATGGATAAAAATATTTGAAGAGACACATACCATTACAATCAACAAATAAATGCCCTCCAGGGTTATAATTCTTTAAATTTGACTATTTCTATCTGATGGAAGGCATTGATAAAACTTTTTAAAAAATCATAAATATATTTCTAAATATCTAGATATATTGTATCACACAAAGCAATTTATTCATTAATATGTTTCACACTTCTGTTTTGATATAGACACTCAAAACAGTAACCATATATATATATGTATATATATATATATGCGTGTGTGTATATGTGTGTATCTATGTATGTATGTATACACTTAAAACACTATTAGTATTTTAAATCAATTACAAATTACAAATTCATGTAAGTTAGAACTCAAGGCTTGTACTTGGAGTTATCTTATGTTTCCTAAGTATAAAAGTATCCTGGGTTGTAAGGTGACTTTTCCTCATTTTAAAAATGCAGTTTCATGATTTCTTCTTTGGAGGAAGATAAACATTTATATAATAATGATTCGTTGTTTCTTAATACCTGTCCATATCTACATTTACTATTTTCATCCAATTAAACCATGCTTCCAAAACATAACACCCAACCTATTACTGGACAATCTGGTTGTCCAATAATTACGTAGATAAATTTATCATTACAACCCTTCGTACTTTACATATAGTGACTTATTTGCTAATGGTAGGTAGGGACAATATTATCATCTCCATTTTATAGATGAGAAAATAGAGCAATTGAATTGCCTGAGGCCATTCCATTACAGAGGCAGTTATAGAAATGAGATGCTCCTGAATGTTAGAGGTTAGTATCAACTGCTCCAAGTTATTTATTAATTGCCTTTATTAAAAGCTTGTCCATTTCCTGAATGCCTCCAGGAGCCTGTACAGAAGCATCAAAATAAACAAATTAAGTGAAATAGCTGTAACAGACAATCTATTAAAGAAAAAAAAATGCTGCCTATTCTCAACATGGAGAAATCCTACGACAAACACAAAGTCAATTGTTACAAGATCTCTCAATGAACCACAGAGATATTACTTTTTAGTATTTCCTTCAGGGAAATGGAGTTTAAAGTTCTTATCTGAAATGGACCCTAATTCTTTTACATGGTATGGGTGGGAAATGTGGTTTTCTGAATACCTGAAGGCTATCTTTCAATATAATACTTTTTTTCCTTTTTGATATCTTTTAAAAAAATTATTATATATCAGGTGCCACTCTTCCATAGGAAAGAAAATATATTAAAAATGATTTCATATAATGCAAAGATAAATGGATTTGGGCTACCTGAGGTCCAACTCATATTGCTGTTACTACCTGTGAGACCTTAGGTAACCCACTTTACTTCACTGGTTCTTAGTTATCTCATCTGTAACATGGACTACATGGAATACATTAGTCTCTCTCAGGCCCTAAATCTATGATTCTATCACACTTTTTTCTTTTTTTCATCAATAATAGATTAGCAAAAATATGTATTTATTTATTTTTTGCTTTTTTTGGAGGGGAGAAGGCAGGGTAATTGGGGTTAAGTGACTTGCCCAAGGTCACATGGCTAGTAAGTGTTAAGTGTCTGAGGCTGGATTTGAACTCAATTCCTCTTGACTTCAGAGTCAGTGCTCTGTTCACTGTGCCACCTAGCCACCCCAAAAATACATTTTTATTACATTTTGTATGTCTTGTCTTCCAAGATGGAGGAAAAAAACAAGGTAAATACAAGGGATTACTAGAGGACAGCATTTCCATTTTTTAATTCTTGTATTGTTAAAATATATATGTTGTTAACTGTTTAATTTATGTGTCTTGCCATTAAGCAAAATGCTTTGTCTTAGCATTTTGTCTCAAGTACTTAGCACAGCACTTGAAACACAGTGGGTGCTTAGTAAAGAGGTAGCAAGGTCATAGAATTGGTAGAGCACCAGGCTTAGAATTGGGAAGCCTCATGAATTCACAATCTGGTCTCAGACACTGACTAACTGGGTGACACTGTACAAGTCATTTCTCCCTGCTTGCTTCCATTCCTCATCTGTAAAATGAGCTGGAGAAGGAAATGGCAAACCACTTTGGTGTCCTTGCCAAGAAAATCCTAAATGGGGTCCTAGAGTTGGAAAAGACTGAAAAATGATGAGTGCTCAGTAAACGATTGCTGATTGACTAATAAACTTTATTTGCAAAGTAATTTCCTTGCCATAATTCTGAGATAGTTACAATACTTATTCTCACATATAAATGAAATAATTGAGTCTCTTAGAGGATAAATAATTTAAATATTCTTAGTTAACTTGTAAATGGATGAATTGAGATCCGAATCCATGTCTTTTTTTTGGGGGGGGGGCTTTGGAGGGGGGGAGGTAGGGCAATTGGGGTTAAGTGACTTGCCCAAGGTCACATGGATAGTAAGTGTTAAGTGACTGATGGTAGATTTGAACTCAGGTCCTCCTGATTCTCAGGCCCAGTTCTATTCACTGAACCACCTAGATACCTTGCCCAAAACCACATCTTTTCACTCTTAAGATCAGCATTCTTTATACCAGATCACAAAATATCTCTTATATTTTATTTTTCTCTAATATTTGCCTTCCAGCAAAATGGATTTAAGATCAAAGGCCCAAAGCAGTTATCTCCCAATGTGCTTTCTGGTCCCTAATAAAATCATCAACTTTGTTATTCTTAATATTCTATGATTTTTACCAGTGCTCAAAATGTTTTTCTGATAATTTTTTTAAAAATTCATTTTCTAGGTTACTGTCATTTTTCTCTACCTTCCCCGGCAAGAACTGGGTTGTGCCTTACTCTTTTGTAATAGAGAAAAAGTTAAGAAAAAACAACAGTGATGATATCTGTCAATGTTAAAAAAAAAAAGCAACTTTCTATTCTCAAAACACCAATCCTTCTGTTGGAGGAGGGAATTATGTTTTGTAATCTCTAGGTCCTATATTGATTTTTCAATTGCTCTGATGTTAGCTTTCTTTTTAGTGATTTTTATACTATAGTCACAGTGTATGTTATTCCTTTGCTTCATTTGCATTGAAACAACTGCAAAAACTAAAACTAAAAAAACAACAGTTTATGTCTATGAATTCCTTACTTCCAGCATTTCTGACTGCATAATAATATTCAATTATATTCACATTTGAATTTTATTTAGTCATTCCCCAACTTTAAAACATTTTGATATGTCAATTGCAATCATTGCTTTCAGGTGTGTGTGTGTGTGTGTGTGTGTGTGTGTGTGTGTGTGTGTGTGTGTGCGCGCGCACGTGTGTGTGTGTGTGTGTGTGTGTGTATAGTCTGTCTGAGACTTTTTGCTTCATGAAAACTCAATTATGTTGAAAAAAAACTATATCATCTCGTATTAAAAGTAGGGTTTAGTAGGATAGGATTTTTTTTTTATCAATATCATTGCTATTGTGAATGAATGGGGAATATTAATCAGAAAAAACAAGGTATGTCAAAGGATTCAAATGGACATGATTGGCATTTTTAAATTTTTGTACTGTTGAAATATATATGTTGTATAATAAAATAAAAAAAAACAAACTATGAAGACATGGTTTGTATTTTAAAATTTAAAGTATTATTATTATTATTACTGTCATTATTGTTGGGCAAATCACTTTATCTTTCTCTGTGTTCTAGACCAGAGGTGTCAAATACAGAGCCTTTAGGCTTCATTTGGACAGCAACAATCCTGAGAGTGTTCTGAATCAGAATAAAATACTTGGGAAATGTTTAACAAAATGAATTTAAAATACAATTAAAATATAGTTTTGTAAGTCAGCTTGAGACTTGGAGGGGTATGGTTTAGTGGTGTCCATTCCTATTTTAGTTCAATTCCATTTCTTTAGATTATAAATTGCAGAAAAGGTGTTAACATATATGGTAAGAGGGAATTTGTACATCCAGTTTGTACATTGTATTCTTAAAATCCCTCATACTTCACTTCTTTAGTTTCACAATGTCTGAAGGATAAAGGGGACAATCTGGTCATATTAGTCTGGGTAATCCTAGGAAATATTTCTCAGAAATAGCTTCAGGAAATCTTAATACAACAAAATTCCATCTGAACTTGCACTTTATTCCATACATAATCATACATAAATAGTTAAAATGCTGTTTGTTTCCATTTTGTCAGACCGTTGTTGAAAACTTTTAGTTGCGTCTTAGTAATTCTATGATAGATAGAGTTCATATAAAGGATTAGAGACACCAAACCAGCAGAACTCTGAACATTCCCCTCCAAACAACATTAAAATAATGCCTCCAATAAAATTTTGGGGTGACAAAGCTAACAAAAAGTCAGGGTGAGGCATTTTTCTGACCTAAGAAAACTTAAGAGGTTAACAAGAAAGGTCTGTGACACTTGGGTCAAGGATTGTCCAGAGTGCACATGTACATGAACATGTTTATACACATACAGCTGAAGCAACAGCAGCAGGAGAAGCAGCAGCTTCAGGAGCTCTCAGTCCAGGGGCAGTAAGGGTTGTGGCATAACTGGTCAGAAAGACATTACATGGTACTGTTTGCTGGCATTGAGTACAACTGGCACTGACTGGCAACTCTACTGCCAAAATGTCCTTCTGTTTCCCAGTTCTAGGGTGAAGAGGAGTCCTTGTTGATGAGGTACAGGCTCTGGGAACCCCCTTATGCTCTCCTTGAATCTTCCCACAAGAGACAGTTGCCTGAGGCCATAATCCTTTCATTGTGGCTCTGCTCTACCTTTGTTACTAGCTTAGCCCTCCTTTGTCCAGCAAATTCTCACCCTTGATCCTCCCAAAATATCTATACCCAAATCTGTTACACCCTTACACTGGCCTAGCCCACCATTGTATTAAGTCTCCAGGTAGCTTCCAGAAACTTTCCCCCCTTAATAACTCATTACTGGAGTCTGACATCATTGATTCCTCCTGAAGACCATCCCCAAACTCCTCCTCTAGGCCACCCCTAGATTCCTCCCACAACCGTTTTGTATATCAGACCCATCTGGCCTCCATGAAAGGAGGAAGGCCTGAGAATAATCTAGCATAGACTCACTCTGTGTCAGATGATTCTGGTCTGCTTGTCCAATGCAAGTGTCATAAATACCTAGGCTCCTTAAGAGTCTATTCAGTATGGCGAACTTTTAGTAAACTTTGCTTTTCTTTGGCTGAGAGAAGACTTGAGTTGAATTCATTTGGCAGGACCTGGCATGTTGGTATTATGGGGTTTTGAGCACCCCTAACCTCTACCTCATCATTTTATGGTGACCCTCTTCACTGTGGTTACACAAGTGAGAGATTTTAAATTAATTAATTATGATTAATAACCAGTGATTGGAGAGACCCAGAGTTCATCCTTTTTCTAAAGTCCTCATTCAAAGCTCAGTCTCAGGAGGATGAATTAAGTTTCTTTTTAAGAGTGGTCAGACCCCACCCAAACCTGAAAAGAATCTGGTCTAAGGGTGAGAGCACCACAGAATGCCCTAGCGCAGACTTGCTCTGTGAAAACGCCATAAAATGACCTAGCACAGACATTCTGGACTGCTTGCCCAATGCAAGCCTTACAGATACCTAGGCTCCTTAAGAGTCTACTCAATATGACAAACTTTCAATAAACTTTGTTTTTCTTTGAAAAAAAAAATCTAATCTAAGGTGAATCCTGACCATCTTGTTTGAATGGGAATAGATCTTTTGTCTAGATTGCCCAAGCCTGGGGGTGTTCTTTCTTTCTTTCTTTCTTTATTCATTTATTTTTTTTGCCTTTTGGAGAGGGGGAGGTAGGACAATTGGGGTTAAGTAACTTGCCCACATGACTAGCTTTTGTGTTAACTTTCTGATGCCAGATTCGAACCCAGATCCTCCTGGCTCCAGGGCTGGGTGCTCTATTCACTGTACCACCTTGCCATCTCAGGGTGTTCTGAATGTAGAGATAGTCTCATTGTTCTAGGGCGAGGTGATGTCACTCTCTCATCCCCTCATTGGGGGAATTCATCTCTCTATAATTATTAAACAGTCAAATGATTGCCACCCTCAGAAATAACCAGTCTCCCAAAGGCATATAAACTGATCACACCTCCATGAGGTGTCCTTGGCATTTGAAAGTGTCACTGAACCTTTTATTGATAAAATGCTAGCATTATTAGTAAAGTTATTATTTATCCAGAAATTATGTCTCTCAAACTTTTTAAACATCACAGAAGGGAGCAGTGGCCTTCATCTCAATTCTAAGGCAAAGTGAAGTGCTAACATTTGTGGATACAGGAGAACGGGAGATCTGTCACAGGTCCAGGGCCAAGAGGATCACTAGTGCTTATAGCTGTAGGTGAACAGGAGCCCTTCCAGAGCACAGAGCAGGAGAACGATGACCACATCTCTCCCCATATCACACCACCTTTGAAGGACCAAAAACTTATAGAACCCCAAACCTAACTCTGAAAATAGCAGCATAAAAAAGCCTGAAACTTGGGCACTGCCTCACCCTGTCCCATGCAAATTTCTGTAATAAAAGTCTCCTTTCTTAAATAAATACTGAGTCAAATTTAGAAAAATAAGAACCGTTCTCTAATTGATAAATAGTCAAATACAATGAATGGGAAAATTTCAGAAGAAATCAAATGTCTATAGGCATGTGAAAAAAAATGATCACTATTGATTGGAGAAATGCAAATTTAAAAAAAAGTAAACTTTTAAGGTACCAACTCAAATCTATCAGAAATGACAAATGCTAGAGGGGATGAGGATAAATAGGTACAATAATGAAGTGTTGATGGAATAGTGAACTTGTTCAACTATTCTGGAGTACAACTTAAAACTATGCCCAAAGGGCTATAAAACTTTGCCTACTTTTTACCTAGTAATACAACTACTAGGTCTATATCCCAAAGAGAAAAAGGAAAGATTTCTATGTATACAAAATATTTAAAATAGTTCCAAAGAATTGTAATTTGCCAAAGAATTGAAAATTGAAGCGATGTTCATCAATTAGGGAATGGCTGAATAAGTTGTGGCATATATTTGTGATGAAGTACTATTGTGAGATGTTGAGGGAGGGATGACTTTAGAAAACCATGGCAAGAGGTATGTGAACTGATGCAAAGTGAAGTGAGAAGATCCAGGAGATCTTTGTGCACAATTATAACAATATTATACTGATGGTCAACTGTGAAAGACTTGGCTACTCTGATCAATAGAATGATACAAGGTCATTCCATAGGACTCATCATGAAACAATGCTGCCCTTCTCGAGAGAGAAAACCGATCAATTCTGAGTGAAAAATGAAGTATAATTTTACGTTTCTTGCTCTTTTTGGAAATATGGCTAATGTGGAAATATGTTTTCTGTGATTTCACGTATATTGACATCATATTGCTTGCCTTCTCAGTTTGTGGGGGAAGGCATGGGAGGGAGGAGAGAATTTGGAATTCCAAATTTAAAACAAAAAAAAAGTTAAAATAAGTAAAAACTAAAAAACCTCTATAATAAAACATGAAATTCTCAACTTGACATCTAAAGCTTTCACTTTTTGGCTCTAGCCCACCTTTTAAGATGGATTTGCCATTCTCCGTTTTATATGTGCTGCATTACAGTCAAACTTGCCTTCTTGTTATTCCTTGAATATCTTTCCTCCATCCACCAATCACTATTCAAAGCTCAGCTCACATGTCACATAATGATAATAATAAGATTAATAACAACAGTAATAATAACAAAACTAACATTTATATAGTGCTTACTATGGGCTGTTAGAATTCTTATCTCATTGGATCATTACAACAATCCTGGGAGGTAGGTGCTATTATTATTTCCATTTTATAGATGAAGAAACTGAAGCAAACAGAGATTAAGTGACTTGACCAGAGTCACACAGCTAGTAAGCGTCTGAGTTTGGATTTGGACTCAGGTGTTCCAGATTCCATGCTTGTCCTATTCACAGTATTACCTAGCTGTCTTTACTTTTCCCCCAGATGTTATTGCTACTTAGATTATCTTGTATATCTTCGTATATCTTGTACATCTTTGTATATCTTGTATATGTTTATTTGTGCATTTCTTTAGTCTTTATATATCCAACTCCTAGCATAATGCCCTATATATAGTTGACATTTCATAAATGGAATTCAGTTGGATTAAACAGGAACATGGACAATGATTTTCTACGTACAAACAGTCATTTTAATCTCTAAGTCCCTTGATTAAAAATATGTAGAAAAAGTGTTCTCTCATAGACATATAATACTGCTACACATCACTAAAGCCAATTGTGAGTTTATAACTATATGAAAAAATAAGACTTTGTATCTTCGATCATTTATAGCATGGCTTCCATGTCATTGGAGACTTAAGATCTATTTATGTTTTGTGTCTTTTACAATCTTGGTAAATAAATGTGAGGCATTTAAAATAAAACTAAATTCATTGTGTGCTTTACTCATAATCCCAGGTACTACATGATCTTTGATTAGAATTGTGACTTTTGGAGTAAAAATTATTCTTAAATAAGTCTATCTGAATCACTACCATGCATTATAGTAACCAAAACATACCCACTGTAAATTTGTACTGTGATGACTTGAGTGAGAAAACAAATCAATCATGGGGCTTAATACGTTGTTTACTTTATAATGCCTTAATTTTATAGTTCTCAGCCTTAGTTCAAAAATAGTAATGGTGACTAAAACAAATCTAGAAATTTATTTTCTGTTTGGTTTTGAGGTTTCTTTGGAGAATAAAGTTTAAAAAAGTTGATGAAGCTAAATTATATGATACAATTCACTTTATAAATGTAATTTTATTAAATTGCATTTTAATACATTTAACTATTTTTCTCCTCTCCCCACTCCCATTATTCCTTATTTTGACAAAGTAAATAAAGACATGTGTAATGTTCATACTTCAGTATTCTCATTTCTGCAACTCAAAGTAAATTTTCTGAGCATGGTTCAGGTTAACTTACATGTTGTATTACATAAGGCCAATTTTCTCATAAATTATTCATTTTCATCGTTAATATATATGGAAAGTTTTGCAACACACTTTTACTATGTATGCTTTGAAAAATGTGTATGCTCCTAGAAAAAAAAAGTTAGATGAACAAGTGAACTTCTTCCTCTAGAAAAATGAAGGATTTTGGCACTTTTAGATAACAAAAAATAGCATAGAAAAGAAAAAATATATTGCAAAGCCATTGGTAAATTAAATATTTTTTGAAAATGATTTGAGAAGCCATTAGGATGTCATAGGTAGAAAAATAATGTAAGATCTTCATGCATCTGGAAGATATCATCTTATAAACATTAAACACCGAAGCAAATAGACAATGTCATTTTTAAAAAAATTTGGTCAGATGTTCTATTGACTTGACTAGTACTTTAACTGTAGCCAGTGTAATGTCATTGAGAGGATATTGGATTAGGACATTGAATATGACCTAATCTGTTCCATTCTCTCAGTTCCAGGGGTACATTGTTCTCCAATACAAAATGTGAAATGTTAGCTTCATTAGATATATGGCATATGAATTGAAGCACATCCAAAAAAAATTGGATTTTCCCCATGCTATAGCAAGCATGTGAATGCTTGGAAATAACTAAAATCTTAAAATTATAATACATTTCTAGTATATGGTACTTTATAATTATAAAGGAAAATACACATTAACTAACATATATATATGTATATGTGTGTGTATGTATACACAAAACACATATATGTGTGTTTATGTACGCATGTTTAGCTTTGTGATATCTATTTAGATATTGCTTCTAACCGTTGGCAAGTAACATAAATTCCCTGAGCCTCAGTTTCCTCATCTAGGGGATTGGGCAAGAAACTTTAAGGTCCTTTATATAGATCTATGATTCTTATTTTTAGAGTAGGAGAGTGTATTTTGATAACTTTTTATAGATGAAGAAATTGAGGCCAGAGTGGTAAAGGTTTCACTTCATATACAGATATTTATCTCCCGTCCCCAATCACTGCCTTGTTGTGGTGCAAGGGTTTGCATAGCTGAATGAAATCATATATGTCATGCGGATAGGTCATAGTGGAGAGTTCTGACAAAAGAGATTCATTGGAAAAGGAAATGACAGATTACTCTAGTATCTTTGCCAAGAAAACCCCCTGGATATTACTACAAACCACTGCAGATGGTAACTGAAGTCATGAAATTAAAAGATGCTTGCTCCTTGTAAGGAAAGCTATGGCCAAACTGGACAGCATGCTAAAAAGCAAAGACTTCACCTTGCCAACAAATGGCCCTATTGTCAGAGCTATGATTTTCCAATAGTAATATATGGCTGCGAAAGTTGGAAAAAGCTGAGGACTACACATTCGACACTTGAATTGTGGTAATGGAGAAGAGTTTTGAGAGTCACTTGGACAGCAGAGATTAAATCAGTCAACACTTTAAAAAAGTAATTCAAGCTAATCATTGGAAGATCAATCAACTGAAGCTGAACCTTAAGTATTTTGACCACGTGAAGAAAAGACAGGAGTCACTGAAAAAGACTCTGAGTTTGGGAAAGATTGAAAGCAAAAGGAAAATAGCATGACAAAGGAGGAGATGGATGATTAGTGTCATGGAAACAATGAACATATGGTTGGGCAGACTTTGAGAGAAGCGGAGGATAGACATACCTGGCATACTATGGTCCATGGGATTAAGAAGGGTTTGAAACAACTGAACAACACCAACAACACAAATCTTTAACATCATTTCACTATACAACCTTCTCCCTTTATCTCTCTTTTTCATATATAACCTCGATCGTTAATAATTTCTACATCACTCTCTTAAGTCTAAACAGTCAGCAAAATAAGTGATAATTTGATTGATATTGTTTGTCAATTTTCTAAGTATAAATGCTTCACATTGATAATTTAACAATTGATTCTCCCCAAGGAACCAATGACAGCTGCCTCCACCCCACTCCTTCCCCCTCCATCAATCTCTTTTTTTTCCTTCTCACTCCCTCTCTTTTTTGCCTCTCCCTTATTCTCTGTTCTCTTTGTGTATCTCTGTCTCTGCCTCTGTTTCTCTGTCTCTGATTCTGTCTCTCTACTTCTGCCCCTGCCTTTTGTCTGTTTCCCCCGCTCCCAGCAATTTAGTTTTGCCTAGGATTGTATAGATTGGTGCTCTCTTTGTCCTTAACTACAGTATACACAATTATTTTTTATTCATACTGTGGGAGTTTTCATTACAAGAGCTATGAGGGGATAATGATTGCATTTGTTTGAAATGTGATTAAAAAGAATCAATAGCTGGGGAGATGAAATTTGGAAGAGGACAGTAAATGGCAAGATAAGAGTTCATTGTCTAGGTACGAAATTACCTTAATGAGTTTATCTTACCTAGTCAAGAACTTAAAAAGCAGCCTCATTAGAGTCCAGGACTATCTCTAGTTCCTTGAAGAGCACAGAAATGAAGATAAGACAGGCATTTAAAAAAACTGCTTTCCTTATAAGCTCAGCTAAAATGGGCCTTCCCTGATCCTTCCACCTGCCAATGCCTTTCCCAAAGAAGCAAGTTTAGAGGGAGACAGGGGGAGAAAGAGAGAGAGAGAGAGAGAGAGAGAGAAAGAGAATCTGTGAGTGTGAGTGACTGAGTGAGAGAGAGAGAGAGAGAGAGAGAGAGAGAGAGAGAGAGAGAGTGTGTGTGTGTGTGTGTGTGTGTGTGTGTGTGTGTCTGCTAGTTGGAGCAGTGTGAGGTCTGGAGTCAGGAAGTCCTCTATCCAGGCCTCAGCTACTTTGTAACTGAGTTTTTCTGGGCAAATCATTTAACCCTGTTTGCTTATTTTATCCATCTGTAAAATGAACTGGAGAAGGAAACCGTGAATCACTCTAGTATCTCTGTCAAGAAAACCCTAAAATGGGGTCACAAGAGTTGGAAATGACTGAAATGACTGAACAACAACAGTATGCACACACACACACACACACACACACACACACACTTATATGTTTAATAATTTATATATTTACCAATTTTCATGTTTTCTCATCCAACAGAAGTTCCTTGAGTGCAAGGAGTATTTTACTTTTGCCTAGCATTTAGTATGTATTTAATTAAAAACTTTTGATTAAATTTGCCACAAATATCCCTAGAAGAATTTCATTATTAAAAAAAAAAGATTTTTTATTTTGTCGCAGAAAGAAGTTTGGGTGATTAAAAGTACTTTGCAATTTTCCAAAGGCATCTATTCCATTTAACTCTTAATTCTGGATCAATCTGCCTTCCCCTGTTCAACTCTGTGTAGGAAAATTGTATCAGAAAGTATATGAAGCCGTGCGTGGCTAGTAAGAAGACTTAAAGATGAGGGCTAAGACTGAATCATGTAGGGCCTCAGAGTTGTAATACTGACTACGCTAATTAATTGTAAGAATATCTATCTAATTGTTACTTTTGGAAGGGGTGGGTTGGGGATGGGAACAGACTGACTGAATTCAACATTATTTTTTAAATCAGTTGTTAGTTGTCTTTCAAATGCAGTGTTTTGTGCATTCAACTGGGTTTGTATGTTTAGAGAAAGACAAATTCTAATAGGTTATATAAAGATTTCACATTAGAAAGAAAATTCAAGATGAAGGTCATTTCATTACAAAGACATGTCAATTAATATCGTATTATACAGTTGTATCCCCTTCTGTATTGTGCTACATGCATGCTATTGCTCTTTGTTCTGTCTAAAACTTATTATTTAGATCTTTCTGGAAATAAATAAATTAGTTTCTGAATGGAGAATATGGTCTTACATATTTGCTTATAGGATTTTACAAATGATATGATTTCATAGACTTTCATGTTGGTTCTTTTATAGATTTTTTTTAAATTGGCTAATGCTAGAAAAGATCCCAGGAAAATAACTATAAAGAAACAACGATGATCTTTCTTCTATTACTGAACTGAAATGCTGTAATACTACATGTACTGAGGATAGCTATTTTGTGATAAATGCCTCTTTCTGATTCTTTTTTCCTTAGGTAAAAGGGACGATGACTCACACACTATTGTGCTGTAGTGCTGAAAAAATGTTTTTTATTTAGTTTTCTTAAGTTTAACTTTCCATTCAGAAACATCACCTTGATCTGAATTTGATTGTCCCCAATGAAGATAACCACCTCTATTATTCCAAACACTACCTTTGGAAGACAGGTTCATTAGTGTCTAATGCAGGTTGTTTTGTTTTTTTGTTTTGTTTTGTTTTCTTTTATTTTTTTGAGAATATGATTTCTGTATATAGTCAGAATTCTGACCAAAAAACAGTTTTGAATTTGAAGTTGAATTTGGGCAGCAAGTACGGCTGGTAGTGTTGATGAAGTGTGTTCTTTTGCCATTATACATTTTTCCTTCAATGGTGGTTGAGAGAACTAATTTTTTTTTGAATTTTATTTTAGTTTGCATCATTCATTTCCACAAGATTTGGAGTTACATATATTCTCCCCATCTTTCCCCTACCCACCATCCCAAAACAGCCATCCCAGTATATACCCCCTCTCCCAGTCTATTCTCTCCTATGTCTTCCCCCCTCACCCTTCTGACTTTTCAGTAGGGCAGGATGGATCTCCCAAGCACAGTGCCTGTGTATCTCAAGTTCCAGTTGGATGTAGTTAATAATAATAATAATTGCATATAGATAGATAGAT
>CM053581.1:481793544-481817949 GCA_028627135.1 Pseudochirops cupreus
AAGTTCTGTTTTTGATCATGGCTTTCTGGTAGTCCAATAATTTTTAAGTTGTCTCTCCTGGATCTGTTTTCCAGGTCATTGGTTTTTTCAAGGAGATATTTCACATTGCCTTCTATTTTTTCATTTGTTTGGATCTGTTTTATAGCATCTTGATTTCTCATGAAGTCATTTGCTTCCATTTGCTCCACTCTAATTTTCACAAAATTATTCTCTTCAGAGTGCTTTTGAGATTCTTTCTCCATCTGGAAAAGTGGACTTTTTAAGGCATTCTTCTCCTCATTGGCTTTTTGGGCCTCTTTTGTCATTTGAGTTAATCTATTTTTTTAGGGTGTTGATTTCTTCAGTCAGATTGCTGACTCTCTTTTCATGATTTTCTTGCAACATTCTTATTTCTCTTCCCAATTTTTCTTCCACTTCTCTTATTTGGTTTTCTAACTCCTTCTTCAGCTCGTCTCTAGCTTTAAGGCATTCTTCATGTTTATTGGAAGCCCCTGGTGGGGGAGCTCTGGCTGTGCTCTCCTCCTCGCTCTCTTTGCCATGATCTTTCTTTTCCCCAGCGAAGGAATCCAGGGTTTGGTTGCTGTTGTTGCTTTGCTTCTTATGCTTATTCTTACTCATGGTTGGTCTGTCCGTGATTTTTTTTTAAAATCTCTGTGGGGCTCTGCTTCCAGAAAGGAAAGCTCTGTTCCAAATCGCTGGGGTCCTCCCAGTTGCCATAGCTCTCAGGAAGGTGCTGGGTCCCTTTCCCACTTCCAGCTCACTGGATAATGAAGACTCACAGGACCAAAGCCCAAGACCTCGATCCGGATCCAGGCTGCTCAATGTGAGAGCACTTGACCTCTGAATGAACGCTTAGTCCCCCTGCTGTCTGCAGGCCAAGGGTGCAGAAGCTGCAATGTGGAGGTGGGTACAGAACCTCTGCCTTCTGCTTTCCCACCCTGGAGGCGTTTTGGCCAGACCACTTTTCTCCCAAGACCTCACAAGTCCCACTGACCTAGTTCTGAACACTGCTCGCAGCTGCTGCTAATCCGCTCACCTGAGTCTCCTCAGCTCCTCATGTCCAGCCACCCCCAGGGCTCAGCCAGCACTTTAGGCCAGGCTGGTTTTGGTTCGCAGCACTGATATGGTTCCTTGTAACTGAACTGACTTTAGTGGAAAGTATATTTGTGTGCATTTTGGAGTTCTACGATTAGTTTAGAGTCATATTTTATGGGCATTTTGGGGTGGCTATGTGAGAGCTGTGATATGTTGCTGCTCCTATGCTGCCATCTTGGCTACACCCTGAGAAAACTAATCTAAAAGCTGGTCTGTTGTTTTGCTGAACACGGATAATTCCAAGATTCTTAAGCTCAGGGTGTGACCTAGGCTATTTCAATCAGTGTTTAAAGAAAGATGGTAGTTGAGGTGATGGTATTGATGGTTCTGCTGTCTTGCAACATGTAGCCTTCTATCTCTCCCTCAGGGTGTCCTGATGCTTCAGCTAGGCTGGCCCACCCATAATGAGTACCATTTTGTTGGTCATATAACTCATTCAGCCTGTCCACAGTAGATCAGCATTTCCTTAGTTTTCAGTTCTTTGTTACTACAAAAAGATCTGCCACAAATAATTTTGTAACTAAGGGACCTTTTTGTTTGTTTGTACAAAAACTTTTAAACTTTGTATTATCTCTATACCTTATTTGCTTGTGAATTCTTCCCATGATTGTGTTTGCGGTTTTCTAATTTTCTTTTTGCTACTCACATTAATAGCCTCATTTTCTGTAGTGAGGATTTATTCTTAGGTCAACTTTGCTGTTACACTATTGGAATATGTAGACTGGGCCTGTTTAATTCTAAATTTATTGGCTAAGAGTAAGCTTTACCTTCAATAAGAATTGTCCAATCTGGACTCAGGTTCCCTGGATACTGTTCTGGTTCTTTTTACTAGTATGGATTGAGCTCCTGTATCTTTCCTCATAGGACAGAGGCTCTGATTTCTTCATCCAAATGGGAATGAGGTACCTAGATGGTTGGCAATGAGAAAATTTTTGTAAATTTAAGGACTTTGATCTAACTTGATCACAAATGCTATTATTATTTCCATTTTGAAATGGAGGAAATGGAGATAGAAAGAGATGAAGTGACTTATACAGGGTCACATAGCTAGTAAATGTTTGAGGCTTGATTTGAATTCAGTCTAACTGACCCCAAGTTCAAAGCTCTATCCTCTATGCCACCTAGCTGCCTGATAGGGCTGTTTCATTTTAGCTTTCCTTCATGCTAAACTGACTCTGCTCTGAGTTTCCACAGAAGAGTGGCAGTATTATTATTATTATCTCCTTCAAATTCTGGACTAGATGGGGGTGTCTGTCACCAATTCTCTTTGGTTTTCTTTATCACTATTCCTCTGTTGTTTTTTTTTTTTAGACCTTTACTGGAATATGTGGGGGAGATTCTATACCACCATTTCTCATAATTCCCTTACTACCTCTTTAGGAAGAAATTCATGCCCTTTAAGCAAATTTGAATCTATCCTACTAAAAAAGTACCAGACATCCTGAATTTTTCCTCTGATTTGAACTGAAATAAATTTTAAATGCTTCTGAGAAGCTTATTAATTAAGATTTGATGCTAATCGCAACTAGTTCAGTAATTATAAAAGCTATAAAACAGACAAGGTTTTATATGTCTGTTAAAATTTATGACATATTAGATTTAATTAATATAAGCAAATGTAAGAATGCATTGGTAATATAAAATCCAAACCAGTACTGTTCAATAAACAAATACACACATTTTAATTAAATCTAACATGTTCCTACAAATCTTATTACAAAAATAAGATACTTGTAAAGAATGACATATGGTCAAAAGACATCATATTGGTAATCAATAAAAAGGGAATATGATTTGTGCCATCTGATTATTTGTATGGTTATTTGTATGATTATATGCAACAGACTTGAGGATTATCTTAGAGGACATTTATTAGTGATTCAGATCCAGTCTTTTGGACATGAAAAATTATGGTCCTTGTACTACTGTCCTAGACTTAGTTAAAACCAATAAAAATATTTTTACTAAATGTCTGTATAATTAAAATAACATGATTATTCACTTTGATGATGAATTGTATTGCTTCCTACCAAAAACTGATTGTTTGAACAATTACCAGATGAATTCTTGTTACATAAAGCTATAATAACAAAATATCAGACTCATATGGGACCTCAAAAATCAGCAAGTCAAATCATGCTTCATCATAAATCCCTTCAATAATATTCCTAATAAATAAGTTATGAAACTTCCATTTGAAGATCTCCAATGAAGGAGGTGGGGATGGGAAAGAAACCAAACTTTTATACAGTTCCAAGTGTTGAAAATGTTTCCCTTATACCAAATTAAACTTTCTACTAATTTTGTCTCCAGGAGCCTATCAGAGCCAGTCTGATCCCTAATCAATATGATAGCCATTCAAGTACTTCAATATAGATAGAGCATCTTCCCTAATCTTTTCTTTTCTCTAGCTTCATATATGTAATGGTTTTGTTGTCCCAGCTTACCTTTTTTGCCTTCTCAAACATGACAGTGTCCTTACTAAAAGGTACTGATATAGACTCAAAGAAATAAACTCAAGCTATCAATAAGCATATACAAATTCATCAAAATTGATTTTAAAAAATTAGATAAATTGCAAATTCAAGCAACTCTAAGGATTTACATAATAATACACAGCAACTGAACAAACATGACAAAAAAAAAAAAAGAAAATTGACTATTCTAGGAAAGACTGCAAGAAAACAGACACTAATTCATTCACTAATTCAAGGAACTGGGAATTGATCCAGTCATTCTGGAAAACAATTTGTGACTATGCCCAAAAGTCACTATACTGTAATGTTAGGTAAGTACAGTAGAGTATTGGACCTAGAGTCAGGAAGACTTGAGTTCAAATGTGACTTCAAACACTAATGGTATGACCTGAGAAAATAATAATCTCTGTAGGTCTCAGTTTCATGAATTGTAAAGTTGGATATAAAAGAATCTTCCTCTCAAGATTATCGTGTAGATCACATGAAATGGTATTTGTAAGGAAGCCAAGATGGTGGAGTAAGGAAAGAAGTCACCTGAATTTTTCCAAATTCACCTCCAAAATAACTATAAAATAGCATCTCAAAATGAATTTGGGAGCAGCAGAACCAGTATAAGGGCAGGGTAAAATAATTTTCCTGTCCAACACAACTTAGAAGGTTGGCAGGGAATGCCTGTCTCACTTGCGTAAAGGGGAACAGAATTTAGTGCATACAACAAGCCAGCAGCAGACTGTGCCCCAGAAAGTCAGCAACAAGGCTCCAAAGCATGGCACAGATCAGCTCTGAGGCACCACAGCCCTGGCACAGATCAGTTGACAAAAGCTTTCTTTAAAAAGTAAAACTGGGCAAATAGAAGCTAATAATTTTATGAGACATCAAGAAATAATAAAACAAAATCAAAAGAATGATAAAAATGAGAAAATGTGAAACATACCATTGTATGAAAAATGACTTGGAAAAAAGTTCCACAGGATATAATTTAAGATGTCTTTGACTACTGGAAAGAAATTATTAAAAAGAAAAGCCTGAACATAATATTTCAAGAAATGACTAAGGAAACCCACCCTGATATCCTAGATTTAACACTATATATACCAAGATAAGGTCAAATTGGGTAAATGATTTAGACATTAAAGGTAATAGCATAAACAAATTAGGAGAGGAATAAACTGATCAGACCATTCTAGAGAGCAATTCAAAACTATGCCCAAAGAGCTATAAAACTTTGTATACCCTTTGATCCAGCAATTTCAATGCTAGATCTATATCCCAAAGTGATTCTTTGAAAGGGGGAAAACCTATTTGTATAAAAAAAATATTTATTGAAGTTCATTTTGTGATGGCAAAGAATTGGGAATTGAGGAGATGTACATTAATTGCGAACTATCTGACCAAGTTGTGGTGTATTATTTTAATGGAATTCTATTGTGCCATAAGAAATGATGAGCATGATAATTCCAGAAAATCCTCAAAACACTTACAGAAACTGATGCAGAGTGAAGTAAGCAGAACCAGAAAAACACTATTCACAGTAGTGGTAATGTTGTACAATGATCAACTCCAAATGACTTAGTTGTTCTCAGTAATACAATTACTCCATTGTTTTAGTTAGACTTTCCATCTTTTTGGAAAGAGTTTGGTATCTACATCTACAGTTTGGTAAATTTGCCATGTTCATATTTATTTAAGTCATTCATAAAAATGATAACAGAAAAGGGACCAGAAGAGAACTTTTGGGCATTTTGATAGAGGTCACTCTCCAAATTGACACTGTTATCTCTTTCACCACTATTTGTGTCCAGTTAGTCATCCAATTATGGATCAACCTAGCTATACTAGTATATAGTTTATATTTTTCCAATCTGGTCTGTAAGGATATTGTTAGGAGCTTCTGCTAAATTCTGTGATGACATTGACACACTACTATTATCTACAATACATTTAGTTTGTTTATTTATACAATTGTTATAATCTGAACCTATGAAATCATTAGTGTTGGGATCTTTTAGTGTAGGAAATCATCTCTATTTAAGCAAATAGGAAACTTGTCTATCATTTATGGCCTTAGAGAGTTTAACTAATCTGTCTATGGTTACATATCTAGTATATGTCACAGGTACGACATAAGTTCAGATATTTCTAACTTCAAGGTCATTCTTTATATCAACTAATCCACACTGTCTTCCATCTGTCAAAATAAATGAAGTTATTTAAATGACTTGATGAATTCAAATCCTTGCTATATCCTACTTATCAATATTTTTCCTTTATGAGTACTAAAAAAAACCCCACTTTTAAAATAATGTGTTCTAGAATGTTCCCTGAAATAAAAGTAAAAATTACTGGTCTGAAATTTGAAGAAATTACCTTATTTTTCTTCTTAAGAATAAAAATATTTAATATATGTTCCATCTTCTCCCTTTCACTCTATGTCACAACCCCTTGATATTAACTCATACCCTTTCTATTCCCAAGTCCCTTCCTGCTTCTGAGATTTCCAAATGTTTAACTCTGGAACTTCCTTCAGCACCTGGGGTATAGTCACCATGGAACATTTTAACATCCTTATGGCCTTCTCCACCTGGAACAACTTGTTCCTGTTCTGCCTGCCCCATTCTCCCATTGGTGAGTTTCTCCTGTAGCATACATTCTGTGGAGGAGCCCAGACTGGCCTTGATTGCCCTCCCAACTCCCCCCACCCTCCACCCCCAAATATTTTCCTGAATTCTGTATTTTGAAACTGTTCCCCTTCACTGGGCTGTAAA
Organism: Pseudochirops cupreus; assembly: GCA_028627135.1. Lineage (NCBI taxonomy): Eukaryota > Metazoa > Chordata > Mammalia > Diprotodontia > Pseudocheiridae > Pseudochirops > Pseudochirops cupreus. The sequence goes on from CM053581.1 coordinate 481,799,882, forward strand.
CTCACAGGCAAAGACTGTTTCATTTATGTTTTTGTGTACCCATCACCTAACAGAGTTCCCAGTTTATAGTAGATATTGATAACTACTTTTTCATTGATTGATAGAATATTTGGTATGAGAGTAGGGACTTACTATGGACAGAATTATACATTCTACTTGTTCAAAGTTACCAGAGCAAATGCATAACTAAATTATAGTTCACAGTGGACAGAGAAGCTCCATGAATTTAAGTTTTAATTGACGGACAAATGCCAATGGCCACTGAGGTACCCTCCAGCTATGAAATTCTGTAATTCTCTTACTATATCTTAGGTTCGCACAACAATTTTAGAAGTATATCCTTAAAAACTGATTATCTATGGCATTTAGTAAGGTCATAGAAATAGTGAGTCAGGCTCTAAATCTTTTGAAAAATGGGGGGAAAAAGGTTTTTGCCATTTTTCTGTGGAGGAAGAAGTTGCTTTCCAGTCCAAAGAAGTTTCCAAATGGATGAGGATGTTTAGGCTTGGAGAACTATAACTTGCCTTGGGGAATATAACACACTGTGAGGAATATATCCTTTCATGTATTCTTTTTCCCTTAGGCTGTGTCCTTTAGCAAAAACTTGACTGAAAAATACAAATATAATTGCATTCAGAGGAGCCAGTTCCTGCTTTGAAAGAATTGGTTAGAAATGTTAACAACTTTCTACTTGGTTGATTGTCTCAGACCACTTGATGGATTGACTAAATCCAACATCACCATTTTTTTGCCTCTCAAACTCATTTTTTTTAAAATAAAATATGGTGACACTTCTTCTCTTCCCTTACCCTATTTTATTCCATCACTTAGCCTGTGCTCTGGCTCTTCTCTTTCCCTTCCAACCTGTCAGAATTCTACCTATCTTTTATAACCCAACTCCAATATTCCCCTACATTTTGAAAGTGTCACTGGTTATCCCATCTTACTCTCCTAAATATGTTACCTATTTTCTCTTTTTCATTGTTGTTCTTAATACACTTTGTCCTGTATTTTAGTGATTTGCAAACTTGTCCCAAATTTCTTACTAAATTATAATTTATGTCACTCTGTCCTCCTTCCACCTCCACAGAGCAAGATATTGTATAATTATATACTCAACAGATCCCATCTTGTACAATGTCTTACACATAGAAAGCAATGAGTAAAATTGTATTGAATGAATAAGCAAATGAATCAAATTCCTGCATTACTAAGACCTTCTTGTTGTATTAATTCTCTGCTAATTGCAAATTTTGATTTCCTTGGAATTGTAGGGTTTGTTTTCCCTTTTCAAATGCTTATTTGAATCATAATATGAAGAAACACAAACTATTACTCTTTTCTTGTTTTAGAGCAATCATTTTGTTCTATATCATATATTCTATTGAATAGGCTATATTTAGAGCCTCAAGAGCTATCCAACATTTCTGAATCATGAACAAGAATTCTCCAGAGTTAGAAATGGACAGTGATAGCTGTTTTAATTGAAAAATTAGAACATCTGCTGATAGGTTTTTGCACTTCATGAACAATGAGGTATTACCATTTTATTGTTGACACTTGAAAATAATGAAGTAGGAAAATTGATAATAATAGGGATTTTTTTGCCCTGAATATATGTAGCATGTTGGTAGAAATGCATTATAAAAAATAAATACTGGCCCGTATGGTAAGAAAATACATTTGTGTTGCTTATTAAAATACTGCATATATATGAATCTTCCAGATTTTTGGGGAGGAATATTGAAAAGGTTCTCAGACTATTAACCGTAATTTTTGTTTCTCATCCCCTCATCTGCCAAGCAAATTCAAGCATACTGATTATCAAAGTACCCCCTCCACAATTCACTCAAGAAGAGTAACAAATGAAAAGGCTCCTTTAGAAATCATGCCAGGCAGCTTACAATCTGAGCATCTTTGGACAGAGAAGGCTTAGACAGAAGCATACCAATTGACTAAGAACAAATGTCTCTTAAATTAAACATGCTCCCAGATGCTGGTGCTGCGATTTCTCATCATACTTTTGCCTGTCCTCCTATACCAATGATGAGGTTTCTTAGTAGAGAGTCAGTATTCATTAGTGACATGGTATCAGGTGGTTTGAGGAAATGGCTGGGGAAGGAAAAGGCATTCATCACATTTACATGCAGATGATCTTCAGGGCTATAGGAATCTATACCACTTTAGGATGAATTTCTACAGCACAATTAATTACCATCCACACTGAGAGCTGGGTTTATTTACTATTTCCATAGTTTCTTTGTGGAATTTTAAGATGGCATAATCTATACCTGCAAAAACAGGAATAGGAGCTGGAGACTGAGATTTCATTGGTATAGGGAATTCCTGGGTTAGGAAATGCTTCTACCAATGCAGAATGATATATTTTCTGCAACTTGTGGTCTTAGAGGGCCACTTAGAGTAACCAAGTGCTTTGCATAGACACATAGCTAGTATTTGCCTAAGGAAGACTTTGAACTCATACCTTCCTGGCTTCAAGAGCAGCTATGTGGCTACTATAACACTTGGAAAAATAAAATGATAAGCAATATTTAAAATTAGTTATTAAATTTTATATCATTTTACCCTCCAGGCATATATACACATATAGATGTATGTATGTATGTGTGTATATGCATACATGCATATATGTGTGTATATGTGTATGTGTTTTCACACATGCACACACATATATGAATATATATCTACATATCTATATCTATCTATATGTTTATCTGTATATATGTGCTATACTCTTGAAATAGTTATTGATCATAATGTTCTTTTTCTCTGAAAGTACCTTATCAGAATTTTATTGTTGTGGTAACATAAGAGATTTATTTTTTAGTTAATAAACATTTAAGTGCCTTTTATGTTCCTGGTACTGTGCTAAGCTCTAGGGATTCAAAGAAAGGTAAAAGACAGCCCGTGCTCTTGAAGAGATCACAATGGAAAGGGAGAGACAATATGAATACAATTATTTACTTATCCACTCCCTTCCTTCCATAGATGAGAAACCAGCAGCCCAGATGAGTTTATATCTTACCCAAATTCACATAGAAAGTAAGCAAATAAAGAAGGATTCAGTCACATATGTTCTGATTTCAAGTGCAGTTGCTCCTCAGTTTAAAGCCATAGAATCTAAGAGCTGGAAAGGAGATTAAAGGCCACAGATAACAAAGGAACTCTTCTTCATTGTAACCGAAGAGTGATTATCCAGACTTTGCTTAGAGATCTTGTGTGAAAAAGAATTCATTAACTCCTCAGTCACCCATTCCTTCTAACTCTATTGATCAGGGAATGTTTTCTCATATTAAGCCTAAATTTGACTTTTTGCAGCCTCTGTCCATTGTTATTTGTTACATTCTCTCCAACTAATTGTTGTTGTTTTCTGTTTTCCTACAGTCAGTAATGGGAAATCTATGCCAATTTTCATTTGCGGAGCTCAGGTGAAATTGATAGAGATTTTATTGAAACTTGAACTAATTTATGATTTCAAGCAGATTACATATTCCATTTTCAGCAGGACACTTCTTGCTTTTGTAATCTTGTCATTAAGTTTCCAGATGCAAGTCTCCTTCCACTTAGGCAGCCCCATGCAAATTTCTCCAATGTATTATCCCATGAAGACAAGAAATAAACCAGAGCATTTTAAAGAATTGCCCAATTTGGGGGTGCCTAGATCTAACCTGCAAGCTTTGTCACTGTGATTCCTCGCACCAAAGAGTTACTTCTATTTTTCTGATCCCCTCAAAAATTCATCCTTCTGTCTTAAGGATTTCGAGCTTCATTTTCTGTGTTCCTTCCTATGGTATGTTTTGTTAATGATTTATGAGAAAGGTTGTTCTAGTGTTGAAACTACCACTAACTGCAAAACACACAATTTGGTACATTCCCTGGTCTAGCTCCTATATTTGTCTCCAGAGGTTAGAAGGGAAACATTTAAATTTGAAAAACAAAGAGGTACATGAGGGAGGCATGGAGTCTAGGGAAAAAAAGAAATAGGAGCAACAGAAGTTGAATAATAACATTTTGCATTTCAGTTTAGAGCTCTTCTAATGTTTTACAGAGCTACCTAATTTGTTATCTGATTTTGTCCTCATAGCAACAATTCTATGAGAAAAAATAGGACTGACGCCATCCTCCCTGCTAGCAAAAAGTGCCGTGTTTCAAAGTTACTACTGGGGGATTGGAGGTGTTTGTTAGACATTGAAATGATGCCAGGGGATTCTGATGATAATTAGCTGACATTTGTATAGTACTTTAAGATTTGCAAAGTGCTTAACAAAGATAATCACATTTGATCTTCATAGTATCTCTTTCTCTGTAGGAACAACAAAAAATTTCATCACTACAGATATGTAACCTGAATCTCACAGAGATTCAGTGACTTGTCCAGAGTTGAACAGTTCCATCTGGTGTATGGAAATAATGTAAACTTGAAGTCTGGAGGGATGTAAATTATCCCAAATAGCTAAGAAACATTGGAGAAAATGGACTTTTTCTACATGGAAAAAGTAATGTATATGAAATGAGGAGAGTCCTAGGTATGAATCACGTTCTCAAAGATAGTATTAGGAATGATTGATATTCGCATCTCTCTTAATTCCAAATTCATTTCATTTCTCTTCCAATTACATCTTATGCTGTTTTTCTTCTAGATAATGAAGGAATTAGAGGAAGGTTCTATACTACTTTCTAACCAAAAGTTTAATCCTTAGAGAAAAAGAGGTTTTTATTTGTCAGAGAGTCCTTATAAGAATTTTTGACTCATGTATTCTATGCACAAGGGACGAATTGTGGCCTCTTTTGATTTCATGGCATTGGTTTAATGGATACTATCTCTCCCTACAACGGCAAGTTCAGCTAAACTGCATGTGTCAGGATAAGGAGTTATGATCCCTTTCATTCCTGGCTTATGAAGTTTTGGTAAATTTTTGGTTAGTCAATAACCATTTGTTAAGCACCTACTGCGTGTAGCAGACACTGTTAAGTGCTGAGAATGCAGAGATAAATAAAAGACAGTTCCTGCTGTTAGGGTGCTTATACTCTAATAGAAGAGATAACATACAAAGAATTATGAACAAACAAGATATATATATATATATATGTATATATATGTGTATATATATATATATATAGGATAAGGAGATAACCAACAAAGGAAGGCATAAGTATTAATTCAGGATGAGGAAAGACTTCTTGGTGAGGGTAGGTTTTTAAAATTAGTAATTATTTACTTGTTTTTACCTTTTTTTAAAATTTTGAGTTCCTGATTTTATTCCTTCCATCCCTACCTTACTCACAAAGAAAGTAAATAGTATATCAGTTGTACAAAAGAAATCATGTAAAACATATTTCTATATAAGCCGTACTTTTAAAAATAAGTAAAAAAAAAAAGAAAATTGTATTCCAATCTGTATTCACAATTTATCAGTTCTCTCTCTGGAGGTGGACAGTATTTTTCCATCATAAATCCTTTGGAATTGTCTTGAATCACTGCATTGATCAGAGAAGCCAAGTCCTTCACAGTTGATAACCATTACAACACTGCTGTTACCATGCCCAACAATATCTTGATTCTTCTCACTTCCACTTTACATCAGTTCATTGCCATTATTTTTTTCTGAAACCACCCCCTTGCCATTTCTTATTGCATAATTGTACTCAGTAATAATCATATGCCAAAATTTGTTCAAACATTTCCTAATCAATGGGCATCCCCTCATTTTCAAATTCTTTGCCCACACAAAGAGAATTGTTATAAATATTTTTGCATATATGGGTCCATTTCCTTTTTCTTTGATTTCTTTGGGGTACAGACATAGTAGTGGTATTTTTTTTTCTTTCAATAACTTGTTTATTTTCTTTTAGTTTACAAGATTCAGTTCCACAATCCCTTGAGTTTCAGATTTTCTCCCCTCCCTTCCCCCACCCCCCATGGTGGCATGCATTCATATATAGGATCTGAAAATACTTAACACATTGTACAATAGTCTGGTTGTATAGAAGGGTTGTAACCAATGAGTGAACACTGGGAAAAAAGAAACAAAACCAAACATGAAAAAGAATGATAGCATGTATTGCTTCAGTCTCCATTTAAACTCTAGTCTTTCTAGATCTTTCTCTGAATGTAGACATCTCCTCTTCCATCCTGATACTTGTTGAGTTGTCTTATAGCTGTGAATTGCTGAGAAGAGTCCAGTTTATCAAGGTTGGTCATCAGTAGTGGTAATTCTTGATCAAAGGTGATGCACAGTTTAATAGTTCTTTGGACATAGTTATAGATTGTTCTCCAGAGTGCTTGGACCAGTGCACTACACCATCAACACTTCATTATTTTACATATTTATCCTCATCCTCTCTAGCTTGTCAATTGTGATATGTCTGAGGCTGTAGATTAAAGTTTTCAAAAGGCACATTTCTCTGATCAATAGTGATGACTATAGATAGCTTTGGTTTCTTTTTCTGAAAACTACTGTTCGTATCCTTTGACCATTTATCTATCAGTAAGAGAATAATTGTTATTTTTATGAATTTGACTCAGTTCTCTAAATACTTGAGAGTGAAACCTTTATTGGAGAATAGCTTCTATATTTTCTTAACATGTTTTCTAAATAAATGTAAGGTACTTGAAAGCAAAGCATGTCTTTGTTTTTCTTTTTTCTTTTTATCCACAGCAGTAGCACAATACTTGGAATGTAGTAAGCAGTTAATAAATGATTGTTGGCTGGCTAATCTTACTCTGGTATTTTAGTCATGGTTTGCCAACTTCATTCTGGAAATGTGAATGCATGAAAAAGCATTCATGAAATGGTTACTATATGCCAGATATTGTATCAAGAACTGGGGATATAGGGGTGGCTAGGTGGTTCAGTGAATGGAGCTCCAGCCCTGAAGTCAGGAGGACCTGAGTTCAAATCTGACCTCAGACACTTAACACAAAAACTAGCCATGTGATCTTGGGGAAGTCACTTAACCCCAATTGCATTACCCTCCCCCCTCCAAAAAGCAAAAAAAAAAAAAAAGGAACCGAGGATATAAATACAGCAATAATGACAGTCTCTTATATTAAGAAGCTTAAACCCAAATAATAAAAAAATAATACAGATAAGTAGTGATAGCCAGGTAGGGAAATTTTGGTCTAGGAAGCCACAGGAATGGTAAGTTTGAATCATAGAGCAGTTAATTGAATGGCAGAGTTTATTCACAGAAATTGAGGCAGAAAATGAGGGGAAATATAAGTGTGCAAGGGCATAACATGAAGACAGTAAGGGAGAAGTGCAGTGGGTATGGGTCTGGACCAGATGTGAAAAATGCTCACCAATCCAGATCCAGGGTAGGAGATGAAATCTTGGGTTAGAAAGGACACAAGACGTGAATGTACTCAAACTTGGGAGTAAAATGGTAATAGGTCCTTACGTAGGGAACACGTTCAGGCAATTCCCAGCATTAATTATCCAGGGATCAGATAGTCCTCCTCTCCTGGACGATGCATCTCCATGGTCTATTTATTTTTTAATACCACGGGTCATTCTCTTTGAAATTATGTCTTCCTTGGAGTCATTGTCTCTTTAATTCTCAATTGAGTATGCCTCTATTGCTTTCATTTTAAGTAAACTTCAATCTTTATCAAAAGAATTTATTTTCAAATTGCTAAATATAGCATCTTTAAGTAGGCAAGCTGCATCTGCTGCAAGTTTCCATGACTGATGGCAGAAAGGAGAGCAGGAAAGAAAATCCCTTCTCCTTCTAGTAACCTCTACTATAGATATAGGAATCATATGTCCCAAAATTGGTCCTGGTTTTGGAAGCCTTAAACTCATTCTTGGGTTGAAAACTTAGCTATTTAAATACTTCCAGAGATATTACTAATTTTCATTCAGTCAATGCTAACTCCCTTTACTATTCAATAAATACACTTGTTTGAAATTCATAACAGGCTTACTGGGCATGACCATATTTTTACAGTTGGTTTAACATCTCATTAACATATGATGCACCTCCTAACTTCTCTTATCTGCTCTTTGTCTTCTGTGATTGCATCAATTGGTGGGAATGTGATGAGAGATGATATGAAAATCATTTAGCTAAATAGTAGCTACTCCTTCATACCCTGTCATCATATCTGGCACCAAAAGCAATTTACTTATTTTCCTCTACTGCTTTCTCATCTTCATAGTTTTCTACTTTCATTGATGGTACCTTCCTCCTTTGAAACAGCAAGGTTCCCAGCATTACATTTATCCTTGACTGGCCTTTCTCCCTCAATACCTCATGTCTAATAAGCAGAAAAATCTTGCCTGTTTTATCTCTACAAATTTAAAATCACTTTGCTTCTCTCCCTTCATCTTAATTCAAGATCTCATCATTCTCTTGCTTGAATTTTTAGAGGAGTTTCCCAGTTAGACTTCCACTCTCTTTCTCCTTTAATCCATCTTCTATAATCTGCAACATTGATATTTCTAGAATACAAATACTCCCACACACTACTCAAAAACTATCATGACTTCCTAATGCAGGCCTGCACAACGTACAGCCTATGGGCCATTTTCTTTCAACCAAAGGATTTCTGGTAGTTCAAGAAAAATATAGGGTTGCCACTGCTAAATCTCTTGTTTGTCACATGACCCATGGCAATTGACCATTGTCAGTCTCTGTAGTCTTTTCTATCTGTGACCCAAAGAAGTTTATATGCTATGCAGATCTGTCCTAATACCATTAGTGTAACATACAGCCTGCCATGTTAAATTTCTTCACAATCCTTTCACACAAACTTCACACAATCTCAGATATACAGATGACCCAATGTAATGGTAATGGAATTTAAAGATCCCTCTGTATTGGCTCGGTTTTTTGGTTGAGTGTTAAAACCCAGAGCTTGTGAATCCCACTTGTGGGATGGATTTGTTGATGTGAAGAAAGAGGGCTGAAATGGGAGGAGCCGTGGATTTAGAGAGAGGATCAAGCAGAGAGAGGGCCCAAGCAGAGAGAAGGCCCAAGCAGAGGATGACAGAAGAATTTTTGGGAACTGCCACCTGGAGCTGCTAAGAACTAAGAAGGCATGTGATGCTGGTATTTTGTCTGTCTGTTTTGATGTTGTTTTGCCAGATTCACCTGCTGGTAAAGGACAGTGCTGCTGTTATAGAGGTCCTGGAACCTTGCTGTTGGTTCAGAAGCCCTGAAGGAGGATTTTCTTGTTTTATGTTTACAGAAATCCTGGAAGAGGGCCTTGCTATTGTTTTCAGGGGTTCTGGGACTGTTCTGCAGGCAGAGAATGACTTGATGAGGACACTGGCAATGGCTTTGTTGAACCTTGTCTCCCCAGGAAATGAGATTGCTGAGGACTTGCCTCGGGTCAAGATGAAGGAAGGGCCTTTTCTTGGGTTCTCAATGCTGTGATGATATCTTAACCTTGTTGTAGCTTAATGATAGATGGCCTTTAGTGCTCTCCTGCCCCTTTTGAGAAAGTGCTTGGTGTTAATGGATGATATTGTAATTCAGTTGTGATCCAGGAGTGAGAAACCTTTGACTTTTTTGTGCTCTGTGATTGACCAAATGAATGTACTTTGCTTATGAGTGGAAACTAATGTCCATTTCAGAAGAAAGACTTTGACTGACTAAATGAATGTGCTGCCCAGGAGTGGGCTACTTTGACTACTGGCCAGGAGTGGGATACCTGGACCTTGGTACTTTGCAATTGAATTGAGAACTTACTTGCTAAATGAAAGAGTTACACTGTATTTTGATTTTCTCTGTTCTGTGAATGTTTTGCCTTAATCTATCACTGAATAAATGGGGTTTGCTATGCTGGTAACCTGAACCTTGAAAGTTGCCTTTGCTTGGCATTACAACCTACTTCATGGCAGAAAGTGCAGAGGAATTAGGAAGTCTCTTTTTAAGTGTGAAAAAGGAAAGTGTAAAAACTGGCTTGAAATTTGACATTAGAAAGATAAGATATTGGCAAATTGTCCCATCATTTCTTGGCAAATAGAGGGAGAAGAGATGGAAACAGTATCAAATTTGTATTTTGGGGCTGAAAGATCACTGCAGATGGCAACTGCAGCCATGAAATTAAAACATACTTGTTCCTTGGAAGGAAAGCTATGCAAATTGGGACAGCATACTAAAAAGCAGAGACATCGCCTTACAGACAAAGGTCAGTAGAGACAAAGCTATAGTTTTTCCAATTGTAATATATGACTTTGAGAGTTGGGCTATAAGGAAAGCTGAGTGCCACAGAATTGATCCTTTCAAATTGTGATGCTAGAGAAGACTTTTGAGAGTCTCTTAGACAACAAGGAGACCAAATCACTCAATACATAAAGAAATTAATTCAGGCAATTCACTGGAAGGTCAAACCCTGAATCTGAAGCTTAAATACTCTGGCCACATAATGAGAAGACAGGACTCATTGTAAAATAGCCTGATGTTGGAAAAGATTTGAAGACAAAAGGAAAAGGCGACTAAGGATGATGGATAGATAGAATCTTGGAAATGATAAATATGAACTTAGTCTTCAAGAAAATGTGGAAGATAGAAGGACCTGGTGAGTCAGACATGACTGAATGATACAACAACAACAACAACAACAACAACAACAACAACAAGAAGCATTTTTTTTGAGTTGTATCCTCCTCTTTAGTAGAATATAAGCACATTGATCCAGGGATTGTTTTTTATTTTATTTTTCAATTCCCATCATTTATCAAACTTTGCACATAGTAGGCACTTAATAAATGTTTCTTGAATTGATTTTAATCAAGCAATGTTAAATAAGAGAAAGCCCCACTCTTTTGGAGGTTTTTAATGGAGAATTTATGAAAAGATTCAGATAAAAGTTACTACAATTTAAGTAAAAAGGACTTGCTATTTGCACTGCTAGAGAAATAGCCATGGTAATCAAATCATGGAAGTCTCAATATCTCCAAGTATAGTACCATTATTTCATGTTTTATCTTTCAATTTTTTTTTAAATCCATAAAATCTATTCAGAGATTAGTGCCCTTCTAAAAGAAAGAAAGGAATAGAACACTACCTAGAAAAGAATGCTGGCTAAGAGTTGGATAAGGTTTATTTGGACTTACATATAAATTATGATAACACATTTTGCTGATCTATTCAGTAATTTGCTAAAAGGACTGTTGTGTTGAACAATTTATAAATCATGTATGTGAGGCAGCCATATGGCCCCACTTACTGTGGTTTATTCCAAATGCTGTGGTCTCATCTTTTCAAGTTAAGCTGCTGAACGTGTCTTAGATTAATAAACACTAGTCCATGGCAATGTTATAAAACTCAAAGACCTTCAACATTTCCCAGAGCAAACTGGAGCATGTTCCATTCCTAGACATGTGTATGACTTATACTGTTTCAGTAAGATATTATTTACTATTTTCCCTCTATCAAAATTTCAACATTGAAAGAGTTTCAGGTGGTTACTTGGGGCAGCTATCCATCATTTCCAAGATATAGTTTAATGAGCACTATTGATTACTTGAACTTCTTTTTCTTTCCAAGGGAATTTTGAAATTCAAAAAGGGATAAGATTGATGAGTCCAGAGACCACAAATTTCTATGAATGAAATAAATACTTTTATCACAGAGAGATATAGCACCAAGCTTTCCAAGTGCCCCACAGTCTATCATATTGTTTTTTTTTTTAATTTTATATCATTAAAAGAAATGAACAGTTACCAATTATCTAGAAAATTTGTGGTAAGATGACAGCCAGTCAGAATAAATCAAGAAAAAAAAAGTAGAAATGTATTTTACCTTCCAAAAAATGCTTCATTGCTCATCTGGGCCACATTACATCACAAACATTTATTTATTTTTAAATTAATATGGAAAAAATTTTCACTTAGGAAAAGATACTAGAACTACCTTGATTTGTTATTCTTATAGAAGAAGTTTACCAACTTTCCTTAATTAGTGTAATTCTATGCTCTTATTGTTAAGGTAGTGATTGTATAACCTTTTCCCATGGTGTCTCTATATTGTGTACTTATATCAAATGTAGTATACAACAAATCAAAACTTTCAGTCTACACAGTCTTAAAATAAAGCCACATTGGGGCAGCCTTTGTAGAAAAAAAAAAAAGGACCTGCACTGAGCTTTGAAAGAACAGAATTCCATCTGAGAAGAGACTGTAATTTTTCTTTACTTATTTTCGAAGAAAGAGAGGCTGTACATTAATTAAGTTACTAGAATATAATCACATTCACTCCCTCCTGAATTTGTATATATTTATGTAGAAAATAAATTCAAGGAAATTGCAAAAATTCTAGCAAGCCACTAGGTTGAAAACTATTTGACATCAAGAATGATAGCTTATTTGTCTTTCAGAACCTAGCATAATGCTCACCTGGATATTATAGAAGCAAATAAAATAAAATAGGAAAAGAAAAAGAGAGAAAAACTATTGGATTCTCAGGCTACATCAAGAAAAAGATAATCTCCAGAAAAAGGAGTAATATAATCTGTTCTGGCCAGACCACATTTAGAACATTGTGTGCAGTTCAGAACTCTGCAATTTAAAAAAGATATTGGTAGGGTGGGGAGCAATCATTGAAAGGTCCCTACGTTAGTGAAGATTTTCATGACCATGCCAAAAACTCCTAAAGCAGAAAAGATTTATGATTGAAATGGTAGCTAACTTAGGAGAGATTTTTTTAATGAAAAGGAATTCTATTTATTTTTCTTGGCCCCAATGTACAGACAAAAGAGAAATGGTGGGAAGTAACAATATCTATATCTATTTATACACACAAACATACATACATACATATGTATATATGTGTATGGGAAAATGCATATAAACTGAATGTAAGGAAAAACTTTCTAGGAATTAGAGTTATCCAAAGGTAGAATGTATTATCTCAGTAGCTACTGGTTTTACCTTCACTAGAACTGGTCAAGGGGAAGCTGCATTATCACATATTGAAGATGTAGAGATGATGCTTTTTTTTTTTTCTTTTTTGGAACTCATTGATATCTAATGTTTCTTCCAAGGTATTGTGGAAGATACATTAGTAGCTAGGGTAGATATCCATTGGTGAAGGTGAAAGTAATGGTCAAGAAGAAAGATAGGAAACCAGGAAATTCAGTCATGAAGTGAACTAAAAATGATTTAAATTTGAGTACATTCATTTACATTGCTGACATATTTAAAAGCAGAGAATAAATGAATTAAAATAATAAAACATCAAAAATGTATCTGTCTTTTCTAAATGGTTGCCAACATTTTCCAAATGTTCCTTAAAGCCAGTTAACTTCATAAATAATTCATTTTGTTGTGCTACATTACACCTTCTTCCATTTTTCAGTTGTCACTTTCCAAAGAAAATCTGAAGCAACTAAATCAACCTATGAATTTGCATGCACTCTCTGACTCTCACAGACCACATGGGGAAAATAATACAGTGGATAAAGCAACACAGAATTGAGGTATTCTCTATACAATATCCCCAAACTTAACCCCTGTAAAGAAGAGTTCCAGTAGGTTAAATCAAAAGCATTTCAATTTCAGTTCAGACTCTGGACTAAATTTCAGGGCTTGTTACCTAAGGAGCTCATGGCTAGAACTCAAAAGTAGGCATGGCAAATGCCCTGGGAGCAAGTCTTGGTAGAAATGATGGCACTCACTAAGTCCAAAATAACTAAAGATTAAATTGTCCCACTATCTCAGGCTGCATGAGTTATTTAGGTATGAATTGGTGAAATCATTGAACCAAAAGTCAAGGTCAATTAGTAAGAATTTCAACCCCATCCCTACCACCTAAGATAAACTTGAACAACTTTTACACTTTGAGAACATTTCCCCAAGTTTGTGAAAAAACATAATGGAGAGAATAGGATGAAAATTAGAGTAAATTCTGGCTTCTTATGGGTTTGTTTATCATTCTCACTTTTCCACTAATTTTTTAATGAAAATATTTAATTGCCCCCAAACTGCCATAGTCTATTACTATTCCATGCAAACTTTTCCAATTGACATTTTATTTCTATTTAAAAACTTTAATATTAACATATTTAAATATTTTTTTAAAATAGTGACAAGGGAAGGAGTAGAGATATTTAAATTCTTTTCTTTTTTTGCTTTTTGAAGGGCAGTAGGGGTTAAGTGACTTGCCCAAGGTCACACAGCTAGTAAGTGTTAAGTGTCTGAGGCTGGATTTGAACTCAGGTCCTCCTGACTCCAGGGCCAGTGCTCTACTCACTGTGCCACCTAGTTGCCCCAAGAGATATTTCAATTCTTGATGGGAGAATGTCTTCCATTTGTAGCTAATTAACTTTAATTTGTAGGGAAATTATTGCTTCTTAAACTCTTCCCTTTGAAACATTATTTGGATAAATACCATTTTGGTTACTTTTGAAATTACAATTGTTGAACATCACTTTAGTAATTAATGTACAAAGCAACTGATAAGAGATGGGGAAATGTTAGAACTGGTGATTTGGTGGTATTGAATACTTGTAGTATTTTGGATAATCTGATACATAGAGAACAAAGACAAAAATTAAATAGTCCCTGACTTTAATCATCTTATATTTCAATTTTATGTGTGTCGATGGTAACTTCTCTTTTTAAGACATCCAAATTATGATTGGCGATGTTCAAAAATTTATTTCATTCTGTATTTTGAGTCTATGAATTTAATGGGAAAATGCAGGAAGGTAATGTGCTTCATCTTTAATCTTCTGGAATCAATATTTGTCTTTTCAATGATTGGTGTTTCAAATCTTACATAGTTGTTTTTTAGAATGTCATTAAATAGATTTCTTGTTTTTTTCCTATTCTACTTCATAACTTTCTTGGTCTTTCCATTTGTCTTTGAAATTATTTTATGACTTCTTGTAGTAAAATAACATTCAATTGTATTAACATACCATAATTTGTTAAGAAATTTCTGATAGAAATACTTTTAATTTTCAGCGTTTTTTGCCATTAAAAAAACTACGATAGATGGCAGCATAGAAGCAAGAAAACTCTGTGGCTTCCCCCATAACCATTTCAAATTCCTATAAAATATGATTCTAAACAAACTTTAGAGCTACAGAACCCACAAAATGACAGAGAGAAACAAATCTCCTGGTGAAGGCAACAAGGCAGGCTGACAGGAAGCATCCATCACAGCATGCTGGGAGCTGAGCCCAGCCCTGTGTGAGCCCATGGTTTAGCCCCAGCATGGCCCCTATCAGCTGCAGCAGGAGGGACTTCTGGAGAGTGGAGCGCAAGCAGCTGTGGCCATTTCCAGAATTATCAACCCATAAATGCCAAAGGCAAAGTAAAATGTGAGAGTAGACTTTGGGAAAAGGGGTCCAAAAGTGTGGTTCAGCCTCTGTCCCTGGAAGGGAGAAGCAGCTCAGATGTGGCTGCATCAGAGCTCCTGGCCTGCATATTGTAGGGGGAGCGAGCAACCACTCTGAGGGGTAATCACTCTTGCTTTAACTTGCTTGGATCTGGATCCCTGTCTTGGGTGGAGGTCCTGGGGTTTGTGACCAGGTGCCAGAGCCTTTGGAGGCTTCAGAGAGTGCACCCAAATAATAGCTCTGGCAGATGCAAAAACCCCAGTGATTTAGAACAAAGCTCTCCTCTCTGGAAGCAGAGTTCAACTGTGGCAAAGATCTCAAAAGTTGGGTAATTGTGTGGCAACATTAGCAAGCAAAGGAAGGAAAGCAAGCACAGCAATCCAACTTTAAATTCCTTTTCAGGGGACAAAAAGGATCAAAGTATGGAGAGGCAGGAAGACAACAAAGTCACAACTTCTGCACCAAAAGCTTCCAAGAAAAATATGAATTGGTTACAGGCCACAGAGGAGCTTAAGAAGGATTCTGAAAATGAAATAAGAGAAATGGAGGAAAAATTGGGAAGAGAAATATGAATGATGGCGGAAAATCATGAAAAGAGAGTCAACAACCTGACTGAAGAAAATAACACCTTAAAAACGGACTAACTCAAATGGCAAAAGAAGCTCAAAAAAACTACTATAAATTTTTTTTATACATAGAGCCTTTTCCTTTAGCATTGATAGCTTAGAGTATATTTCTTGTAGTGTTATAGCTGGGTAAAAGAGCATGTAAAATTTCATGATATTTAGAGTATAGATCTAAACTGACTTCAGTAATGGATGGACAAGGACTTAGCAGATAATCATATTAGTTAGTCAAAATGAATCTAAGTTGTTTTCCCAGAGTCCAAAGAAAGATAGCTTCTCTGAAGGTGAATTTATACCCCAAACCAATATTACAAATTTAATTACTCAATGAAACTCAGTGCAAAAAATGACTCCAAACTGCTGAATAAAAGGAAGAATAGGTTTTAAAAAAATATATTGATTTATTTGATATCTTGGGAAAATTTATAATAAATCAGCCTACTAAAAAAATATCCTTACAAATTTTGTTTGGTTTTTGTTGCTTCTATATAGATAAGTGCCAAGATTATAGTCTATGAACGTCATTACTAAGCAATGGTAAAGTTTGTAAGAAATTCTGAATTACATATCAGGTTATGTGCTAACTGTTGCTCAATATCTTAATAATTCTTTCTGCCCATTCAAGTTTTGTCCACTGTATTTGTGCCTAAATTCACATCAATCCATGTTAGTGCTCTCTGTCATGGATTAGAAATTACTCTATGACAAGTAGTCTCAAAGCAATATTTACTTTTTTTTTCTTTCTTTTAAATATTTTATTTTATTTATTTTAGTTTACATTATCCATTTCCATGAGATTTTGAGTTACAAATTTTCTCCCCATCTTTCCCTTACGCCCCCCAAAACAGCCATCCCTTGTATGACCCCTCCCCCAATCTAATCTCTCCTATGTCGTCCCCCATCACTCCTCTAACTTTCTGATAGGGCAGGATGAATCTCCCTTCCACAGTGCCTGTGAATCTTAAGTTTCAGTTGGATGTAGTTAATAATAATAGTAATAATAATTGTATATATATATATATATATGTGTGTGTGTGTGTGTGTGTGTGTGTGTGTGTACATATATATATATATGTATATATATATATATTTATAACATTTGATTATACAGCTTTAAATTCTAGATCTTTCTCTTCTTCCCTCATCAGCCACCCCCACTGGAAGAACAAGCCATCAAATACAGGCTATACATGTGTAATTACGCAGAATCTCTCCACAGTGAGCACACTGTGAGAGACTGATTACCTGTCCCTCCTTCCTATCCACCCCCCCATTCCACTCTCTACCCTGTCCCTGTCCCTGTCCCTCTACGGAAATGTGCACTACCATCAACCTTCCCCCCCACACTGCCCTCCCCTCCCTCATCCTATCTCTCATCCCCATTCCCCCAATTTTCCTGTGCGGCAAGATGCCCAGTTTAAAATTTATGTATGTCATTTCTTCCCTAAGCCAAGTTCAGTGAGAGTAAGGTTGACTCTTTCCCTTTTGCCTTCCTGTTCTCCCCCTCTATTGTAACAATGATCCTTTGTCTCTTCTATGAGATGCTCAACCCCATTCTGTCTCTCCCTGTTTCCTCTCAATTTAATCCTCTCTCACCTCAGTATTTCACCTTTTAGTATATTGTCCCTTCTTATTCAATTGATCTTATGCCCTATATGTGTTTATATATATAAATATATATATATATACATATATATATATGTATATACATACTCAGATATGTGCTTATATGCATACATAAACCCCCTTATATAAATATATGTGTGTATATATATATATACATATATATATACACACATATGTATGTATGTATGTATGTATGTGTATATACATTTGCATTCCCTTCACCTATGCTGATACTGAGAAAAGTTTCATCAGTTACAATTGTCACTTTTCCATGTTGGCATGTAGATAGTTCAACTTTGATAAGTTCCTTATGATGTCTTTTCCATGTTTATCTTCTCATGCTTCTTGTGTTGGAGTGTCAAACTTTCTTTTCAGTTCTGGTTTTTTCAGCAAGAATGTTTGAAAGTCCTCCACCTCACTGAATGACCATATTTTCCCCTAGAACACTATACTCAATTTTTCTGGGTAGGTGATCTGGGTTTTAATCCTAGCTCCCTTGA
>CM053581.1:481818449-481842866 GCA_028627135.1 Pseudochirops cupreus
CCTTGATTTCCAGAATATCATATTCCAGGCCCTTCGATCCCTTAATGTAGAAGCTGCTAGATCCTGGGTTATCCTAATTGTGTTTCCACAATATTCAAATTGTTTCCTCTTGGCAGCTTATAATATTTTCTCCTTGATCTGGGGACTCCAGAACCTGGCTATAACATTCCTAAGAGTTTTCTTTTGGGGATCTTTTTCAAGAGGTGATCAGTGAATTCTTTCAAGTTCTATTTTGCCTTCTGGTTCTAAAATATCAGGGCAATTTTCCTTGAGAATTTCTTGAAGGATACTTTCTAAAGTCTTTTTTAGATCATGGCTTTCAGGTAGTCCAATAATTTTTAAATTGTGTCTCCTGGATCTATTTTCCAGGTCAGTGATTTTTTCAAGGAGATATTTCACAGTGACTTCTATGTTTTTCATTTGTTTAGATCTGTTTGATAGTATCTTGAATTCTCATAAAGTCATTTGCTTCCATTTGCTCCACTCTAATTCTGAAGGAATTATTGTCTTTGGAAAGCTTTTGAGATTTGTTTTCCATCTGGCAAAATCAACTTTTTAAGGCGTTCTTCTCCTCAATAGATTTTTGAGCCTCTTTTGCCATTTAAGTTAATCTATTTTTTAAGGTGTTATTTTCTTCAGCCAGGTTCTTGACTCTCTTTTCATGATTTTCTTGCATCATTCTCATTTCTCTTCCTAATTTTTCCTCCACTTCTCTTATTTGGTTTTCAAAATCCTTCTTAAGCTGCTCTATGGCTTCTTGATAGTCTTCATGTTTCTTGGAAGCTTTTGGTGTGGGAGTTCTTACTGTGTTGTCTTCCATTCCATGCTTTGATCCTTTTTATTCTCAAACAAGGAATCTAAAGTTTGGTTGCTGTTCTTACTTTGCTTCCTTTGCCTGATCATGTTCTCAGTCAATTTCTTTATTTTTTAGGCCTGTGGAACTCTGCTTCCAGAGCGGAAAGCTCTGTCCCAAATTGCTAGAGTTTTCGCAGCTGCCTGAGGTATTGGGAGGCTGTCATTTTGTAGCCCCCACCAGCTTTGGCTCACTGCAAACACACTCTATTACCACCACTCAAGACCACAATCCAGATCCAGTTTGCTCAACACAGGAGCACTTAGCCTCTGAACAATTGCTTTGCCCCCCCTGCAGTCTGTAGGCCAGGAGCTCTGAAGCAGCCATGTGAAGCTGGCTGCAGGGCTACTGCTTCTGCTGCTTCCTTGCCCTGGAGGCAGTTTGGCCAGATCACTTTTTTCCCCCAAATTTAGCTGAGTTCCACTGACCTTGCACTTAATCCTTGTTTCTTATGGCTTGATAATTCTGGAAACTGACACAGCTGCCACTGATCTCCTCTCCTGAAGGCTCCAGCTGCAGCTTGTCCTCTCTGCCCTGGGGCCAAACTGTGGTTTCAGGCTGGGCAAGTTTTGGCTCCCAGCATGCTGCGATGAGCCCTTCCTGCCAATCTGCCTTCAGCAGGAGATGTGTTTTTCTGTATTTTTGTGAGTTTTTGGAGCCCTAAAATTTGTTTAGAGTCATATTTTATGGGTATTTGAGGTGGCTATGTGGGAGCTGTGGAACCTGGTTGCTTCTATGCTGCCATCTTGGTTCTGATCCCCCTAAATTATTTTTAATACTATTTATATCTAGTCTTGGAATCTTCCATTTTGTAGATCACTTGCTCCAAGAGAAGTTGTGCCAGCTAACTAATAATATCCTCTATAATAGCTATCACCTGTATACAATTTTATGGGATAGAATTCTTATCATTTCATCTCAAAAAGCATATTGAATAACTGTTAAACATAAGTGTGCTAAAATAGAACAAGATTCTTGTTATTTGGCATGACTGAAAAGATTATCCCTGTCACTTCAGTCAACAAGTGTCAATAGGTCCAAATTAAAACATATAAAAATAGTTTTACCATTCAGGCACTCCTCTAAGAGCCTGAGTAGAGAAAGAAACTATCCCAAATGTTCATGCCTGAGAGATTTGCATTTGCCATTTGTGAGAAGTCTTTAGTTTGTGTCAGTCAAAATTTGAACTCCAGCTTTATAAATGATATCATCTTTCCACATTTCCTTATGTGACTGAACTCATTAGACAAACAATGAATCCTGTTTCTATAGTACTTCCTAAATCCCTGGATGAGAAATGAAATCATAAGAAATGTTGTTTTTCTCATTTACTAGGATGTGCATTTAAGAAAATTGAGGTGCAGAAAATATTATTTTATTTATTTATTTTTAAATGTATGCAAGGAAAAATGGAAACAAACAGAATCAAATTAAAGAAGCTAACAGTAAGGAATTTCCTCTGTTCTTCAGTGATCAAATAAAGTTTAATCTAAGAATTTAAATGATGAAAAGCAGATAATTTAACAAAGTTAGTAGAATAATTTAATCAGTATTGGGTGTATATGAGTTTTGATGCCAACTCTTTTAGAGCAGTGAATCTAACATAGCGGTTCTCAACCTGTGGGTCGTGACCCCTTTGGGCATCGAATGACCCTTTCACGGAGGTGACAGGGGTCACCTAAGACTATCACAAAATACATATTTCCAATGGTCTTAGGAACCAAGACACCATTCCTCTATCCATCTCCAGGCAGGTCCACCCACACGCAGATACGCCCACATATGAGTATTAAAGGGTAGTGGCATTAGGAAGTTTGAGAACCACTGATCTAACATGAATCCCTCAAGTTTAGGCAACAGTAATTCTTTCTAAATATTGGAATTCATCCATTAATATCCATGCTTCTGTTGTCTTTATACCTGGACTCAGTTCTCTAAATGATACCCCCAATAAGCTTATAGCATCTGTGGGAAGAACTTTTTAAATGCCTTGCATATTCAGAGAGTATTGTAGCTTTGGCTCAAAGTGGAGGTATCCCAATGAATGCCCATATTAGGGAGAGATATTGTTTTATGTCAAAATTGACTGAATGAGTGTTTGCAGGTAGAAGTGAATATATTGAAAGATATAGGCTTCTTCTGGTGACTGAGTTTTCCAGATTAGTTGTTTTTCTTATGAGATGTTTCCCATTCTCTTCTGTTTTTTCCATTTTTTTATATTTTGCTTTATTATATCTTGATCTCTTATAATTTTACTGGCTTCCCTTTGCCCAATTCTAATGCTCAATTAGTCGTTTTCTACCTCAAGATTCTGGGTTTCCTTTTCCAATTCTTTGACTTTCTTTTCATAGTCTTCCTGTACTTCATAGATTGTTCTTTTTGTTTTGTTTTGTTTTAGATTTTCCTCTATCTCTCTCATTTTACTTTTTATAGTCTTTTAAACGTTTTTCTATGAAATCTTTTTTAGGCAGGTGACTATTTGACATTATTCTTTGAAGTAAGAGAGGTTTTATTTTATTTTATTTTTTGCTTCAGTATCCTCCTCTGAGGATGAACCCCAATCCTCTCTATTTCTATAGTAACTTTCTATAATTCTGTTCTTTTTCTTTTGACTGTTTGCTTTTCTTTTTTATTTGTAGCAGCATATTATAGTAATCATCTCTTATCTGGGCATATGTGTGATGGTGCCTCTGGCCTCTAATCCTCCATCCATTCTCTACTCTGGCCTATAACTGAAACCAAGAACTCTGCCCTCCTGTAAGTGTCAACAGTGTTACCCTTTTGCTTCTGTGCTCACCAGGCATGTACTGGTTCTTTCTTGCCCAGGGCTGTATCTTGACAGCACAGCTGGGTCTGCCATCCCTTATCGTTAGTCTTCCCTTGCTCTAACGCCCCACTCCCCAAACTGTCCAGAAGATGAAAATTTCTGTGGCTGAGGAGAAATCTGGAGTGCTTTGAACTCTCTGACCTATTCCACCACCTTCCCATAATCCTCTCCAAAAAATAATTCCTTAGAGATTAGAATTGGGCAAGTGAAACTTAATGACACCATGGGATATCAAGAAAGAATAAAAGAAAATCAAAAGAATGAAAGAACAGAAGAAAATGTCAAATATCTCGTTGGAAAAACAAACAAACAACTGACCTGGAAAATACATCCAGGAAAGATAATGGCAATATAGTACAATGGTCACCTGTAAATTACTTAGCTATTCTATGTAATGCAATGGTCCAGAACAATTACAAAGGACTTATAATGAAAAATGCTATCCTCCAGAAAAATTAACTGAACAGGCCTGAATGCAGGTGAAGCATACTTTTTAAAACATTTTTTTTTTGCTCAGTGTATTCTTTCACAGCATGACTAATATAGAAATATGTTTTACATGACTGCATGTATATAATCAGTCTCAACTTGCTTGCCTTTTCAATGAGGGAGGACTGAAAGGAAGGATGGAGAGAATTTGCAACTCAAAATTTCAAAAAAAACCAAATGTAAAAAATCATTTTACTTCCCTATTTGGGAAAAAAAAACAATTATTTTTTTTTAAAGTCACTAGGGTGGGGAGATGAGAGGTATTACCTGTAACTTGTTTTTTCCTGGACTATTGGATGAGCCCAATGGTTGCTTTAGGGAATGACTAACTGTGTATGACCACTTTGGGAAGAGAGCCTAACACTAACTGAAAAAGGAAAATTCACTGAATCTCTTCATTTAATAAAATTAACAACAAAAGTAATAAAGCATAACATTTATATGTCACCTACAATATGCCAGGGATTGTGATAAGCATTTTACAAGTGTACTATATTTGATCCTCACAAAGGCCATGGGAGGAAAATGCTATTACAATCCGTATTTCACATACGAAGAAATTGAGGCAAATAGGCTAAATGGCTTACCAGGCATCACACAGCTAGTATTTGAGCCTGGACTTGAACTCAGTTATTCCTAATTGCAGGTTTGGCACTCTATCAATTTTACCACCTAGCGTTTTTCATTGTAAGTGCGTAGTTTTATTTCTAAAATTTCTTTTAGCCCAAACATCCTTTTACTATAAGTCCATGAATCATCTGCAGATAGATAAAGGATTCCTGATAAATCCTGTTGAAGCTGTAGACAGAATTGTTTTGTAACAGTTCTGTTTCTATAACTCCAGGTAGAAACAAGTGAAAACTCTTTGAGGTGTTTTGAAAGAAGCCATATGTACATAGATGTAATGCAGACTTAGTAGGAAAAGATTTTCTGCCTGGGGAAAACTAAACTGTGCTATTGCCGTAGAAGAATTGATCAGAAAGTTTAATATGTAGCAAAGGTTAACGTAGTAATTTATGAGACAAGTAAATATTGGAAAAACATGCCCGGGCTATTAAAAACATGAAATTCCAAGTAGGAGAAATTTGAGCAAATTGGTAGCTCAGGGGAAAGACTATCTTTATTTGGCATCAGATTAACAAGTGGAATGAATGTCAGAAAATACAAAACAAGTTGCTCTCTAGGCAAACACTGAATGACAAGTGAGCAAGCATAGTCCCAGAGGAAATTAGTGGGCAAAATTTATTTGAAGAAGTAATTATCTAAACTACGAAACCCTTTTAAGCTCTTTGAACACTGAAATAGGCAATCTTTCTTTTAAAGATCTGATAAGAGCAGGAAAAGGTAAAATACTTTGCTTTCTGTCCCTTTTAAGGAAAAAAAAATACTCTCTTTTGTCAGCCCACCACTGTAATAATTTAATTGCATTTGCCAGCAGAGCCCTAAACAAAATCTATCAAGTTTGGCAGTATCTACTACCCTGTAGAAAATGTGTTACATGCCTGGCTGTGTACTTCATTGCTCCTATGACAACAGAGATTACTGCACAGAAGCAATGGTAAGTGCAGATGTTAGTCATGTCCAAACAGCAGCATTTGAAACAAAGGCCCCAAAGTGAGAGAAAATTAGTATCATCATTAAAAAAGAAAGAAAAAAACAGGTAAGGGAATATTTTTTCCTCAAAGAGTACAAAAGGTTATGTGAGAATACTCACTAAAACATTAAAAAAAACCCTAGAAACCAAAAAAATATCACACTAGACAATAAGGGATAAATCATATTCTTCCTTGTCCCTGATCCTAGCACCTCAAACCAAAAAAACAAAAAAAAGAAGAAGTATTTTAACATCAGAACACCACAACCACTAAGGAAGTGTGACATTATTTTGGTGGTGTTGTTAATATAATGTTGAATAACAGATTTTCAAAAAGCTGGGTTAACTAAATTTATTGTGATTTTGTTTTTGTCCTTGTTGTTCATGCACAGACATAGAGTCCCTTTGGCTGCTAAAAGATCAAGATAGCATACAGTGTGCTAAAAGTCTTAGTATAGTTTTAAGATGTATTAAAACTTAAAACTGTGTTAAGATTTTTGGGACACCTTGTACTTCTGGTTTTTCATTTGTGCCCCTTTATTTGGTGCCATTGATTACAAAATGTCAACAACGAGCTTTAATAATGTCTGTTCTCCACAATGTTTGACCTCTGGCTCTGTCAGATGGTAATCTGTGAAATGGCTAACCAAACTGAGGGTAAGCAATGGGATAATAACCCATTGGTGAATTGGGAGGGGGTGTCTATCCCAAGCCTGTGAAGACTTCTCTGGCTGAATAGGTGGATATGAACACTATTCCAACAGCCATGAAAGTGCTTTAAAAAGACACTGTGGAATTCTTAGAGCTTGGTCAGATATCAAAGATGATAAGAGCAGGAAAGATCATCTGCTGTATCCTTGGCTATCACTAGTCATCTTGACTTCTGTCTTGCCATTGGACTTTGATGCCTCTTGAAAAGAGAATAAGGCTAAAAACTGTATAATTCTGCCTCACTTAAATCCAATTCACATAGTAATCAAGATATTACCCTAAGGTATCATTGATCCTCTTTGAAGGAGAAACAGCAATGAGTCACTAAGTAGCCATGGAAATCCTTCAAACTAGGAAAAATAGAACATAGCCCTTAACAATCTCTTCTCTCCCTAATCCACTCCACCTCTTCCAAAATGACAGCAGCAGTGTGATGCAAGGGCCAGGTGAGTATGCAAAGAAGAATATGATTTCTAGATTAACTCTACCCTCATTTGACAGAAAGACAATGTAGCATAATGTATGGTGAAGTGGATGAGGAAAGGGAATAAGCATTTTTTTACTGTGTACTATGTGCTAGTCACTGTGCACTAAGAGCTTTTTATAAATAATATTTCATTTGTTTCTCCCAACAACCTTGCGAGGTAGGTGATATTATTATCCTGATTTTACAGTTTGAGAAAACTGAGGCAAATAGAGCTTAAGAGACATGGAAGGTGATACAACCAGAAGTGTCTGAAGCTCAATCTGAACTCAGATCTTCTGAACCATTGCTCTCTCCACTGTGCCACCAGATTTCTCTAATGAGTTGGCCTATGACTCAGGAAGATTTAGCTTCAAGTCCTGTGTCTGACACATATTAGAAGTGTGACCCATTGCAAGTTATTTTACCCATCAAGGTCCTTTGCAACTTTCTAATCATATAACTTGAAGAGTTCAAAGTTTCAGTGCAAGTAACTAAATGTGAGATTCTTTTTATATTGATATGCTACCAGATAACTAAATTATACTGATATTGGCATTCTTGGTTTAAAGGATATTAGAAGACAAATGGAAGTTGTAATTAAATGGCAGGATGGCTCAGAGATACTCCTTGAATAGCAAAGAATTTAAATAATTGAGTTTAAAGTTCCAAAACAACAAGGTATCTGAAGACTGTCATACCTCTAGAAATTCTACAAATAATTTGATAAGGCCTTCCAAATTAAATCAACATATCCTTAAATATTTGGTGGTTGCTTTACAATATAGGCAGGGAAGATTTTTTTAAAAGTTGGAAAAAATATTGCTCAATAGTAAAAATAAAATAAATAAGAGATGGTCCGTGCCTTATAAACTGGAGAGAAGCCTCATTGTCTCTATGCAGCATTTCCCAAATATTGTAGTGATACAAATGAACACCATATATAACAACTATTTTTTCAAAAAGTATGGAAACTCTCCAAATGTTTGAAAACACTGGACATCACACATGAAAGAAAAGAAAACCAACTAGATCTTAATGAATTAGAAATCAGTAGTTACTAATGTCAAAGTTATTTCTGAACCAGCTGTATGTATAGACTGTACATGGATCCGCTCTATGTACTCTTCAACTGATACAGATAAATCTCTTTGTTCTCCTTGGTGCTTTTTCTGACTCTCTCTGAGCATGGCTAGAGTTGTCATGTTAGAGTCCATATGTGGTATCCTTGTTGGCAAAATAATATTTTTTGGTGAAAATCTTTGCAAATTTCTTGTATTTTTCAACCTTAAATTTCCTCAGAATAGTTTAACCAATCTTTCTTTAGTCTGATTTTATCCTCCAATGCATTTTTTTCTACTTTTATGAGATGATATTGCCCATAATCTTTCATCATTCTTCTCCATAAGATTTTACAAGATTTTTTATTCTAAATCAGTGTTGACTTAGACTGCTATCTTTCTATGCTTTGACAAGTATGTTAGGTGTTTTCTGACTAAGACACTTACTTTTAAGGTTCTTTTGGTCTCCTTGTTATGGCAACTTATTTAAATCAGTTAAAATTTCATGTGACATTATTATGATCTGTATTTATGTCCTTTCTTCTTCCCAGTGACCATTTTTCTTCATCAATAATATGTTTCAATAAAGATGTCATTAGGGAAATATATGACAGGAAAAGAAGAGAGTCTGGTCACATTGTGAAGGTGAAGGATAACAGGTAAAGAATCTATGTATTCCCCTGTTGTTTGTGTTGAATAAGAGCAAAATGAGAAAGGCCCCAGAACATAGTCAACTTGTGGAAGGATGTTGACCAGCACTATAGGTACATGAAAGGATGAGCAATAACAGTGGAGTAACATGCTTGTATCCTTTTGGATAATACAAAATTATTAAACTGTTATTTTCTATTTTATTTCTTTTTGTAAAAATAAGCTTTTCATTTTATTTTTTTATTTTTATTTTTTTTTGCTTTTTTGGGGGGCAATTGGGGTTAAGTGACTTTCCCAAGGTCAAATGGTTAGTTTTAGTGTTAAGTATCTGAGGCCAGGTTTGAACTCAGGTCCTCCTGACTCCAGGGCCGGTGCTCTATTCACTGTGCCACCTAGCTGCCCCCATTTAACTTTCTATAAATCAATTATTTAATCATTATCTCTCCAAACAACTTCTTTGAAGGTATTGTTTTATGCTACTTTATATCATCTGATGCAGGTGCCTAAAAAATAGAGCTTCGTAAAATATTTATAGATTTGATTCATTTCTTAATATTTACCTTGGCCCCAACAGAAGCCTCATGATTTGGAATTAATTTTGGATGGACAAAGTACTGACAAAGCATAATATGGTAAACAGTACAGTTCATAAATATGGTCAGGGTGTGGTGCTGATTTCATTTGAATGGTCTTCCCTGGATTAGTGTAGAGGACCTGCTTCTGGGGTTTAACTGCCAAGCTGGCTAGGAGAAAAACATGTTGCTCAAGGGAAAGATCCACATCTTCAACTGACAAGGGAGCTAGAGATTTTAAGGTGATAGATATTGTTCATTAGGTTAATCAACACAAACTGATATGTCCTCTGTCCTCAGGGAATTTAAGATTTGTAGTCAGTTACCAAAACAAGAACATCCTATTCTCTAGATAGCCAACATGTCAGATGTTTGAAGAGTGAAATGAAGAAGCTAGTATATAATTCAGTGAGTTCCACTTTTTTGTTAGAATTGTAGGGAAGGGAATTTTCAGAAATCAAGAAGCCCAGTGTAAATTGGAAAAGGAAAGAGGACAGAAGAAACATAACCAATCATTAATGTAAGACTTTAATTTGCGCCCTGTGAGACAATTGGTTTAGTCAAT
Source organism: Pseudochirops cupreus (assembly GCA_028627135.1). Taxonomy (NCBI): domain Eukaryota; kingdom Metazoa; phylum Chordata; class Mammalia; order Diprotodontia; family Pseudocheiridae; genus Pseudochirops; species Pseudochirops cupreus. The sequence goes on from CM053581.1 coordinate 481,828,236, forward strand.
ATTTCATCATTAATGAAAAACTGACCAGGCTCCTAAGCTCTGACTAGTTAGTTGGGAAAGCTAAATGAGATATTTTTGGGGACTCATGTATGTTCTGATCTTGATGACACTGGAATCCCCAAGCCAATAGGGAATGTGCTATCATAGGAAAAGTAGCAGATTTGAAGCCAAAGGATCTAGGTACAAATTCTAGCTCTATTACTTTCGTTACTTTGGGCAAGTTGTTAACCTCTCTGGGCCGTAGTTTCTTTATTTGGAACATAATGGAGTTGAAAACACTTTCCAACTAGAATATATGAACCTATGAATTTTATACACTAGAAAATATGCATAGAGGTGGCTAGGTGATGCAGTGAATACAGCACTGGCCATGGAGTCAGGAGGACCTGAGTTCAAATACAGCCTCAAACATTTAACAACTACTATCTGTGTGACCTTGGGCAAGTCACTTAACCCTAACTGTTCTGCCTTCTTCCCTCCAAAAAAAAAAAAGAAAATATTCACATACTATTTTATTTCTTAAGGTTAAACCAAATGGATGTGTAAAGAATAGATTAAGTTATTCTTCTCAATTTTATCCCTTGTTATGCTACCCCTAAGCCAATCTCTCCTCGAACAGTAGAGATCTAGGGAAAATATTCTAAAATTGAATAATGTATTCTTATATCCATCCCAATGTTTCTCCCATTTTGTCACTCTAGAAGGGGAGAAAATAAGTGACTAGTGTTTACTTTAAACACTAGTCACATACACCCAAGAATATAATGGATATATGCAGATGCTAGATTTTATGAGTTAAAAGGTAACATTTACATAGCTCTTTAAAATTTACAAAGCATTTTACAATCATTATCTAATTTTGACCTTACAACCAAAAGACTTAAGTGCTATTATTATCCCCATTTTACAGCTGAAGAAATTAAGGCACACAAATATTAAGTGATTTACCCAGTCACAAAGATATTAAGTACCTAAGGCTGGATTTGACATTGCCTCTTCTGGACTCCAGATTCAGGTGGTTCATCCCAGGGCCACTTAGCTGATTAATTCAGTCCAAATTTGCTTTGCGATCTTTACAACTTCTCTATTCCTCTTTTCTCCTTCATTTGGAGCTAAATCTCATGATTATCTTTGGCCACTTTACTCCTTCATTCTTTTTTCAAAGAAATCTAAGCTCTTTGTGGCTGAGAGTTGTTTTTGTCTTTATCTAGCCATGAGAGGAACAAAATTCTTCATGCCTAGAGGTTGCCTAAGAAATGTTTAGTGGATTGATTTGGATTGGATTGCACTAGATAAGATTGGGCAGCACTGATAAATTTGTTCTTTTGAACAGTTCCCTAGAGAGTGAGTAACTGGGTATTCTATACAGGAATAGGCAAACTAGGAAAGGGAATAGTATAAGAAGGGGAATAAAAGGTGTGCAGATTAATGGGAATGGAACAAAGAGGGAAACACACACACACACACATATACACACACACATATGTATGTATGTATGTATATATTTAGAAGGGTATAAAAATCTTTTAAAATCAGAAAGAAATAAGATTATAAGGGGGTAGGGTGGAGAGAGAGAGTGGGGGGATTTTTGGAGGGAGGTAGATTAAGGAATAGGAGGGCATGGTAGGAGGTAGAAGTAAAAAAAAACTGAGGAAGGATAGGAATAGAGTGAGAAGGATAGTGACAAAAATAGGAAGGAGGAAGTACACAACAAGTAATTATAATTAGATTGTGAATGGAATTCATTTACCCATAAATGGAAACTATATTGCTGCTCTCTTTGTGGTGGCAAAAAACTGGAAATTAAGGGGATGCCCATCAATTGGGGAATGGCTAAACAAGTTGTGGTATATAACTGTAATGGATTACTATTGTGCTATAAGAAATGGGGAGGAGACGGTCTTCATATTCACCTGGAAAAGCTTATATAAACTGATGCTAAGTGAGAAGAGCAGAACCAGGAAAAATTTGTACACAATCACAGACACATCGTATGTGTGATGACCAACTTCAATGAACTAGACTCTTCTCAGCAACACACAGGTATAAAGACAACTCTATAAGTCTCAGGATGGACGGAGATATCTACATTCAGAGAAAGATCTAGAAAGACCAGAGTTTAAATGGAGACTGAAGCAATCTACATGCTATCGTTCTTTTTCATGTTTGGTTTTCTTTCTTTTTTTTCCCATTGTTCATTCCATTGGTTACAGCCCTTCTATACAAACAGACTACTGTACAATGTGAAAGTATTTACAGATCCTATACTTGATTGCACACTGCCATGGTTGGGGGGGGGGGAAGAGAGGGGAGAAAAATTGAGACTCAAGGAATTGTGCAACTGAATCTTGTAAACTAAAAGTCAATAAACAAGTCAATGAAAAAAATTTTAATCCAACAATATGTTACTTTTAGGAAACGCTATAAAAATGAAAGATACACACAAACATGAAATAAGACTCAGGAGTAGAATTTAATCAAGCCTTAAACTGTATTATGAGGTCAGAGCAGTGTTGAAGTATAAAATGGATAATTTTGATTATTTTAAATTAAAATTTTCTTATATAAATGAAATCTATATAGACAAGAATAAAGGAAATAAAGAAAAATTGGGGGGGGGGGATTCTTATAAAAAGTCTCCTAAAGAGAATGTGATTGTATTGAAATAGTGTTGTGGTATAGGGAATGATGACTTAGTGGATTTAGAAAAAAATATGGAAAGACTTAGACTTTAGAAGGAAGATACTATCTACCTACAGAGAAACAGATGACAAGTGGAAATAAACATATTGTGGTCTCACATATACACATTTTAGTGTATTTGTGTGTCCATGTATATGTTTAGGGATATCTGTGTATATGCGTGTCTGTAAGTATATATGTGTGTATGGGTGCATATGCATATACATCTCTCTCTCTCTCCCTCTCTCTCTCTGTCTCTGTCTCTGTCTCTCTTTTTCTCTCTCTCTCTCTCCCCACAATTAATGTAACCTTCTTGGAGGGTTGGGGATAAAGTAAAAAGTACACAGCAAAGGACAAAAGAAAACATAAAGGAAACAAGGAAAAGATGGACAACTTGAAAAATAATGGGGGGGGGCAGTACCAAGATGGCAGAGTAAAAGCAGAAACTTACTTGAACTCATCCCCAATTACCTCAAATATCTGAAAATAATGTTTAATATTTACTATTTAGGTTTTCTTGAAATGGAAATGCATTCCTTTATATTTAATCTTCTCATGTTCCACTGTGTACATAATATTTTTGTTTTCTTATTTTTTTATTTAAGTTTAATAATGCAATAAGTAATTATAATTCAAATTATAATTTCAATAAATTCAAATATGAGCATCAAAAAATAAAATAAAAGATTTACTACAATTCATTACCTACCCTGTGAAGGTAGAACTGAGATTTTTATTTCCTTTATTTTTTAAGCAACCCTTTGAGGTGTATCCAACCTGCTATTATTGGATAAGCGCCTAGAATCTGTGACAAAAAAAAAAAATACTGTGGAGTTGAATACTATATGGCACATATTGTATTGGTTCCTATGATATCAGCAATGCTAATTTATTTAAGAATCTAATCCACCATGTATCTGGGTAAGGTATATTTAGAGCTGAGGGATTCCATGACTTATTTGTGGTTTCATCCAGTGGAACAGAAATAAAATGTTGTTTAGATAAAATGTTATTACGCTTTAGCTTATTTTTAAAGTGCTCTGCAATGGTATTTGATTAAGGCAATGGGAAACTTCATATTGAGAATGTATTATACATACCTAAAAAAAAAAAAGAAATGAACCAATATGTATGTAACAGTGGAAAATGTATCTTAAGGAAGACAATGAGATTTTCAAAACCATGTTTTAAAAATCTTAAGTTCATCTAAATGAGCACCTTTGCTTGCTATAGGTAGATAAATATACTTGAATTCTTCAGCACATCTATACCTCATTAGCTTGTTTTTTTCCCTACTATGCATTATTTTATATTTTGATGAACAGAAGTATAAAATGGAAAATATTCTCTGAAGCAAATGTATATTTTGCTCAATAATGAATCAGAACAAGAAAGTGTTACATAGGTGTTTTTTTTTCTTTAAAGAATTTAAAGAGAAACTTTATGTTACAATATGACATTTAAATTTAAATTTTACCAAATGGAAATATTATTGCTAATCAAACAACAGCAGGAATTCTCACTTAAATAATCAATCATGAATTAATCTTAGATAAGTAGGCTGCATACATTAAGGATATGTCCACAGAGAGCAGTATTTGTTAATACGCTTAGAATCATCGACCACTTTGGCAGTCCGATGGAGCCTATAAATCCCTTCTCAGAATAAAGTTTTTAAATGCATAAGATAACATATATAGAATTAAAAATGGAATCAATTATATTGAAATAAAGATGTAATTCTCTCCCAAAAAATTACAGATTCCCTGAAATCTATCCACATAACATAAATTAAGAATTCCTGACAAAGAGTAACAATGCTGTGAGAACTGAAATCTTCATCTTTGTGATATGCCTACCTTTCCTGTAAGGTAAACCTTCTGAACCAATTGATCAAAAAAAAATTATTAAGTATGTGCCAAGCACTATATTAAGTACTAAGAATAAAAACAATCTCTACTCTCAGGGAGTTTACATATAATTGGAAGAGAATGTGGGTATATGTATGTATTTAGAATAAATACAAAATAAATTTATGGCACCTAAGAGAAGGAAGGCACTACCAGTTAGGATGGGTGTACATGGTGGGGCGGGGGGAGGACACAGGATTGGTATCCTCAATAAGGTGATATCAAACTATATTCTGAAGCAAGAGAGGGAGGAAGAAAGTATACTTAAATCACAGGGGACATCCAGTACAAAGACAGAGAAAAGAAAGATGAAATTTCATGAGTGAGGAACACAGAGAGAACCAGTTTGGCTGAATATCATTGTATGGGAAGAGAAATGATGCATAATGATGCTACAAAGATAGGTTAGGACCAAGTTGTGAAGGACATTAAGAGTCACACAGAGGGATTTCTATTTTATCCAAGAAGCAAAATATAGGCACTGAAAATCATTGAATAGGAGAATGACAAGGTCAGATGTACAGTTAAGGAAAATTACTATAGTAACTGTATAGAGGAGAGATTGGAACGAGGAAAGACCTAAAGTACAGCCGCCAAGTACGAGCCCAATAAATAGTTAAGGTTAGAAATAATGAAGGGTTGAACTAAAGGGATAGATATTTTTTTCTAATTGTATCATGCTTTCCTTATATTTTGCCTAATACAAGTAAACTGGATAAGTGCTATGCTCCATCCTGTGCCCGGTAAGGTGCTGGTAGGCCCTCACTGACCATAGACATTGGTCCTTATTCAATAAAATTGTGATAAATAACCTTCCCATTGGCCTGGTGTCAAGGAAGCAGATTATGCAGATAATGTGGTAGATGGTGGGTTGGCCTTTGAAGAGGATGTACTCTATGGGGTGAGTGTTAAGAAACTGTATACTTCGAGAATTTTAGAGTAGTAGGGGAAAAATTGAGGTAGTGTTGTACAGTGGAAAGGGTGCTAGGTATGGAGTCAGAGGCTTGTGTAGAAGGTGGGATCTTTAGCTGAAACTTGAAAGAACCTAGGAGTTAGAGATGATGATGAGGAGAGTTCCAAGCATGGGAGGCAATCAATGAAAATGCCCACAGTTGGGAGATGGAGTGTTGTGCACAAGGAACAGCAAGAAGGCAAAAAGTTACTGGATCATAGGGTAAGTGGAAAGGATTAAATTCCAAGAAGACTGGAAAGGGAGGAAGTGGATAAGTGATGAGGGCCTTTAAAAGCCACAGAGCACTTATGTATTTGATATAGATGTAATAAAATGCACTGGATTTTACTGAGTAGAAGGGTGATATTATTAGACCAGTGCTTCAGGAAGATCAATTTGGCATCTGAATGTAGGATGGACTGGAATTGGGAAAGCCCTGTGGTGGGCCAGCTAACCAGCAGACCATTAATATAGAACAGGATGAAGTGATGAGGCATACATCACCGTAGTGGTAGTGTCAAAAGAGAGAAAATTTGTGTATTGGGGATATTGTGAAAGTAAAATCCTCTGGAGTTAGCAATGTAATGGATTAGGGAATGTAAGAGACTGAGGAGCTACTGATGATTGATGATGCCTGACAGGGTATGGGCTTTGGACCTCCCTTCCCCCTTTGAATTTTTCTACCAAATTTAGAAACCTGTACCATGAACTTTCCCACATGGCTCAGTCCCTGGTGTTTGCCTGAGGCATCTACTCATCTCAGAACAATCCTTTCTCTTTTTTTCATTTTAATTTTTTTCAGGGTGGAAGGCAGGGCTCCTGGGGTTAAGTGATTTGCCCAAGGTCACATGGCTAGTAAATGTTAAGTGTATGAGGCTGGATTTGAAATCAGGTCCTCCTGACTCCAGGGCCAGTGCTCTATTCATTGTACTACCTAGTCACCCAGAACAATCCTTTCAAACGTGCTTTCATTGTGGCTCTGATCCAACCTTCAATTCCTTACCTCTCATCTAGCCAAGCCCTTCTTTGTCTGTTATTTTGGATCACCCCAGGCCATTTCCCAAAGTTAATTTCATCTAGACCCCTTCTAAGTTACCTGCAGGATCTCCATGGGTTAATGGCCACTCCTTGATTCCATCCAAATCTTCCCACATTCTTTTTCCTTATAAAAAAAAAGGTCAGTCTAGTCAACCAAATGTTCAGGTTCTTAAAATCCCACCCACTTCTATCAATGATGCAACAAACCTTGTCCCTGACTGAAAGAAGACTTGAACTGAATTCTTTTAAAGCAGACCCCTTTTAGGGTGTTAGGGTTTTAAATAAGTAAAAATAAAATAATAAAATCCCTACTGTTGACATACTAAATAATATGTAGATTATGAAAAAAAAAGCCTACCTATCTATTGACCATTTCAGCTCCTTTGACCTATGTTTTTTCCCCTAAATAGAAGGTTTTTTTTTCTTCCTAAAGTAGACACTGCAGTTTCAAAAGGATGTTAGCCTGTTGATTAGTGGTGACCCACACAGAGAAAATAAAATGAGTGTCATTTTTGTTTGCCTACTACTGTAAATTTTTTTCACTGCAAAGCCTCTTAGACTTTTTCATAGAACACAAGCAGTTCATAGCAAACAGTTTGAGAACTGCTATTCTAAACTATAAGGACAGAACATTTCTCTTTCTCAATTCATGTCATGTTAGAGTATGAGAAGTTAACAGGACCAAACTGAACAAAAAGGGTTAGGAGTAAAAGTCAACATAGGCAGAAGATATCTGGCAGGTATTACAGGTTCTTTCAGGCAGGAGATCAGATGCTAAGAGATCAGTTTAAGGCAGAGAGAAGCAAACAGATAGTGTAGTTCTGAGCTGAAGGGAAAGATCTCCATTCCAAGTAATCTGAAAGAGAGATCAAGAAAGGCACAAGTTGGTATTCTGACTTTTGAACAATAGCTATTCATTTTATGCTATAAATGCTATATTTTATACTTTATTGATAGGACTATAATCTCAGGTGTTGATTAAAGCCAGAAGACCAAATGCTTGTTGATGAATTTTGTGTTTGATTGAAGTAGAAAAAGAAATGCTAGGACTATTTCATAAAGACAAAATGCTGGAGAAGTCAATTGAAAAATGCCCAAAACAGTCAAACCATTGTTTGTCTATGCAATGCTATTATTAGTTTTATGAATTTCTTCACTGTGTGGGGTATGGGGACCCCCAAAATCTCCTGCTCAAGAAAAATCAAAAGTCAGAGGTATCTTGAGGAAGGAACAGGAAGTTTTATTCTCTTCCCCTGCAGGAAGAAGGTGGTCCTCTCCATGGCAGGGATCAAGCAGAGGCGGCATGTTACAAAAGAAAGAACAAGAATTTATACCCTAAGGCAGTCAATCCCCCTCCTCCCCTGTCCCTTCTCCCATTGGCTAGGAGGCAGGCTCTCAGTCTTGGCCCGAAATCTAATGAAATGGTGGATAACAAAGAAGCCTGCCACTATCTCCTCTTGGCAGGGAGGTGGGACAGGAAGCCAAGGTATTATGCATGGCCTTTTCCAGATAGTTTCTCTCCCTTCTCGTTCTGAGGAGTCTTCACAGAGGGTGCAGAAAGTGTAGTCCAATCATTCACCAAACTTACAAAATTGCATATTTACCTAGAAATCTATGATTTTCACCAAGATTAAGATGTGATAGAAATATGAAATACATTAACATAGTGCTTTTTTTGCATAAAATCTGATTTAATGGAAATAAATTTGTGATATTCAGGTATCTATTGATTAATAAAACACAATCAAGTTTGACATATTTTTCATTTTTGATTACCTGAACTTAGTATTTTAAGCGAACAATGGGGCAAACTTCAGTTATCAAGTCAAATTTGCTACATAGTGGGGGATGAAGAAGAAGATGATGATGATGGTTTACTTTGAAATCTCTCATATAATTCTTTAAAAATACATTGTTGTTCATTTCATTAAATATTTCCCAATTACCTGAAAAAAATGCTAATTTTTTTTGACATTTTGTGTTCCAATTTTACTGCCTCTTTTTCACCTTCTTGCCTCCTTGAGATGTCAGGCAACTTGATATTGATTATGCATGTGATGTCATGCAAAACATTTCCATATTGGCCATGTTGCAAAAGAAAACACAGAAAAAAAATAGAGAAAGAAAATAAAAAATACCACATATGTTTCAATCTCTATTCAGATTTCATCAGTTCTCTCTCTGGAGGTGGATAGCATTTTTCATAATGGGTCATTAGAATTGTGTTGGATCATTGCCTTGATAAGAGTAGCTAAGTCTTTCACAGTTTTTTATCCTTACACTATTATTGTTATTGTGTACAGTGTTCTCCTGGTTCTGCTAACTTTGTTTTCATGAGTTCAAATAAGTCTTCCCAGCTTTTTCTGAAAACATTCTGCTAGTCATTTCTTATAACACAATACTATTCCATCACAATTATATATCATAACTTGTTCAGTTCCCCAATTGATGGGCATTCCCTCAATTTTCAATTATTTGTCAGCAGAAAAAGAACTGTTAAAATATTTTTTTACAAATACATTGTTTTCCCTTTTCTTTGAACTCTTTGGAAAACATATGCATTAGTGTTGTTGTTGGTTCCAAGGGTATATGAATAGTTTTATAGCTGTTTGGGCATATTTTGGGCAAATTTCCTAATTTCAAATCTCCAGAATTTTTGGCTAGCTCACCATTCTACCAACAGTGCATTAGTGTTGCTGTCTTTCCATATCCCCTCCAACATTTATCATTCTTCTCTTTTGTCATGTTAGCCAACCAGATAGGTGTGAGACGGTATGTCAGAGTTGTTTAAATTTGCATTTATGTAATTTAACTGATTTGAACATTTTCCCATAAAACTATAGCTTTGATTTCTTCTGAAAACTGCCTTTGACCATTTATGAACTGGGGAATGGCTGTTATTTTAACAAATTTGGCTCAGTTCCCTATATATTTGAGAAATGAGACCTATGTTAGAAAATCTTGCTGTAACTTCTTTTTTTGACCATTTTCCTGTTTGTCTTCTCATTTTGGCTGTGTTAGTTTTGTTTTGTTTGTGCAAAAGCTTTTTAATGTCATGTAATAAATTTATCCATTTTACTTCCTGTGATCCTTTCTATCTCATATTTTGTCGTAATTTCTTCCCAAAGATCTAACAGGTATATTTTTCCATGCTCCTCTAATTTACACATGATATCACCCTTTCTATCTAAATGATTTGATTTATCCATTTCAACCTTATCTTAATATACAGAGTGAAATGTTGGTCTATGCCTAGTTTCCACCAAATGATATTCAAGTTTTCACCAACAATTCTTTTCCAAATATTGAATTCTTATCCCCAAAAGGTTGGATCTTTGGGTTTATCAAGTACTACAGTACTGTGGTCATTTGCTATTGTGTAATGTATATCTAATCTATTCTACTGATCTACCACTATCTCTTAGCCAATACCAAATTGTTTTGATGATTTCTCATTTGTAAAATAGTTTGCAATCTGGAATTGCTAGACAACCTTCTTTCATTTTTTTCTATTGATTCTCTTGATATCTTGACATTTTGAAGTTGCAAATGAATTTTGTTTTTTATACATTTATAAAAATAAATCTTTGATAGTTTGGTATTATACTAAATAAGTCGATTAACTAAGGTAGAACTGTCATTTTGTAATAGTAGCTTGGCCTACCCATGAGTGATCAATATTTTTCCAAATGTTTAGATCTATCTATGATTGTATGAAAAGCATTTTGTAATTATATTCATAAAGCTCTTTAATGGCAAGCAAAGAAGTACTTATTGCCTTGTTTCAGCTATTCAATTTTTTCACACCTTGTTCAGTTAAAGTTTCTTTTAATCCTTGCCTGTGATTATATCAAGTCTTTGTTAAGAAACAGAACTTGAGAACCCCACAGTGGGAGGAATTTACTGATGCAACAGGAAGCAGTGGAATAGGGAGGAGCTAATAACCATATATAAGGAGAAGCTCAAGCTGGGAAAGAGCAGAATTGAGAAGAGAACACTTGAGACAGCAAAATTGAGAAAGGGAACTGTATGACAGCCAGACACTCTGTTTGTCTGTTCTGTTTGTGTTGATTTTTGTTTGTGATAATTTGTTCAGAAGCTTTGGGCCCTTACTGGAAGCCCTGAAAGAGAATTTTCTTATTTTCTGTTTACAGAAGTCCTGGAGGAGGTTTTCAGAGGTCCTGTGACTATCATGACATTTGTGTTGAATTCTCAGACTTTGTTTGTGGGTCTGTGTTGATTTCATAGGCAGATAGTAAATTGATGATGATGCTGGCAACATGCATGAATGTTGTTTTGGCTCTGTTAAGCTTGGTCTTCTGTATCAGCAAGCACTTTACAATATTCAGTATGGCTGCTAGCACAGGTTCTTAGATCTGCTTTTCTAAAGGAAAGTAAATCAAAATGGGTTAACAATCTTACTTTAATCAATCAAAGATATATCATTTACTTAGTTCAGGAGAAAATGTCAACACCCTGAATTTCAGAGAATATAAACAGAAGTTACAAGCAGACAAAGAAACAGATCAGCAGACAGGCTTCCAGTCATCTGACCATTAAATCCATACCTAATTAGTCACCAGAGAAGGAAGCACCAAAATCTGGGTTTTCAAACCTGGGGGCCTCAATGGCTGCCAAGAGTCTCATCTGGAAAATCACACAACTCTTTGCAAAGTGATCCCTAAAACAAAAACTTACACCAGGGTATATATAGCTTTCTCCTGGATCAGAGAATATCACAACCCTCTGTTATTGGAATCTGAAGATCTTCCCTGCCCCTGGGCCCTTTGACAGGCTTAAGTGACTCTGAGAACCTTCCTTGATTTGAAAATATACTCTGCCCCCTAATAGGCTGAATGTGGTCACATGGAGCCTGTGACAGTAAGCTTGTTTTTCAGAAATACCCACACCCTATTACTTTTTGATTGGGCAGTTGTGACATTTTCTGATCCAGAAGAAGGCTATATATACCCTGATGTGAGTTTTAGCTTTAGGGATCACTTTGCAAAGAGTTTTGTGATTTGGCCAGATGAGACTCTGGGCAGCTAGCTGTTGAGCACCCCTAGCTTTGAAAATCCAGATATTAGTGCTTCCCTCTCTGGTAACTAACTATATATGGATGTAATGGTAAGATGACTGGAAGCCCATCTGCTGATCTGTTTCTTTGTCTGCTTGTAACTTCTGTTTGTATTCTCTGAAGTTCAGGGTGTTGACATTTCCCCCTCAACTAAGTAAATGATATATGTTTGATTGATTAAAGTAAGATTGTAAACCCATTTTGAGTTGCTTTCCTTTAGAAAAGAAGATCTGAGAACCTGTGCTAGCACCCATCCTGGGTATTCTAGGGTACTTGTTGCAATACCCTCTAAACCACTGTCTAATCACAAAGTAATAAGGTATGGGCATTCTTGAAAATCAAGTTTCCTGCCATAGGCTCCATGTGACCACATTCAGCATATTAGGGGGCAGAGTATATTTTCAAATCAAGAAAGGTTCTCAGAGTCACTTAAGCCTGTCAAAGGGCCCAGGGGCAGGGAAGATCTTGAGATTCCCGTAACATCTTCCCAGAAACAGAAACTTTGAATGACTTCAGACAGATTGGTGTAAAGCCAAGCACTAGCAGCTTTTCTGAAGAATGCTACTCTGAACAGCTTTTAAGTTTCTGATTACACAGTATAGTAAACATTCTATTTATTCCATAACAAATCAAAGCAAAACATTCACAGAAATCAAGGTACAGCATTCACAATATTACAAGCTATCACAGGTAATCAAAATACAGCATTCACAACAACTTTTCACAGAAAATGGCCACCTAGGTACAATTACAGTGGTCACAAAGTTTTGAACAAAGAACAATCATTAAGTAATTCCAGCATTCACAAAATCCTTAATTCAATCACAAAGTACAATAGTCAAAGTTTTCCACTCATGGCGCATACTAGGTTACAAATCAATTACTTATTCAGTCATCAGTCATTAAGTACAATCATTTAGTCAATCAATCATCCTTCATTATTCACTATTTAGTCATTAGAAACTACACAGACCCTGGACCCCTAGGTCACTAGTAAATTTATAATTTCTTAGTCAGTACATAGTATCCGAGTAAAGTCTTCTTTCAGCTTCACTCAGGGTGGTCCTTCAGATTCCTTGGATCCTTTTCCATGGTCTCAGATCCTACCTGGATTCACCAAACTGTCACCTGGGTTCAAAGGCAGATAGCTTCAAGGTCTTTGTCCAGCTCTCTATGCAGTTCCTGCTCCACACGGGAGCTCACAGTATCCAGTGCATCTCAAATTCTTCACAGTCTCTGTTTCCAGGAAGACAAGGCTTAACAAAGCCACAAATAGACTCAGAAAAAGTACTAGCATCACAATCATGCTTCCTCAGTCTTTGGCAGCTCTGGTTGGCGCTCAGAAATCCTCAACAGCCTCAACAGCTTTGGCTGCTCCTCAGCTCTGACTGGCTCTTGGAAATCCTCAGCAGTTCCAGCTGAACCTCAGACTCATCAGAAGTTTCAGCTGGTTACCAAAATGAAAATCACTCCATCCAGGTTTTCAAAATAAAAATCATTCTCTCAAACCTGGGAGTGGCTTTCCTCTTCAGCCTCCACAGAACCTGCTCCAAGAAAAACTCACTCTCCTTCTCTGGAGCTTTTCTTATATACACAAAGCATTAGCTTCCTGTTTCAGTCAACCCCTTCCTGTTATGTCATCCACAGGAGACAGGAATTCATACCTTCTGTTTCCCCAACAGAGGGTTACCAATTACTAAGTGCTAAGTGCCTGCTACCTTTGCTAACACAAAGGGATCTTCAAATTCAAAGTGCATTACCATTACAACTGTACATTGTAAGCTTCAATATGGAACTGGATGAGGAGCTCAATGAGGAGCTGAGAGCTGCCTACCTTTGAATCCAGGTGACAGTTGTGTAGATTCAGGCAGGAACTAGGATCATGGAAGCAGAACCATGGAATCTGTGAGCCAGCCTCTAGTCAAGATGAAAAGACCTCTTCTTGGGTACTTAATACTGACTGAGAAGATTATGATTTACACTGGCCTATGGGTGGAGAACTTTGACCTTTATATTTTGTGTCCCTTAAGAATGATTAAGTTAAGGACTTACTGAATGATTGTACTTTTTTTCCCTTAAGGAAGATTGCTGCTTAAGGATGATTGAGTTAAGGACTTACTGAATGATATCTTTTGTTTAAAACTATATGGCCACTTTGGTGATAAATTGTTATGTTATAATATTGTGAATGCTGTACTTTGGTTTCTGTGAATGTTTCACTTTAATTTATTGCTGAATAAATACAGAATTCACTATACTATATAATCAGAACCTTAAAGCTGTTCACAGCAGCAGTCCTCTGGAAAGCTGCCTGTGCTTTTCTTTACAAGCTCCTAGGTTTTTCTTGGCAGGTAGGCTCTGAAGTATTTTATATTATTTGTCATTATTTTAAATGGAATTTCTCTTTCTATCTCTTCCTGCTGTTTATTGGTAGTATACAGAAATGGTAATGATTTATGTGGGTTTATTTTGTATCCTTTGCTGCTTAATTGTTTCAACTAGTTTTTGGTTGATATTTAAAGGTTCTCTAATTACACTATCACATTTTCAAACAGTCATAACTTTGTTTCTTCATTGCCTAATTTTATCCCTTTGATTTATCTTTCTTGTCTTATTGCTGAAGTTAGCATTTCAAATATAATATTGAATAATGGTGGTGATACTGGACAGTATTACTTCATGCTAATCTTATTGGGAAGGCTTCAAGTTTATTCACATTACAGATACTATTTTTCTTGGCTTTCTATAGATCCTACTTGTCACCTTAAGGAAGACTCCATTGGATTCCAATGCTTTTTCGTTATTTTTTTAAGAATGCATGTTATAGGGGCGGAGCCAAGATGGCGGCGTAGCAGCAGCAACATATTGCAGCTCTCACATAGTCACCCCAAAATACCCATAAAATAGGACTCTAAACCAATCCTAGAACTCCAAAACGCACACAAAGATACTTCCCACTAAAGTCAGCTCGG
>CM053581.1:481849458-481869851 GCA_028627135.1 Pseudochirops cupreus
CTATCTTCATACTGACAAAAGTTTCATAAGTTACAATTATCATTTTTCCATGTTGGCATGTAAGTAGTTCAACTTTGATAAGTTCCTTATGAATTCTTTTCCATATTTACCTTCTCAGGCTTCTTGTATTTGAATGTCAAATTTTCTATTCAGTTCTGCTCTTGCATCAAGAATGCTTGGAAGTCCTCCACCTTAATGAATGACCAAATTTTCCCCTGGAACATTACACTCAATTTTGCTGGGTAGGTGATTCTTGGTTTTAATCCTAGCTCCCCTGATCTCCAGAATATCATATTCCAGGCCCTTCATTCCCTTAATGAAGAAGCTGCAAGATACTGGGTTATCCTAATTGTGCTTCAACGTTATTCAAATTGTTTCTTCTTGGCAGCTTGTAATATTTTCTCCTTGATCTGGGCACTCTGGAATCTGGCTATAACATTCTTAAGAGTTTTCTTTTGGGGATCTTTTTCAAGAGGTGATCAGTGAATTCTTTCAAGTTCTATTTTGCTCTCTGGTTCTAAAATGTCTGGGCAATTTTCTTTGAGAATTTCTTGAAAGATGATTTCTAGGTTCTTTTTTTGATCATGGCTTTCAGGAAATCCAATAATTTTTAGATTGTTTCTCCTGGATCTATTTTCCACGTCAGTGGTTTATTCAATGAGATGTTTCACATTGCCTTCTATTTTTTTCATTTGTTTGGGTCTATTTAATAGTATCCTGATTTCTCATAAAGTCATTTGCTTCCATTTGCTCCACTCTAATTCTGAAGGAATTATTCTCTTCAGTGAGCTTTTGAGATTTTTCTTCCATCTGGCAAATTTGATTTTTTAAGTCATTCTTCTCCTCACTGGCTTTTTGGCCTCTTTTTCCATTTGAGTTTATTGATTTTTTAAGGTGTTATTTTCTTCAGGCAGGTTGTTGACTCTCCTTTTATGATTTTCTTGCATCATTCTTGTTTTCCTTCCCAATTTTTCCTCCACTTCTCTTATTTAGTTTTCAAAATCCTTCTTAAGTTGCTCTATGCCTTGTAACCAGTCTTGATTTTTCTTGGAAGCTTTTGGTGCGGGAGTTATGACTGTGCTGTGTTCCTCCTGTTCCATGCTTTGATCCTTTCCGTCCCCAAAAAAGGAATCTAAAGTTGCACTGTTTGGCTTGCTTTGCTTCCTTTTCCTGCTCATATTCCCAGTCAATTACTTGGCTTTTGGGCTCAGTAGAACTCTGCTTCTAGAGTGGAGAGCTTTGTCCTAAATCATTGGGGTTTTTGCAGCTGGCAGAGCTATTAGGAGGCTGCTGCAGCCCCCACCAGCTTTGGCTCACTGAAAACGCACCTCAGGGCCTCAGGGCCACCACCCAAGACCACGATCTGGATCCAGGCAACTTAAGGCAAGAGCACTTAGCCTCTGAATAATTATTTTGCCCCCCTGAAATCTGCAGGCCAAGAGCTCTGAAGCAGCCTTGTGGAGGCAGCAGCAGGGCCGCTGCTTCTGTTGCCTTCTTGCCCTGGAGGCAGATGGATGGACCCCCTTTTCTCTCCCAGATTTAGCTGAGTTCCTCTGACCTTTCACTTAGTCCTTGTTTCTTATGGGTTCATAATTCTGGAAATTGACACAGCTGCTGGTAATCCACTCTCTTGAAAGCTACAGCTGCAGCTTGTCCTGGCTGTCCCGGGGCCAAGCCACGGTGTCAGGCTGGGCTGGTTTCTGCTCCCAATGTGATGTGATGATCCCTTCCTGTCCTGTCTACCAGGCTGCCTTCATTGGGACCTTTGTTTCTCTGTACTTTCGTGAGTTCTGGAGCCTTAAAATTTGTTTAGAGTCATATTTTATAGGTATTTGAGGTGGTTATGGGAGGAGCTCATGGAGTTTTTCTGCTTCTATGCTGCCATCTTGGCTCTGCCCCCTACATTCACTTTTAAAACTTTGATTTGCAAATTCTCTCCTTTCCTCTCTTCTACATCCCCTCATTGAGAAGGCAAACAATTCAGTATAGCTTATATATGTGTAGTCATGTAAAACATTTACACAGTAGGCATGCTATGTATGAAAACATAGACCAAAGAAAAATCACTTCAAGAAAAATATATTTTTTTAAAAATTATGTTTTACCTGTATTCAGACACTATCAGTTATTTCTCTGGGGATGGATAGCATTTTTCATCATAAATCCTTCAGAGTTGTTTTGGATCATTGTATTGCTAAGTCATTTATAGCTGAATTGCTGTTACTTTGTATTCAACACATTGTCCTTTCTATCAGTTCAAGTCTTTCCAGGATTTTCTGAGATCATTCTGCTCCTCATTTCTTATAGCACAATAGTATTGAATCATAATCACATTCCCTAATTTGTTCAGTCATGCCCCAGTTGAGGGACATCACCTCAGTTTCTGATTCTTTGCCCTCAGAAAAGAACTGCTATAATTTTTATTATACTTACTCATTCTTTTCCTTTTTCCTTTTTGTATCTTTTGGGATATAGACCTAGTAGTGGTATTCCTAGATCACAGGATATGCATGGTTTTATAACCCTTTGGCGTTGTGCCAGATTGCTCTACAAAATGGTTGAATCAGTCCACAACTCCACCAACAGGGCACTGATCTCTCATTTTCCCCAGATCCCTTCCATCATTTGCCATTTTCCTTTTCTCTCCTAATATTCAATCTAATAAGTATAAAGTATTATCACAGAATTTTTTTCATTTTAATTTCTCAGATCAATATTGACTTAGAGCATTTTTCTTATGTACCAATAGACAGCTTTATTTCCTCTGAAAACAGCCTGTTCATATATTTTGATCATGTGTTATTTGGGGAATAGTTCTTACTTTTACAAGTATAACTCAGTTCTCTATATCTTTGAGAAATGAGGCCTTTAGGAGATAAACTTACTGGGGGGCAGAGCCAAGATGACAGAGTTAAAACAGGAGTTCGTGCAGCTCCAACTCCAACCTCCTCCAATACATGTGAAAAAAATACTCTAAACAGAATTTTGAGCTACAGAACCCACAAAGTGACAGAGAGAAACAAATCTCCCACTGAAAGAAGCCCAGCAGGCCTGCAGGAAAGGTACATCACAGCTGAACAGAAAATTTGACTTTCAAATACAAGAAGCTTGAGAAGGTAAACAGTAAAAAGAAATCATAAGGAACTTATTAAAGTTGAACTATGTACATTCCTATATGGAAAAATGATAATTGTTACCCCTAAGACTTTTCTCAGTGTGAGGATAGCTGAAGGGAATATATAGCTAGATGTATGTATACATACATATGTATGTATGTGTAGGAGGATGTATGGATATATAAATATATATGTGAGTGTGGGCATTTGTATGTTCATGTATACATAGACAGAGGGCACAGGATGAGTTGAATATGAAGGGACAATATCTAAAAAATAAAATTAAGATGTAAGAGAGGAATTTATTGGGAGAAGAAAAAGAGAGATAGATTAGCATAAATTATCTCCTTTAATTTGTATTATAAAGCAGCAGTCATCAAAACTGTGTCGTACTGGCTAAGGGATAGAGTAATGTATCAATGGAATAGATTGGGTACTAAAGACTTAGTAGTCAATGATTACAGTAAAATACTGTTTGATAAGCCCAAAGATCCCATTTTCTGGGATAAGAATTCACTATTTGACAAAAACTGCTGGGAAAATTGGAATAGAATATGGCAGAAACTGGGCATAGACCATCATCTAACGCCATACACCAAAGTCAAGTCTAAATGAGTGCATGATCTAGGTATAAAGGCTGATACTGTAAATAATCTGGGGAAGCAAGGAATAGTTTACTTGTCAGATTTATGGAGTAGGGAAGACTTTACAACCAAAGAAGAGTTAGAGAGCATTATAAAATGCAAAATGGATAACCTTGATTTTATTAAATTGAAAAGTTTCTTTACAAACAAAGCCAATATAACCAAGATTAAGAGGGAAGTGGGAAATTTGGAAAGAATATTTACAACCAGTATCTCTGATAAAGGCCTCATTTCTAAAATATACAGGAAATTAAGTAAAATTTGTAAGAATACAAGTGATTCTCCAATTGATAAATGGTCAAATGATATGAACAGGCAATTTTCAGAGGCAGAAATTAAAGATATCTTTAAGTACATGGAAAATTGCTCTAAAACACTATTAATTCAAGAAATGCAAATCAAAACAAATATGAGGTACCACATCTCACCAGTCAGATTGGCTAAGATGACAAAATAGGAAAATGACAAATCCTGCTGAGGATGTGGAAAAATTGGAACACTAATGCATTGTTGGTGGAGTTGTGAACTGATACAACCATTCTAGAGAGCAATCTGGAACTCTGCCCAAAGGGCTATAAATAATTGCTTACCCTTTGACCCAATAATACCACTTTTGGAGTTATATCCCAAAGAGATCACAGAAGTGGGAAAAGGACCCATATATACAAGGATATTTATTGCAGCTCTCTTTGTGGTGCCAAAAAACCAGAAATATAGGAGTTGCCCATCAACTGGGGAATGGCTAAACAAGTTGTGGTATAGGAATGTAATGGAATACTATTGTGCTATAAGAAATGGGAAGGAGATGGACTTCATAATTACCTGGAGAGGCTGATACAAATTGATGCTGAGTGAGAAGAGCAGAACCAGGAAAAATTTGTACACAATCACAGACACATCATATGTGTGATGACCAACCTTGATAAACTGGACTGTTCTCAGCAACGTACAGCTATAAGACAACTCTACAGGTCTCAGGATGGAAGGAGATATCTACATTCAGAGAAAGATCTAGAAAGATTATAGTTTAAATGGAGGCTGAAGCAATACATGCTATCATTCTTTTTCATGTTTGGTTTTGTTTCTTTTTTCCCATTGTTCACTCATTGGTTGCAACCCTTCTATTCAACCAGACTATTGTACATTGTGAAAGTATTTGCAGATCCTATACATGATTGCACGCCACCATGGTGGGAGTGAAGGGAGGGGAGAAAATCTGAAACTCAAGGGATTGTGGAACTGAATCTTGTAAACTAAAAGTAAATAAAGAAGTCATTGAGAGAAAAAAAAATAAAAGAGGCAAGAGAAAACTGTTATAATGGAGGAGAAGAGCAGGAAGGTGAAAGGGACAATGGGACAACCTGATTCTCATTGAATTTGACCTAAGGATTGAATAACATGCACACTAAGTTGGGTATCTCACCCTATGGGGAAAATAGGGGCATAGGGAATAAGAAAGGAGGAGGATAGAAGGGAGGGCCGATTGGGGGAGCAGGTTAGAAGCAAACATTTTTGAAAAGGGATAGGGTCAAATAGAAAATATAAGTGGGGGGGCAGGATAGGATGGAGGGAAATATAGTTAGTCTTTTACAGTATAACTACTATGTAAATGATTTGCATAACTACACATGTACAATATATATTCAATTGCTTATCTTCCCAGTGGGAATGGGTGAGAAGGGAAGAAGAGAAAAAAATCTGGAACTCAAAGTTTTAAAAACAAATGTTTAAAAATTGTTTTGTTTTGTTTTGTTTTTACATGCAACTGGGAAATAAGACATATAGGTAAGGGGGTACAGAAACCCACCTTGCCCTACTGGAAAGTTAGTGGGGTGAAGGGGGAGGATATATGAGAGAACAGATTGGGGGAAGGGGTATTCAGTAGGCTTTCCATATTGGGGTGGGAGTAGGGGAAAGAGGGGGAAAGAAAAAATTATAATTCAAGATCTTGTGGAAATAAATGTTGAAAATGAAAAATAAATAAGTTAAAGAAAAGAAAAAAAGAGAGAAACTTGATTCAAATTTTTTTTCACAATTAGTATTGCTAACTATATCCACCCCATTTCCTCCCCATATGTTTACTGTATTCTCTCTTTTTCTCAACTCTTACCCTACACAAAAGTATTTTATGATTGACTCCACCCTCCCCTAATCTGCCCACCCTTCTATCATTGTCCCCTCTTCTCCCCTTTCCATCCTACTTTCCTTTAGGGTAAGATCAATTTCTATATCCAATTGAGTGTGTAAATTACTCCCTCTTTGAGTCAGTTCTGATGAGAGTAAGGTTCACTCGCTCCCCTACACTTACCTTCTCTTCCACCCCACTGTAAAAGCTTTTTTTCTTGCCCCTTTTATGTCAAATGTTCTACCACATTCTACCTCTACGTTTCCCTTTCTTGCAATACATTTCTTTTACCCCTTAATTTTATTTTTCTTTAGAAATCACTCCTTCATATTCAACTCATGCCTGTGCCATTTGTCTAAATGTCTAAATATATTCCTGCTAACTGCCCTAAAACCTAGAAATTTCTCATGAGTTACAAGTATCATCTTCTCATGTAGGAATATAAACAGTTTAAACTTATTAAGATAATTCCTTATTAAGATAAGGAATTTATGATTTCCCTTTCCTGTCTACCATTTTTATGCTTTTTTTGAGTCTTCATTTGAAACTCAATTTTTCTATTTACTCTGGTCTTTTTATCAGGAATGTTTGGAAGTCCCCTATTTCATTGAATATCCTTTTTTCCCCTGAAGGATTATACAAAGTTTTGATGGATAGGTGATTCTTCTTTTAATGCTATTTTTTTGCCCACTTTAATATAATATTTCAAGCCCTCTATTCATTTAATGTAGAAGCTGCTAAATATTATGTTATCCCAACAATGGTTCCATAATACTGGAATTGTTTATTTCTGTCTGCTTACTATATTTTTTCCTTGACCTGGAAGCTCTGGTATTTGGCTATAATATTCCTTGGAGTTTTCATTTTGAGATCTTTTTCAGGAGGTGATTGGTTTATTCTTTTCATTTCCATTTTACTCTCTGGTTCTCAAATATCAGTGAATTTTTCCTTGAAAATTTCTTGAAAGATGATGTCTAGGCTTTTTTTTTTTTTTACCATGACTTTCAGGTAAAGCAATAATTTTTAATTATCTTTCCTGAATGTATTTTCTAGCTCAGTTATTTTTTTTTATTTTTTTTTTATCTTCTGGTTTTCTTTTATTTCTTAATTTCTTATAAAGTCATTGGCTTCCATTTACTCAATTCTAATGTTTAGGATTTATTTTCTTCAGTAAGCTTTTATACTTCTTTTTCCATTTGGCCAGTTCTATTTTTTAAGGAATTTCTTTTTCTTCAGTGAGTTTTTGTACATCTTTTACCATTTGGCTTAATCTTTTCTTTAAGCTGTTATTTTTGTCAGCATATACATATTTTTCTCCTTTACCAGGCTGTTAACTTGGTTTTTATTTTTTTTATGGTTTTCTTAAACCACTCTTATTTCTCTTCCCAATTTTTCCTCTATCTCTCTGATTTGATTTTCAAAATACTTTTTTGAGATCTTCCATATCCTAAGACTAATTCATATTTTTCTTGGAGGTTTTGGATGTAGAAGCTTTAACTTTGGTATTTTCTTCTGAGTTTGTTTTTTATCTTCCTTGTCATCATAGTAACTTTCTATGGTCAGAATTCTTTTCTGTTGTTTGTTCACTCTATGTAAAGCCAAACACAAGGAGAAATACAGAGGATTGCTTCAATGAATAACTTTAAGGTTCTGATCAAATGGTATAGTAAACTCTCTATATATTCAGCAATAAACTAAGGTAAAACATTCACAGAAACCAAAGTACCGTATTCATGATGATGTAACATAGCAACTTATCACTAAAGTAACCACATAATTTTAAAGAAAAGATACCATTTGCTAAGTCCTTAACTCAATCATGCTTAAGGAGCAATCCTCCTTAAGGGACACAAAGTACAAAGGTAAAAGCACCCCCCATACACATCACATTGTCTTAATCTCTCAATCAAAAAGTCTTCTTTCTTCTTGACTGGAGAGTAGTTTCCAATCATCCTTAACTCAATCATCCTTAAGGGGTACAAGGTACAAAGTGCAAAGTTCTCCCACCCCTAGGCCATGGTAAATCATGATCTTCTCAGTCAGCACTAAGTACCCAAGGAGAGGTCTTTTCATCTTGGCTCAAGGCTGGCTCCCAAATTCCATGGTTCTTCTTCCACAGGTCTAGCTCTTGCCTGAATCTACCCAACAGTCACCTAGATTCACAGGTATGCATCTCTAAGCTCCTCATCCAGCTCCTTGTCCAGTTCCTCATCCAGTTCCCATTCCATATTCAAGCTCACAGTGTTCAGTCCACCTCAAATACTTTGCAGTTTGTTTCTGGGAAGATAGAGCTTAACAGAGTCAAAACAATATTCATGCACTTTGCCGGCACCATCATTGATTCACTATATGCTTGTGAAACCAACACAGACCCACAAACAAGGTCTGAGAACTCAATACAAATTATCAGTATAGTCCCAGGACTTCTAAAACACTCCTCTGGGACTTCTGTAATCAGACAACAAGAGAATAATCTTTCAGGGCTTCCAGTAAGGTTCCAGGGCTTCTTTACAAAAAAATTACAAACACAAATCAACACAGACAGAACAGACAAACAGAGTGCCAGCCACCAAGAGTGTTTCCTTCTCAGTTAGGCTATGTCCCAGCTGTGCTCAGCTTTTTATATGATCTTTAACTACTCCCTGTTCCACCCACTTCTTACATACTTCCTGTTTCTGTCTTTGGCAAGTCCCTCTCACTATGGGATTCACAGATTTTTTTTCTTAACAAAGACTTGATATAATCATTGGTTGCAGTCAAGGTTACAAAGATACTTGAACTGAAGCAAGGTGCTAAATAATTAAATAACTGAAACAAGGTGCTAAGTATTCATTTGCTTGGCATTACACTCTCCTATCCTATTTGTTGACTTTTAGCTCTTTGTTAAAGTCAGTCTCTGCTTTCAGAATGGAGTGTGCACTGTCCCAAGATTTTGTGCAACTGTTTTCAGAGATTATTCTAGGGATCTGTAAGTTTTCGGTTTTTCCAAGGAGTTATGACATAAGGAGATATGTGTTTACTACTTTCCTGGACTGTGCTCTTATCTGTGAGTGACCACAGATACTCTTTTCTGTCCTGGAACTATGAAGTGTTTCCCCAATCTACTCTGGTCACACCCTCTGGTGTGCTAGTGCTGGTCCTCTCCCTGGACTGCCACACAGGACTGTGGCCCAGACCCAAGTATGGGCAAAGCAACAGAGTCCTGCCTCAGTGTGAGCAAAGAGATCCCTTTAATCTCCTGAAAAGTTGCTCGACCCCCTTACTGTCTGGGAGCTGAGATCTCTGGAAGCAGCCAATGCTGATTCAGTCACTCCCAAGGCCTGTCCTGGCTTCCCAGGGCTCTGCTGGTAAGGCCTGCACTGTACTTTGTTCCACTATTACCCATGTGTGACCTTATAAGCTGTCTTTGACTGGAAAATTATTTTACCCATCCTTTTCTGGGTTCTGCTACTCCAGGAATTGTTTCATGACATTATTTAAAGGTATTCAGAGGCATGTTGAGGAGAACTCAGGTGAGTAGCTGCTTTTTCTTCTTCATTTTGACTCTGCCCCCCAAAAGGCCACAATGTTGACCACCATTGTGTGCTTTGTTTTTACCATCTCAAGGAAGGCATCTTCTAAAAATCATTGAAAAATTATTTTGTTATGTAAGAACATCTTTCTAGTGCCAGGGCATGTGATATTTTTGTCTGTTGACTGATTGCATAGGAAATAAGTTTTGAAAAGCAAGGTAGTTTTAAACTGAGAAAAATCCCAAGTCCCAGGAAAATTAATTAGAAAATGATTAGTTACATATCCCTGAACACACTACTTAAGATGTCTTTGGACTTCGGTTCCCTTTATTCAATTAAATACAATTGACCATTTATTGAACATGTATTATTTTCAGAATAAATACTTAGATATGGGAAGGAAATTAAGTGAAGAAGATTGAAGAGACAATAATAGCTAAGAGGTTTTGAGTCTAGGTAATGGAGAAATTTGAGTTATAATCATTAGAAATAGGGATATTAGATGAAAATTAGTCTTTTGTGGGAAGTGTTTAATTTTGGATATGCTGAAATGTTAATAGGAGGTATCCAACAGAAAACTGAAAATATAGAAATTATTGGGGTTATTTTTTGGCATTATATTCCCAAGCTATCATTTTCCTTTTTAGGGAGACTAGAAAGAGATTTGTAAAAAGTTTAGAGGTGTCATTTCTCTTCCAACTATCAAACACTGTGATTGAATTTTGAGTCATAAATAAGCCAAGAGTTGTCAAAGCTTCCAAAAGTTTTTTGTTTACTTCTAGGAAATAGTTTCTGACATAATCTAGTCTCAATTTAGCAACCTTCATCCTAAGGTTTAAATATGAGGCATTACAATTTTTCAAAAGTATTTCACATATGACGTTTCAGGTCGTTTTAAGAACTTAAAGACTTATTTTTTGTGATATTTTACAGGAATTTATAAAAATACATTAATGTATATCATTTTGTTGATTAATTTACAGTGATATTTATGTTTAGTAAAGTTGAGAAATGATTTATCAAAATCCTAAAATGTTTTTTTTCATTTCCAAATCAAAATCTAAATAGAAGGGAAATAGGGATTTCATCTTCATCTCTCTTTGAAAATTGCGTAGAGGTATTAAAGTTTGCATCTGGAAGCCAGCAAAAATTCATAAATTGGCAGGATCTTTCATATTCAGACTTCCAAAGTGTTAATAAATGGCAATTACATGCAACACAAACACCTGCTTGCTAGTTTTACAAGCAGCTGTTTCCTTGGACATGAAGCACTTAACTTCAATCCAGTATTTTAGCCAAGTATTAGAATCCCTATTCTCATGGGATACTTGTTTCTAACAATATTGCAGAATATTAAACAGGAAGAGGTTTTAAAATTAACCAATTAATCAACAAGTGTTTGTTAAAAGCACCTCCTATGTGCTAGTTATTATGCTAGATTCTGAGGATACAGAAAGAAAACATAAAACATAAAACTCTCAAGGAGTTTATATTCAATCAAGAGAGTCAATGCACATGTCTATATGTAGACATTTGCGAATGTTTACAGCGTAAATGTGTGACCCTATGCAGAATAAACATACAGAAATAGTAAATACAAAAGAAATAAAAGATAGTTCAAAAAACAAAGTAGTTAGGAAGGGTAGGCATTAATAGGTGGGTTAATAAGAAAAGTTTCTTTGTTGAAGGTCACATTTTAGCTTTGGCTTAAAGCAATACATAGGAAGAAGTGCACATGCATAAATATATGGATGTGTGTGGATGTGTGTGTGTGTGTGTGTGTGTGTGTGTGTGTGTGTGTGTGACCACTTAATTGTAGCCTTCTTGGGGGAGAAGGGTAGTAAGGGGGAAAAAGAACAAAATAAAAAGTACGCAGCAGAGAATACTTGCAACAAAAAGAATACTTGCAAGGAGACGAAGAAAAGATGGCGAACTCTGAGCATGATGCAAAGTATTTATTATATAACTAGGCTTTCTTGAAAGAGAAATTTATTGCTGTATATTTTAAATCTTGTCTTAATATTTTGCTGTGTACTTGACAATGATTTCTTTTTCTTATTTTTTTTTATTTGTTTCAATATTTAAGTTTAAAATTCATTTTTTTCTTTTCATTGTGTATTTTTTAAATATAAGTTTAAAATAAATTAATATAAAAAATAAAAAACACATCAGTTTGACTTGTAAAGCTATTCATGTTGTCTTGATATATTGTCAGTCTCATTATATGTTACTTCCCTTTCCACACTCCACATTTCAGCAAAATTAGCTTCTCTATTCCTCACGGAGGCCAATATGTCTCTCCTCTCCATGTCTCTGCCTTGCCCTCTTACTACTTAACCTACTCACCTGCAAGGATCCCTTCCTTATTCTCCCATTCTTGTTAGTCTAAACACCCTGCCATACCTCCTGAATTCTATTCTCTCACCCTCCCATCTATAAATCCCTCCATTATCCTCCACCCCCACCCTATTCTCTTAACCTTTTATTTCTTTCTGAATATAGATTTTTATACCCTTCTAGTTATATATTGTTCCCTCTTTAAACTATTACTTATGACAGCAAGATTCCAGAACTACCAGTTCTACTCCCCCATCTAATTTCTCTGTTTCAGTTCTTCTTCTTGCACCCCCTTTGTATAAGATAATTACTCTTTTTACCCTTTCCTAAATGGCTTTACTTATTAGAATCAAATCACACTCAAGTCGACCCCAATCTTTCTCTTGAACTACCCGATCATTAATAACAACCTTAAACAGGTGTTTTATACTTCCTCATACAAAAAATAAGCCATCTGTCCTTATTGAGCCCTTCCTAATTAGTCTTTGGTACGTACATTTTCTTTCTCTTAGTTCTAATATGTCAAATCTTCTATCAAGTTTAGGTTTTTTTAAACTAATTTTATAAGTTGGGCAATTCATACAATGTTCATTTTTTTCATTCATGATTACAGTTAATTTGCTTAATTATGCTTAACTTTGGTGGGTATATTTTCAGACACAACCCTAGTTCTTTTGCTCTTCAATATGTAATGTTTCAAGACATGTGGTCCTTTAGTGTCATCGCTGCCGGGGCTTATGTGATTCTAATTGTAGTGCCACCATATTTAAGTTGTTTTTTCTTGTCGCTCATAATATTTTCTTATAGAGCCAGGGGTTTCAGAATTTGATGATGATATTCCTGCGGGTTTTCCTCAAAGGATCCCTTTGAAAGGGTGATTGGTGGATTTTTTTTCTATTTCTACTTTCCTCTCCTATCCTAATGCTTTAGAACAATGTTCTTTAATAATTTTTGCATTATTTTATTCAGGTTATTTTTGTTATTGTTGTTGTTTCGAGCAGTCTGATTATTCTTATGTTTTCTCTTCTTGTTCTGTTTCCCTTTTCCTTTTGAGATGTTTCACATTCTCTTCTGTCTTTTTTTTTCATTCTTTATATTTTGTTTTATTATTTCTTGGGCTCTTACAACTTTGCTGGCTTCCCCCTGCCCAATTCTAATCAGTTAATAAACACTTATTAAGTGCTTGCTATGTATTAAGTATTGTGTTACATTGTTGTTGTTGTTGTCATTTGTCCTTATTTCTCAAAATGAACCATGACATCAGGGAGATGTTGCCATGACATGGAATTGAATTAGATTTAAGTGAAGGAGGACTGTGCAAAGTCATCAGCCTCACCTTCTTCTCTGGAGCTGTATAGGTCGAAGGGTCAGACAGAGGTCAGGATGTCTGGAGATGGCCCAGGAAGCAGTGAGGGAGACAGCAAAGTTATAAGAGCCTGATAAATAATAAAACAAAATATAAAGAATTTTTTAAAATAACCAGAAGGTAGTTATCAGAGTGAGATTTTAGCTCCAAATCCTCCTGACTCTAACTCTGTCACTTTATTCATCATGTTACATTAGTCAGTTGTGCTTCCCTGTGTATTCATAGCCTCTATACACAGTTCCATTTTTTGTTGTTATTCTTTCTGTGTTTGTTATCTGAATATTCTTTGTTGGAAAGCAGAATTTTGTTCTGTCCCTTTGAATCGACATCCTATGTACAATCTTTCTTAAACTTTACTTTTAGTTTCTCTGAAATCAGACATCTGTTTTTCCCAAATCAAGGCATGTACTATGTTTTTCCCAGTTTATATATGGTTAACTCTCATGGATAATTAGAGGGTTTTGTTGGGGCATGTGATCATAAAATAACTGGGTGACAGATAACATTGCCACTGGTGTCTATGTAGGTTTTTTTAGGTAGAAAATTTTGGAGACTGATATAATAATGTTATAATCCTCTCTTACTTGCCCCAAAGAATAAATTTGAGATAAAGTTAAATAATAACAAAACTGGAAATTTTTGGTCACTTTGACTTATGGATTAAATGAATAGTATGACTTCAAACTGAGTTCTAATCACTCATGTGCCACCAGCCAGTGGTGTGAACTCTGTGAAATCAATTAGTCCCTCTGATTCCTCAGTATCTTCACCTACTATATAAAATGGAAATATTGAACTCTGTCCCCAAAGGTTACATACAACGCTATGACTGTATCAGTAAAAATAAA
Source organism: Pseudochirops cupreus (assembly GCA_028627135.1). Classification (NCBI taxonomy): domain Eukaryota; kingdom Metazoa; phylum Chordata; class Mammalia; order Diprotodontia; family Pseudocheiridae; genus Pseudochirops; species Pseudochirops cupreus. Next base: position 481,863,407 of record CM053581.1, read on the forward strand.
GTGTTCCAACACTCAAGTAGGTGTGATAATCAATGTACTGGTGTGATCTAGATTTGAGATATCAAATATGTGGCCTACAATATTCCCAAGTACAAACCAAACTTAATTAAAAGGTAATTGGAATATATTTAGCAAAACAAATAAATACAATACAATGGATAATCATACAATTTAAAACAAAGTCAATATGCAGCCCATAGGGATCCTTAAGTATGGTTTAGTAGTACCCATTTCTATTTGAGATGGACAGCACTGGTCTAGGGAAGGAAGCCTGATGGCCAGGATATGGATATCGAAAAAAGGACTGGAATTGGTATGGTACTGAGCATTACTAAAAAAAATGTTTTTAATTGAAACAACATATCTTCCTATTTCCCCTCTTTACTCTCTCTCTCTCTCTCTCTCTCTCTTTTTCTCTCTCTCCCATCTTGAATATTGGATATTCATTCTTGCTCTCACTTCTTGCCTCTTTCTCTTTTTCCTTTTCCATGTTCTTTTCTTTTTGTCCTCTCCTGTTACAAAATTCAGTGGTGATAAGAGGAGTCAGGGGTACAGAGAGATGGAAGGTGACAACGACTTCTTGACTCACTCCATTTGCCTACCCTCTACCTACCTTTGAAAAGATAATTCGAGTGAACACAGTGATCAATATGCCACCAATGCCTGACCTGGCCAATCAGAAAGCCCAAAAGTAAGACATTTGTCATTCAGCAACTCACATATTTTCACGTTTCTGATTTTAAAGGATTGATAATCAAATCAACTCTGAACCAAAGGCAGTGTGGTATGTTCCAAATTGGAGTCAGAGCACCTTTGATTAAATCCAGACCTTAACACTTAACTGTATGACTGGGCAAATCACCTATAGGATCATAGGATTATAGAGTGAGAGCTAAAAGGAACCTTTAAGGTGAACCTTATTGGTATTGTTCAGTCACATCTGACTCTACACAACCCATGTGAGATTTTCTCAGCAAGTATTCTGGATTCATTTGTCATTTCCTTCTCCAGCTCATTTTACCAATAAGGAAACTGAGGCTATCTGATTTAAATTACTTTCCCTGGGTCACACAGCTAGTAAATCTCTGAGATTTGAACTCAGGTCTTCCTGGCTCCAGGATCTGCTCTCTATTCACTGGGCATCTAACTTCCCATGAACACAGTAAATGCCACTTATTTTACAGTTGAAGAAACTAAGGCCCAAAGAAGTTGATTGACTTTCCTATGTTTATACTTCACCTCTCTGGGTTTCAACTTCCATGCTTATAAAATAAAGGGCTTGTACTAGCTATCTTCTAAGGTCTTAATTACAACTAAATCTATTATACCATGATTCAGTTGTTATAATGTAAATGGTACTCATTCTATCTTCCTGCAGACACTGACAAATTATGCCTATCCATAACAATGGAATTGAGAATTAAGGATAATTTATTTGTCAATTCTGCCAAATTTGCTTCCAATATAGAATAAGGCAAAAAAAAAATTTTAAAAGGATGATTGAAGCCTTGAGATAATTTGCCTAAAATTTCCATTTTCCTATCTGTTGACTAACATGTCAACAACACCAAAGATGGGAGGGAGAGTTTGGTATCTCTGTGCAAGATCTGAAAATGAATACAAGTATTTATTTTATATCTATTTGGGAATATTCATATCCATTCCGACTTTTCAAGAATTTTTCAAGACTTTGATAATAATTTAATGATAATCTAAGACCTGGATGGGCTTAATGGGTGATGATTGGAGAGAAACTACTTCTAAAGGGCTTCTTTTAGAGCATATTGCCTAAATTGACAAAGCTAATTCTACTCTTTTTTTACTTCATTTGACATATTTTAATCAGTTTGAAAAGCTTCCCCAACCCTACTAGAAAATCCATAATTTCAAGAATTGCCACCTGAAACTTGAATGCAGTTACCTAAATTACAGCAGACTACAGAAAAATGAATTCAATGGATATGTAAATAGCTATATATGCCTAAATTTCTGAAAGCAGGACAGCATGTACTTTCTGACTTAGATGTATCCTAAAGTCTCTTTGAGTGCCTTGAAGATAAATAGATCAAGCTGGAAGGGTAGGGGAGATGCAGGGATTTTACTTCATAGCACTTGTCCATTTTATTTCAGGTTTAATTTAAGTTATTGACTATAGTCTATGAAACCCTAAATGGTTTGAGACCTAGAAACTTTTTAAAATTGCTTCTAATCTTGTGCATCAAAAGGGCAATTAAAGAGAGGCAATAGTGCTCCTTCTGACAATACGAAATAACATCTACAAGGAATTGGAGGCAATTTTGGTTTCCTTGGCTTGCACAATTCCCAATCCACCCCAATGCAGGAGACAATTAGCTGAGAATCATGTTAGTGTACAAGACATTGGCATTTTATTGACTTGTGGACATTACTCCTCTTTTTTGTATGTCACATCAACCTAGTAAAATTTGGTCCAAAGCTTCTGGTGATACAATGCATTTGTTTATATAGCAAATTGAATTATAAATACAAAAGATTCTGGTGATATTAAATTATTAATTTTTTAATATTTTTATTAAATATTTTTAATATTAAATATAAATATTAAATTTCTCTCACTCAAAGTTTCTTCCATTGGTAAAATCTCTTTTCCCCACCCCTGCTCAATTGTTTTTAATAATAGAGTTCAATCAAATTATCCTTATGATTTAATTAGATATCCTTACTGAGAATGTTAATTCAAAACTTCATAGGCCACACATATGTTACTGGTAAATAATAAGATTTTTCTTTTGATAATATTGTGTGTGTATACACTAGCATTAGGATTATAACAATAAATCATTCATCATGACCCATAAAAGATAGCAACAATGCAATATGTGGATCATCTATTAGTACTGAAGTGCATTCCATTGTGATATTTCTTCCTATATAGTGAATATTGTTAATAACTGATGTTTACACAATACTTAAAAATTCTTAGTTCACCACAGTTATTAATTATTACAATTAATTCTCAGAAAACTCTGAGAAATAGATGCCATTATTCTCTTCTTTTCCAAAGAACATGAAGCTTTCAGAATCAATTGGCTTATCTAGAGTCATAAAATTAATAAGTATAAGATTTGAAGTTTAAACCAAGTCTTTTTCACAATACATTTTACTATTCTGTCTCCAAAATGTTATTGCAAAATTTGTACTGTCCCATAATTGTGAGCCCCTAGAATGTTCATCCATGGAAAGTGAATGACTTAGAGTATTTAGGGAAAGAGTACAAATTATCATGTTTGTTTGTTTTTTGCTTTGATTTCAATAAATTATTCATAACATTTCACCTTAAAATTCCCAAATACTTTTTATAAACAGTTCTTTACCAAACCATTCTATAATAACTTGGCCATAGAATTTTGTTTATCCATTATCTTCCAGTTGGCTTATTTCTTTAAAAAAATTATTGATGCCTTTTTGTCTTTATATTGACAAATAATTTCTTAGAAAACAAATATCTCCCCTCCAGATTTAACACTATGTTGCAATAAAGAAAATAAATAAATTAAAAATAATGATAGAGGCACTCAATCTGATAGTGCATCAAGTTTTCTGTCACAGTGGAACATTGATTATTGCATCATTTCATGAGAATAAGGAAGTACTCTTCATTCAGGGTATCATCAATAGATTTTCAGTTTTGCAAAGATGGGCTCCTTTTTAATGATCTTTTTCTTTCCTTTTACATTACTGCAACCATGTGTATTGTTCTTTTGACATTCCGTGTTTCACTCTTTACCAACTTTTATAAATTTTCCCTTTCCTTGTGCCCACCCCTGTCACATTCTCATGTTTGTTAGCCCTTACTTTATGGCAATAGTCTCTTATTTTTATACCACAGTTGTTGTTTTTTTCAACCATTCTACAATCATAAAGCACCCTCTTTATTTTAACTTCTTTAACATCCCAAATATTGCTCCTATGAATATTTAGATATAAACTAGGGGTGGTGGGGCACCTTGGTAGCACAGAGAATAGAAAACTGGCTCTGGAGTCAGGAGGACCTGAGTTCAAATCCAGCCTCAGGTACTTGACACACTTACTAGATATGTGACCTTGAGCAAGTCACTTAATCCCAATTGCCTTGTTTTCCTCCTCCAAAAATAAACAAACAAAAAAATAAACTAGGGGTTGGGAAGTGCAGCCTCAAAGCCACATATGATGTTCTAGTTCCTTGGGTGTATCTTTTTGACTGAGTTCAAGTTTTACAGAATAAATCCTTTTATTAAGGGAAATTTGTTTTATGAAGTTTGGATTCAGTCAAAGGGCCACACTTTAGAACCTAGAGGGTCACATTTGGCCTTCACATTGCAGGTTCCCCACCACTGACTAGAACTATGTTTCTGTCTGATTTCCTTGTATCATTAGGTTAATAGTGAAAATCATTTGTTCAACAGAAATTTAGTAATAGTCTGTGCTTTAATTCAAAACAGAAATCCAAATGGACTAAACCAATTCATAGCTCTACCCATAGTATGCTAAAGCACCAATAGTACGCTAAAGCACAAGTAATCCAGCATGGTCTATTCCCATTTTATTATATTTTTTAAAATTTTCATCCATGTCCAGGATATGAAGAAAAACTTCAGAACTGTTTGAATTTGCACATCTTATTATTAGTTTTTGAAGAACATTAGAGGGTTTTCATTTGCAAATTTTTATTTTTCAGTTACTTTGAGAACAGTTTATTCATATACTTTGATTTCTATTATAAAATGGCCATTGCTACAATATTTTTGTGCAAATTCTCTCTGTATTATGAGTGTCAGACTTTTATTAGTGATATGATGCAAACTTTTTTTCCTACTCTTTAGTTTCAACTCATGTAAATATTATAATTTTTATGAAACTGAAATTATTTTTGTTGTTTATAATCTCCTTTAACCCTTGCTTGATTAAGAATTCTTCCCTAGGGGGTGGAGCCATCTTGGCAGTGTAGAAGCAACAAGGTTCTGCAGCTCCTACATAGCCACCTCAAATACCAATAAAATATGACTCTAAACAAATTTTAGGGCTCCCAAACTCACAAAAATACAGAAAAACACATTTCCCACTGAAGGCAGCTTGGCAGGAGAGACTCATCTCAGCACACTGGGAGCTGAAACCAGCCTCCCTTGAAACTGTGGCTTGGCCCCGGGGTGGGCAGGACAAGCTGCAGGTGGAGCCTTCAGGAGAGTGGATCACTGGCAGCTGTGGCAGTTTCCAGAATTATCAAGCCATAAGAAACAAGGACAAAGTGAAAGATCAGTGGAATTCAGCTAAATTTGGGGGAGAAAAGCAGTCCAGCCAAACTGCCTCCAGGGCAAGGAAGTGACAGAAGAGGTGGCCCTGCAGCTGCCTCTATATGGCTGCCTCTGAAGTTCCCAGCCTGCAGACTGCAGGGGGCCAAGCGATCATCAGAGGCTAAATGCTCTTGTGTTGAGCTGCCTGGATCCAATCGTGGTCTTGGGTGGTGGTCCTGGGGTGTGTTTTCAGTGAGCCAAAGCTGTTGGGGGGAGCAAAAAAAATCAGCAGCCTACCAATAGCTACAGAAGCTGCAAAAACTACCCAATTTGGGACATAGTTTTCCCCTCTGGAAGAAGAGGTCCAGAGAGCTAAAAAATCAAGTAATTCACTGGCAACATTAGTAGGCACAGGAAGCAAAGTAAGAACAGCAACTGAACTTTAGATTCCTTCTTTGGGGACAAAAAGGAAAAAAGCATGGAACAGGAGGAAGACAACACAGTCAGAACTCCCACACAAAAAGCTTGCAAAAAACATGAAGACTGCTTACAAGCCATAGAGCAGCTTAAGGAGGATTTTGAAAAACAAATAAGAGAAGTGGAGGAAAAATTGGGAAGAGAAATCAGAATGATGTAAGAAAATCATGAAAAGAGAGGCAAGAACCTGACTGAAGAAAATAATACCTTAAAAAATAAATTAACTCAAATGACAAAAGAGGTCCAAAAAGCCAATGAGGAGAACAATGCCTTAAAAAGTCAAATGTGCCAGAAGGAAAAAGAATCACAAAAGCTTTCTGAAGAGAATAATTCCTTCAGAAGTAGAGTGGAGCAAATGGAAGCAAATGACTTTTTGAGAAATCAGGATACTATTAAACAGATCTGAAAAAATGAAAAAAAAAAAAAGAAGAAGATAATGTGAAATATCTCCTTGAAAAAAACCACTGACCTGGAAAATAGATCCAGGAGAGACAATTTAAAAATTATTTAACTACATGAAAGCCATGATCAAAAAAATAACTTACAAAGCATCCTTCAAGAAATTCTCAAGGAAAATTACCCTGATGTTTTAGAACCAGAGGGAAAAATAGAACTTGAAAGAATTCACCAATCACCTCTTGAAAAAGATCCCCAAAAGGGAACTTCTAGGAATGTTATAGCCAGGTTCCAGAGTTCCCAGATCAAGGAGAAAATATTAC
>CM053581.1:481870351-481895167 GCA_028627135.1 Pseudochirops cupreus
AATTCTTGCTTATGTACACACCTCAGCCAATCCCCTTCTTCCACATCAACAGGGGAGTTCATGCCTTCTCAACAATGGGACAGGGTTTGCCCCTTCCACACTTAGCAAGTGCTAAGTATCCTGCTAAACTGATTACTATTACAACTTCTAACTCTCAAATTCTGTCATTCAACTCCCTCACCATTTCTACGAAAGGAGAGAAAAGGGTGTGTGTGAAACCTCCCACTTCATTTTTATAGCTATCTTAACTAGGTGAGACTATATATTTTTTTCAGTTATTTCTGACTGAATTATCTGTGTCTGACTCTGTGGCCTCATCTGAGGTTTTCTTGGCAAAGATATTGGGATGGTTTGCCATTTCCTTCTTCAGCTCATTTTCTAGTCGAAGAAACAGGATCAACCAGGGTTAAGTAACTTCCCAGGGTCACACAGCTAGTGTCTGAGGCAGAATGTGAACTCAGGTCTTACTGACTGCAGGTCCAGTGTTTTATCCAGTGTGCCACCTACTATATCTTAATATATAGACTACATCTTAATCTTAATCAGTGTATCAATCAAAATTCCCTGTACTAGGTATGAAAAGTCTTTGAAAGTCATAGGATCAAGTGAAATGATGTCAAACTGGAAGCCTGTTCTAATAGTTGGGGGAAGTTAATCATTTCTCTAGTTATCTATAAACGATCTGTTAAGTTGAGAAGAAGCTTTTCTAAAACATGGTACATATGATTTTCCAGCATCCTCCTAAGGAGGAATCAACTAGGGAGGAAGAAAAGGCTTTGTTCTGTCTTTCACTAGCTGACCCTTTTCCATCCTCCTGTGTGATCAGCCATCCCAGCCTCCTTAACCATAGCTTTGTTAATACCACTGTCATAGTGACCTCATCCCATTCACAGGTTTGGCAAATCTATCAGCAGATCTTGAATGTCAGCATCAATTGGAAAATCAAACTGGCAAAGCTCTACATCTCCCATCCCTACTTAATCTTTTCTTACTTGATCATGATATTGTGACACTGAAGTACTTTGTGAAATTTTCTACACAAATACTATAAGAAAAGAGAATATACTAAGAAGCTGATGATACTGCAAAACCAATTCATCACCAAATTTATTTCAGGGCATGGAGGAACCAAAACTCAATGACAGAGAAGTGGACTGAATGTACAATATACCATTGTACAGGATCTGTACTTGGGGGAAAAAGTCAATCAGTCATTAATGAAATCACAGAAGGTGGCAACTGATAAAAATTAGACCCATTTATATTGTTCCACTGAAACCTGTTACCTAGATGAATATGTAAAATTCACCAAATATCTAGGTGATTGTATAACCAACTTACACCAAATGAGGGTGGATTCTCATTTCAGGCATTTCAGGTACTTGTTCAGGCACAATATGGAAGAAAATATTTTGAGGAGGACATCCTTGGACACTGTGTCAACATGAGCTAGGCCTCAATCTGGCCTTCCCTTTCAACTCTGAACTGTGGATATGACTCCTTAGGGTCTCTGAATGCATTTCTTTGTTTACTTAGGATTAGCTAAGTTGTATTAAGTACTGGGGTGCTGGGTTTGGAGTCAAAAGACCTGAATTTAGATCTGGCCTTAGACACTTTATAGCTATGAGACCCTGGGTAAGTAACTTAATTTCTGTTTGCTTCAGTTTCCTCATCTGTTAGATAAGGATCATAAACCACTTCATACTTCCACTATTGTGAAGACCACATGAAATAATAATTGTGAAGTGCTTATCATAGTGCTTAGTGCATAATAGATCCTACATAAATATTTCCTATTATTATCTGTCCTTTTTGTCCTTCCTAAAGAAAAGATTGTCATTTACATACTAAGAAAGTGACAAAACTGTTGGAGCAAAAACCAAAATACTTAAAGTTAGATGATTAAATGATTCTCAATTGATAATCTTTAGAGGGAAATGTATCAATGGAAGCTTAAACCTATGACATTAGATATAGCTGCCCCATTGAACTTCCTGGATACCTTTAGAACTATAAAGGGGAAGAATAGTCAGCCTAGCTCTCAGAACCTTTTATTTCAGAGAGGAAGCTGGAGTGAAGATATCTCCAAAATTACATGGGCTACATTTTTTTTAAATGGTCATCATTTAGTTGAAACTTTATCACCACTCATCTGAACAAATGCAATAGCCTTCAACCCTGACTCAGTTCCACCCTTTCTCCAGTTCATCCTCCTCACAATTATTGAAGAAATATTCCTAATTCACTGTCATTTCCTTCTCAATAAACACTGGTGGCTCCTACTACTTCTAAGATCAAGTACAAATTCCTATGTTTAGTATTCAAAGTTCATTAGAAACTGGTTTGAACCTACTTTTTTTTCAGTTTTATTATCCTTTACTACCCTACATACACTCTAGCATGCAACCAAACTGTCCATCCTGTATTTTCATTCACAGCTCATTTAATTTTCTCCTGTCTTGTTTTCCACAGGTTACATTACATGACTGAATTGTACTCCCTTATCATCCCTTAAAATCTCTATTTTCTTGCAAATCTCAGCTGAAGTACTACCTTCCATGAAGCCTTTCCTGATCATCCCAATTACTGGTGACTTCTCTTAAAAAAATTATTGCATTTATTTTTTAAAATACATTGTACATATTTATTTATTTCATGTAACCTTACTCCAGTTGAATCTAAGTTCCTTGAGGGCAAGGATGGTTTTCCTTTTGCCTTTGAATCCCTCTCCCCTAGCACATGCCCAGCTTAATAAGGGATTAATAATAGTTATAAGTAAGGGATTAATACATACTTACAGGTGGATCAAATTCTTCTTCCCAAACTACCAAAATAAAAATGTTTAAGTAGAGAGAACATGTAGAAGTAGAAAGCTTTTCTTCCAGCCAAAAGTCTTTAGGATGCTTCTGTATGCAAAATAATTATAATCGTAAAGTTCCAAAGTGTGCTATTTCATGAAGTAATGGATTAATCAGAAGAGCCTTACAGTAGATGAAGAAAATTTCAGAATAAGTAACAAAGTAGAGATATAGCCGTGAATCCAAACATACACACACACACACCTACACACACATGTGTGTATGCATACATATACATATACACATATATGTATATGTGTGTCCTACTTACTAAATATCCAGTAATAGCATAGGACAAAAACTTGTGTTAAAAAAGGATACATATTGAACCCACACAATTCAAGAATATAAAGTCTCAATAAGAGAACAACTTGAAGCTCATTTGATATATACGTATCCATATATAAACATACATGCATATATACATACATATGCAATCATAACTGTTTAAAAAGCAAAAAAAATGGAATTAATCTGTTTTGGCCAACAATTATTCTGACACTGTTCTCTGTATGTATTATTCAAATTATAATTATCAATCAGTTGTTTTGACAGCATGTATATGTGACCTTTAAGAAAAATGAAAATATAAGAATGTTACATGAGATAAATACAATGGAAAAGAAAGCTGAAATGTAAAAGTCCTCATTTTACTTCAATTCTTCTTGCAGATTTTTTTCAATTGCCTATCTTTTCTGTATCTAAGTCTCAAGTGTTTCCATTCTTAATGTAGGAGCTATTTTTTAAAAGGTCATTGGCAGAACAGAAACTTTTTAAAAAAATCATAATTCAGGCATATTATATTTCTTCCACATAAGTATGGGAAAGACAATTTACTTCTGACCCTCCAAATGCATATATCTCTATCATGCTTTTCTCTGTGTGACTCTCCAGAAAAAAAATTAAGTCTATTTAGTGAGCTAGTGATTACCAGTATTTCATATCAATTTAAAAATCATTATACATTCAAATTGAATAAGAGTAAGGAGAGCACAGGGAGCAAAATGACCCAGAATTTGACCCTGATGCTGTAAGAATGAAAAAAAAAAAGAATAATCACATGTTAAATGTAAAGAGAGTATTATTTTATGTCTTTTTCCGGAAAGGAGACAAAAGCAATAAAAGATAAAAAAAGAAGCTGGATCTTCCAACTAAGCCTTAGTGGTATATTAAAAGAGCTCTGGAACTTTCCATATAGAAAGTTAAGTGATGGCAAAAGTACCATTAGGGTGAAAACACACGTTTTGTTATAGTATATTATTGATGTTTCCTTGTTTTCTCTTCATTTCCCTTTAGGGAATCAAGAAAATTCTCTATAACTGATAAATGAAAACTTTCTTAGGATTTGTATTATATTATTGTTACAGATATTTTTTCACAAATTGTCATTTCCACTGTGCAACTGATATGTAAGAAACAACTGTTTTTCAGACTCCATTGGTTTCATGTAGTCTATAAAGACTGTGTTGCAGTGATGTAATTTTTCAAGACCAGATACTTATTAAAAGCATTTACTCTAGTGGAGAGGAATTATGATCTGGATTGATTCAGAGACAGCTCACCAAAGTGAAATCAAATTGTTGTTATAATGAAATATGAAGTGAGTACATAATCACTTCAATATTCTTTATTAAAAGTTAGAGTTCAATTGTAAAAGAATCCAAAAGATTCAATTTATGCAAGGACAATAGACTTTCATTTTGAATAGGTCATAAAATTTAGCACCAGAAGGGGCCTTAGAAAACATCTAGTCCAATTCCTTCATTTTACAAATGAGGTAACTTCAGCCTCTAAACAGGAACTTGTTATGTATATAGAAAAAAAATCAGAATTATCATCACATCACAGACTTCATGCTTCTAAAGGCAGGGCTTTCTAAAGCAAGTTATCACACTACACTGACAATGTCTACCTCTCCCAATACTTCCAACCAAAATGTAACATAGAATAATACATTTAGAGTTCAAATGGACATTTGTATTCATCTAGAACAATGCTCTGTAAAGCCAAGCATGAGCAGCTTTCCAGAAGAATGCTGCTGTTAACAGCTTTCAAAGTTCTGATTACATAGTATAGTGAATAAAGTGAACATTCTATTTATTCAATGAAAATTCAAAACAAAACATTCACAGAAAATCAAGGTACAGCATTCACAATGTTACAACATATCACAGAAATAAAAATGCAGCATTCCCAACAACTTATCACTAAAATGGCCACATAGTTTTGACCACAGTGGTCACATAGTTTTGAACAAGGTACAATCATTTAGTCAATCAATCACTTGGTAACTCAATCATTCAATCAACTCAATCATTCATTCATCCTTAAGGAGGATTGCCTCTTTAAGGGTGTATCAGCAAGCACCCTAGCATACCCAGAGTGGCTGCTAGCACAGGTTCTTAGATCTGCTTTTCTAAAGGAAAGCAACTCTAAAAGGGTTAACGATCTTACTTTAATCAATCAAACATATATCATTTACCTAGTACAGAGGGAAAAGTCAGCAACCTGAACTTCAGAGAATACAAATAGAAGTTACAAGCAGACAAAGAAACAGATAAGCAGATGGGCTTCCAACCATCTGACCATTACATCCACACCTATTCAATTACCAGAGAGGGAAGCACCAACATCTGGGTTTTTCAAAGCCAGGGGGCTCAATGGCTGCCCAGAGTCTCATCTGGTCAAATCACACAACTCTTCTTAAAGTGAGCCCCAAAGCAAAGCCTCACATCAGCGATATATATAGCCTTCTCCTGGATTGGAGACTGTCACAGCCCTCTTGACCAATTGCCCAATCACAAAGTAATAAGGTGTGGACGTTCCTGAGGAACAAGCATCCTGCCAAAGGCTCCATGTGACCACATTCAGCCTATTAGGGGGCAGAGTATACTTTCAAATCAATGAAGTTTTTCAGAGCCACTTAAGCCACTTAAGCAAAGAGCCTAGGGGCAGAGAAGATCTTCAGGATCTTCAGATTCCCATAACAAAGGGTCACAAAATACAAAAGTCAATGTTCTTCACTCATGGGGCACACTAAGTTACAGTATCAATCAGTACTCACCACTCTTTTAAGAGGTAGTGTAAAATACACAGGCCATTCTCCTCCAGTCATAAATAAGTTACAATCTTCTCAGTCAGTACACAGTATCTAAGTAAAGCCTTCTTTCAGCTTGACTTGGGATAGGCTCTCAGATTCTTTGTATCCCCTTCCATGGTTCCAGCTCCTCCCTGAATTGACAAAACTGTCATCTGGGCTCAAAGGCAGACAGCTCCCAGTCCCTTGTCCAACTCTCCATGCAGTTCATGTTCCATGCTGAAGCTCACAGTGTCCAGTCCACCTTAAATCCTCCACAATCCCTGTTCCAGGGAAGTCAAGGCTTAACATAGCCACAAACAGACAAAATAGCAGCACCACAGTCATCCTTCCTCAGTCTTCTGCAGCTCCAGCTGGTCCTCAGAAATCCTCAGCAGCTTGGCTCACCCTTGGACTCAGCAGCTCCTCCGCAGTTTCAGCTGGTTCCCAGAATCAAAATCACTTCATCCAGGTTTTCAAAACAAAAATAATTCTCTCCAGCCTGGGTCTCTATTCCTCACACTCCAAACCTGGCTCCAAGGAGATCTGTATTTCCAGCTAGGACTTCTCCTTATATACCTATTAGCTCCTCCCTATTCAGCCCCTTCCTGTCACATCAGAAATAGGGGTTTCCTGTTCAGTCCCTTCCTGTTACATCAGCAACAAGGGTTCATACCTTCTGTTTCTTCAACAGAGGCTTAATTTGAAACTAAGTGCTAAGTACCTCTTAGCTTAGCAATACAAAGGGATCTTCAAATTTTATTACCATTACATGCTCTAAATTTAAAGATGTAGAAACTGAATCCCAGAGGAGTGAAGTGACTCAACTCAGCCACACAGGTAGCAAGAGAAAGAGTTAGGAATTGCACCACATCTTCTGACTGCAACATGTTTTCCACTATACCATTTTGCTTCCCCTAAAACAAAGTCTATATTTACATCTATGTACCAATATGTTTCTATAAGACTATGTTGATAGACTAAAACATTCATTATAGTTGATTTCTACTATTCATTAAAATGCCCTTACAAGTAATTTGATTAGTATCTGTGAGTCTTTTAACGGTTCATGTCTTTCTATAGAAATTGCTTCATGCTATGATGAATCATGAAATTTTTATCCATTTCCCAGCACATATATTCATCTAGCCAATGTATATTGGAGGACTGAGGCAATAATGATGATGATTTAGTTCAAGAGAGACTTTTTTTTGCCTAATTAGCTCAGGCAACTTGGTTCATTTCTATACTTCATTTTATGTATGTAAGCACTCCCATATTTAATCATGTTGAGGGATTTCCTCATGAGATTTCCAACTGTCTGATCTCTAATATTGCCTCTAAGGTATGTCTAATCCAAAGAGTGATTTGGATCTGAATATAAAAGTTTCCTGAAGTTAAGTAGTACCCTACTGGAATGTAAATATAAATGTATTACTGAAGAAAAAAAAATGAAAACCTATTAACAGAGGTTTGTTGTGCTAAATTATGTTTTGATTTTTTTGTCTTTAAATCTTTGTTAAAAAAGTGTTCTTAATGTTATTTTCTGTTTAAAACATCTTTGAGAAGGGTAAAAATTATTAATATAAATCTTTGTTATTAAAAATATCTAAACACTGGCATCATGATTACCTTATTATAGAAAAGAGGATGGCAAATATCTACCAACTCTTACATGAATGTCATTTATTTGTCACTGAACTAAATATAAACAGCTGCAAAATTAATTAATCATCCTTTGTAATGAGTTCTATTGGTTGGTACAAGTATTTTCCCTTTTATACTTTATTGCTAAGTATATTTACACAGGGCTGTTGCCAAAATCATTACTGGATTTTACTCACTACTGTGTCAAAAAGAAAGGAAGGTCAGTATGGAAATTCTTGAAACTCAAAAAACATATCAGTTTTTTTAAAGGACCAAATTATCTCAAAACAAAACATTTAATAAATACAGTGAACATCTGTTTAGGTAGATACATAGGAAAATGATGAAATTAACTGAACATGAATAAATAGGCTGCAATAATGTTAATAATTTTGTGCCTGTTGGGCCAACATCAGAGTTACCTGCCATTCATTAGGTCTCCAAATCTTTTTCAAAGAGGTGTGGTGAATGGAAATGGTACCCCTAAACATTCATAATTACAACACAACTCTTAAGTCTAATTCTTAAACTACAGTAATTGATCCTACATTGAGATTTATTCTGTAATCATGGAAGGCAATGACATTTACAACTTGAATAAATTAAAGTAAATGAAGAGGAAAATTGTATTCTGTGTAACATTTAGTTCATTATAGGCTTAAACAACTATGCCAATCCATGTTCATCAATAGAAGTTATGATGCTTGCAGACATAATTGAATAAAAATGTTATCACCAAGAAACAGTCCACATTACACAAGCATAGAAATCGTTGCATTATAACTGATCTGTTTTTCTTAAGGGTTTCCTGGCAATTCTCAAGAATATGAATAAATTGTGCCAGTATATCACTGTCTCCTTTGTCTTTTTTGGTAGCGGGTATACAGAGTTGAGTTCTGTTGCCTCTGACTCAGCTCATGTAAACATATCCTTGCATGCTGTTACTCCTTTATGGTCTACACAGATCATACTGTGCCTATTTCTATTTAATGTGTCTATTAAATTTTAATTCACTTATCTAAGAGTTAAACTTGAGACTCTTGATAGAACTGGCAGATTGGAATGCATTGAGTCTTTAAAAATATCAGAGAGTTTTCTCTGAAACAATTACAGAATATAGGATTGTTATATGGTAAAGAAGTAATAGCAAATATAAATGTGTAAGTTTATAGAAAATTTCTTTATTGTCAATCTTTTAATGAGAGTAGGAAGAACATTCTCTTTTACCATAAAAGAGCCTGAAAGAATATATCCATCAGTACTTTTAAAAAAATATCTAATAAGAGTCTTTTGGTAGATGAATTGAGAGTCACAGATTCACAGAACTGAAGAGAGAATGGACCTCAGCCTTCATTATGGCAAAACCCATAACCGGAAGTGATTTTCTTTTACCATATTCTCCATAAACAGTCATCTAACCAGTGCTTAATGGTCTCCAATCAGGAAAGCCTCCTATCTACCCACATGGAAACTTATCATTTTACTATTTTTTTTCCTTTAATAAGTTGAAATTTACCTCACTCTAATTTCCATTAGGTGATCCTAGTTCTGCTATCTGAGACCACATAGACCAGGAGTAATTACTCTTTCATGAAACAGCCCATCCAAGTATGTAAGGACAGGCCACTGTACATTTTCTCCTCTTTAGATTACATATGCACAGCTTCTTGGACTGATCCTCAGATATTATGTTCTCCAATAGTCTCCCCATCTTGGTTGCTTTCTTCTGGATGTATTCTACCTTAAGCATTTTGGAAATTATGGCTCCTTATTCCCTTTGTACAACTGGAAAAAAAAGGTACATTCATCTATCTTCAGTCATTTGAGGCTTCTCCTCTTCTCCAAAGAAGAAGGTATAGATGAATTGCAATCTATGACTTTGGAAGGAGCACTTGGATAAGTGATCATCCTTTTGTTTCTTATGGTATATTGGAAAGCAAGTCATTTCAACATTTGATCCTGTTTTCTAATATAGAAAATACATTTAATAATTACATATAAATTGCAAGATTGATACAAAGATTGAATAAAATGATGTATTTAATATATTTTGCAAACTATAAAGATGTCTCTTACTATATTTTTAAAAATTTATTGTAGTAGTTGTTAAACAACTAGGCAATCTCACAAATAATCTATTTTGGCCTTTAATTTCCTTTTGGTCACTTGCAATTGATTTTTCTCTTAGAAGGAATTTCTCTTTAATAGGTATTAAGAGAATCAAAATAAGATTTGGGTATTTGAATACTATTTGATCCAGCAATACCATTACTAGATCTGTATCCAAAAGTAATCATAAAGAGGAAAGAGGTCCCACATGTATGAAAATATTTATAACATCTCTTTTTGTTGTAGCATAGAATTGATATTGTGGGGATGCCCACCAATTGGGGAGTTATTGAACAAGTTGTGGTATATGAATGTAATGGAATACTTTTGTGTTGTAAGAAATTATGAGCAAGTGGACTTCAGAAAAATCTGGAAAGACTTACATGAACCGATGCTGAGTGAAGTAAGAAGAATTAGGAGAACAGTATACACAATAACAGCAACATTTTGCAATGATAAATTATGATAGACACAACTTTTCTCAGGAATACAATGATCTAAGATAATTTCAAAAGACTCATGATGGAAAATGTTATCCACATCCATAGAAAGAACTGTGGAGTCTGAATGTAAAGTAAAGCATACTATTTTCAATATTTTTCTTGGGTATTCCCCTTTTGTTCTGATTCTTCTTTCACAGCATGACTAATGTGGAAATATGTTTAACACGATTGTACACATATAACCTATTTCAGATTGTTTGCTGTCTAGGGGAGGGAGAAGGGAAAAGAGAGAGGCAGAAAAATTGGGAACTCAAAATCTTACAAAAATGAATGAGGAAAAGTATCTTTGCATGTAATTGGAAGAAAATAAATTACTGTCAAGTTAGATAAAATAATTTGGATGCTGTGGGGAAAAAAAATTGGATGCTTTTTGGATAATGAATCGTCTTTTCTGTGACCATCATTTACTACTGTACCATCAGAGGATATAGCCAGCTTATGTCTGTATGCTCAAAATACACCTAATAAACAACAACAACAAAGTCTTACTTTGTCCTTGGAATCTTTTTTTTCGGGGTTCAGGTCCATATTAATATTTCAAATTCTTCTTCATGTGCCCATTTTTCCAATCCTTTGTATGTACCCTTTTAAAAATACTACTCCATCAGAGAGCTTCCTGTGAAGTCATATTATACTTTTACGTAACTCCTCTTTTTTTCCTTCCATGAGATGATTTATAATTTATTAGAATTTCATTTTGAGAACCTCATCCAAAACCAAATATGATGTATCCAAAATAAATCTTTAAAATAACATTTCCTGTGCTTTTGGTTACTTTCATATACTGCTAACATTTTCCTAGACAAAAATTTACCATACAAATTGAAAAGATACAAAATATTTTTAGTAGTAACCTCACAATCATCATATAAATGAGACAAGAGATATATTAACTTGAAAACACTGAAAATTGCATAAATATATAACATATGATATGGAAAAAATATTTAATATAGGAAAGTGTCAAAATTAGGTATAAGATTAACGGTCAGCTGAGGAAATCTGTGAAAGACTATGAACTTCTTGTCAGAATAATATTAATAAAAACTCATAATTGAAAGGGATTCTGAATTTTAAATGGAGGCTATTGTATATATATATATATATATACATATATAAACTTACATACATGCATACAATATACACATATATACATATGTACATGCACACACATTTGTATGTATGTATTTCCACATTTATGTTCATGAACTTTCTGTTCTGTATCCCTGAGACCCATCCCCCAGGTTAGGACCTCTTCCATTAGACAAAGTGTAAAACATCCTTGAATTTAGATATCCTTGAAAGCTATTGGATGACCTGAAGTGGTGTTGAGCAAGAAGTATGTTTATATTACTTAAGAAAACTTAGCCAGCAGACCATTTCAGAACCTAGTTATTTTGAGTTTCTGGAAACGTCCAGGAGATTTCCTCTAAGGAGGAATTGTTTTTTTCGTCTTCCTGACTCTGACCAGAGTGGCACCTTGTGAACTTCATATAAGTGAAGGACTTAAACTCTTTTATTGACATTTTAGCAATGATTGGTAGCTGTGTCTGTGCTGTGAACCTAATACACACTAGATGTTATGAGGAAAGCATATTCAAAGATCTACAGAGGCCTCAGCTGAAAAGCTAACTATACCTGAGGGAAATATCTTGAGGATTCCAGCAACATTACTTCTAGGAACTGGAAGTTACTCCTTTGCTATGTGCACTCCAAGCATAAGCCCACTTTCCTTTGGATTTTCTATGTATAATGGTATAAGGAGTCGAAGACTTTTCAGCGGGAAGGATTTTGTAGCAGTTACACCATTGAGATGAATGAATACCAGTTTCTAAAACCTAATTCAGTATGGCTGACTGATATCAACTGATAATCATGGGAGGAGAGGAAGCACATATGTGCAGACTCATGAGTTACAACATTGGAAAAAAAATTCTCAAACTCTTCAGTATTACTCCTGAAATTCTAAGGAGGTACCCAGCCTACTGGTACAAAAGGAGGTTAGGGAAAGAAGCTTCACTCAAAGAAGACAAGTAAAATATGTATTTATACACATTATTCATGAAAAATATATTTTCATATTAGCCACGTTAAAAAAAAAGGAAACACACACATACACACAAGCAAGAATAATACAGTAACTGAACAAAAGTATGTTTCAATCTGCACTGAGTGCATCAGTTTTCTCTCTGGAGGTGGATAGCATTTTTCATCAGGGATCCTTTGGAATTGTCCTGGACTATTATCTTGATCACAGTAGCTAAGTCTTTCACAACTAATTATCATTATTATATTGATAGAACTGGGTACAATGTTCTCCTTTATCTGCTCACTTCACTCTGAATTAATTCATATAGGACTTCCAAGGTTTTACAAACATATTTTCTATTATCCAGTTACTGATAAATGTATATAGGCTATGCTCTCTATTGTTTGCTTCTCTCCCCAAACTCTGCCATTCATTCTTGCCTTTTTGCCTTTGCCCATGTTCGCTGTGGATCCCCATTGTTTTCAAAATTCTCTCTCCAAATGTATTTCTCACCAGTCCTTCAAAGTCAAGCTGATATCACTCCTCTTTTTAAAAACCTTCTTTACCTGGCTTTTTCCCATTCTCAACCTTTCTCTTATTTTTGATTACTCAATCCCTCATGGATGCTCAGTGTCTTCAAAATGGTAAAACTATACAAGTGGGGTGGGGGGAATCTTGTTTATCCCTTCTTGGTGCTAGATAATTTTAACCATAATATAAATTAAAAACATGTCAAGGAGATTAATAGAAACTCAAAAATCTTTATATGATAGACTTCTCAAGAAATTTGAATGGAAATAAAAAAGGAATATACATTTCATCAGCTGTATATAGCACCTTCACAAAAATTGACCATATATTAAGTCATAAAAATCTCACAAGTAAGGGTAGAAGAGCAGAAATAATAAATGCATGTGTTTCATACCATAATGGAATAAAATTGAATTTAATAAAGGGCCGTGGAAGATTAAAAGGCAATAGGAAATGAAATATCCTAATTTTAAGAATGAATGGGTCAGAGAATAAATCATAGAAATGATCAATAATTTCATTAAAGAGAATGATAATAGTAAATCAACATTCCAAAATTTGCGGGATGTGGAAAAAGCAATACTTAGGGGAAAGTGTATATATCTAAAGGTGAGGAGCAAATCAATGAACTGGGCATAAAATTACAAAATTGGAAAAAAAACTATCAAAATAAAAATTCCCCATTAAACATCAACAAGGTAATTCTGAAAAGCAAAGGAGAATTAATAAAATTAAAAGTAAAACAAACAAAACAAAAGAAATCACTACTATACAACATCTAGGAGCTGGTTTTATTTTTAAAAAAGAATAACCATTTTCAATATTGATCTTCCTCACTTTTAACTGTTCAGGTATCTTATTACCTGTCATGAATTTTAGGATATCTGATTATATTCAGTTTAGCATTTAATTATTTATTATCTTTCCATGTTTTCTAATTGCTTTCTGTTTATCTTATCTCTCAAGCAAAGACATAAGGTTACTGAAGGCAGTGATCTTACTGTTCTTTTATGCCTCTAACAGAACTCTCTATATAGCAGGTGCTCTATTAAGGCTTATAAAATATTCATTGAAATTCAATTAAAATGTTTAAAGCTAATTCTTTTTATTGTTTTAATATGGTTCATCCTGGAGTGGTGATTCCATCCATAAAGAGAACTTCAGTGCATAAACTCCCTCCATCTATTCTGTCAACTGTTCTTTAAGAATAGTTGAGAAGTTTAAGTGATTTGCCCATGGCCATATATTTAATGCATCAGAGACAAGACTTGGAATTAGGGGTCCCTTTTTTCATGAAAAGTCCTCCACTCATATCAATATGTTAACATTAAGAATAGAGTGTAATTTTTTTTCACTTTTTTCTCCATTTCTCTTTTGATTTTTCTGCACAACAGTGCAGAATAGTCTTTGAAAAAGTCAGCATCAGGTTCCATGGAAATATATCATCCTGTCCAAATAGTTTCAGAAGTGATCATTAGCTCCAGCTCTTGAGTTCTAATGTCAATTATTGAATTTGAGCTGCTATGATAAATGGAAATGTAAAGAGGGAGGTGGTGGGGTAGACTGTGGCAAGGACATTGAATTCCTTTAAAATCAAACAAAACAAGTTCACGTGAGGCACTCTGAAATCTTCCAGTCCTAGAGATTTTAAATAGACAAACTTAGGTCTCTCTTAAATTTAGGATTTCACTTCTCTAGATTGTCTTTGCCATTTAAAAAGAAGTACATTAATTCAAGAGTTAGTCTGCTCTTAAAATAACCACTGATCTCTCATGTAATGGATTAAATATAAATAGTTTTTACTTGGTCCAAATTTTCTAATACTTTGTAGATTATCAGGAGTTTGTTTTGTTTATCAGGAATTTAAAGGCCTCTATAAATTAATACTACTGAATATGTATTCTAAACTATTTATATCACTTGAAATTCTATTCTGATTTTTATTTGCCTATTCTGCATTTTTATACTGCAGTATCCTATGCATAACTAGTATTTTATGTCTTTTTATCTCATATATTTTTCTGTATACTGAAGTACTCCACAATGTGCTCCTTTTAATAACTCTATAATAGTTCAACATGCTCTGACAACAGTATTCAAATACTACCATTGCTCCAAGTCATTGTGTACAAAACACATTTTCATAGAACTAAAGGACCTGAACTTTTTCATTGACATTCTAGTAATGATGGTAGCTGTGCCTGTACTGTGAACCTAAGACACACTGGATATTATGAAGACAACATATTCAAAGATCTACAGAGGATCCAGCTGAAAAACAAACTATACCTAGGGGGAATATCTTGAGGATGTGACTTCTAGGAACTGGAAGTTACTCCTTTGCTGTGTGCACTGCAAGCATAAGCCCACTTTCTTTTGGATTTTCTGTGTATAATGGTATAAGGAGTCATAGACTTTTGAGTGGGGAGGATTTAGTAACAGTTATACCACTGCCATGAATGAATACTAGTTTCTAAAACTTAATTGAATATGGCTGACTGATATAAACTGATAATCATGGGAGAAGAGGAAGCACATATGTGATGGATATGATAAATTACTTCACCAATCCTAGGACTTCTCAGTTCAAAGCCAGCCACTGCTTTTGTATGTTGACTCTCCCTATCAGAATATAAACCATTTGATGTGGTAAAGTGGGAACAATAATTCATTGTTGGTGGATCTAACCACTGGTTCAACCATTCTGGAAAATGACTTGGAACTATGCCTAAAGAGCTGTAAATCTGTGCCTACACTTTGACCCTGCACTATCACTGCTGAGTTGGTATTACAAAGAGATCAAAATAAAAAGGAAAAGAACTCACAAATATAGTTAAAACAGTTCTTTTTGCAGTGGCAAAGAATTGCAAATTGAGGAGAAGCTGATCAATTGGGGAGTGGATGAACAAGTTGTGGTATATGATTGTGATAAAATATTATTGTTTTACAAGAAATGAAAGGAAAATGTACAGTTTCAGAAAACAAAAACAAAAACAAAACAACAATCTGGCATGACTTTTATAAGCTGATGCCAAGTGAAGTGAACAGAACTAGAATATTGCACATAGTAATAGCAAAATTTTACCAATATTCAACTGTGACACTCTTAGCTATTCTCATCAATGCAATGATTCATGAAAATTTCAAAGGACTCAGATGAAAACTTCTGTCCACATTCAGAGAGAGAGCTAATGAACTCCGGGTGCTGACTGGAACATATTTTTCCCACTGTAATTTATTGCTTTTTTTTCAACCAGCTAATGCAGATCTATATTTTGTATCACTTTATTTGTATAATGGATATCTTATTTCTAGGCTTCTCAATAGATGGAGGGAGGAAGAGAGAGAAATTTTAGAATGGACAAAAGAATATAAACCCTTTGGTTTTAATGACAGATGTTGTTTCACTGTATTTGTATGACCATCATTTAGCACAGTAACTGGGTCATAGTGTTTATTTGTTTTTTATTATTATTTTTTTTCATGACCATGACTTTAGCCATTCCCTCATTGAGGAAATATTTGATTTGTTTCTAGCTTTCCACCCCCAACTGTTTTGCTAACATAAGTAAGATTATGAGGAACATCTTTGTACAAAGGACTTTCCCTTCTTTGGGATTTATTTTCCTGTACTAAATTCCTAGTGGTAGAGTTACTATACAAGAGGTTTATGAATACATTTTAGTTATGTTAAAATTGCTCTACTGAAAGAAAGACTAGATCAAATTTTGGGGCAAATGACAACAAATCAGTATACCTGTTTGTTCTCCTTCCTGTCAACAGAGAACTTAATCATTTTTGCTTATTTTTAATGTAACAGGCACATGAAATATTTTTAATTAGTATTTCTCCATTGCTAATGAAACTGGCATTTTTACTTTGGAATACCATTAATTTTCATTTTCTTTTTTATTAATTGGGCAAAAGGTTTTTCAATGCTGCTGCTTTTTTAAAGAATAAAAGTGGATTCCAGGGAAGGCAGAGTCAAGATGGAGGCTAAGAAACAGGAAAACTCCATGAGCTCCCCCCATAACCACCTCAAATACCTATAAAATATGACTCTAAACAAATTTGAGAGCTCCAGAATCCACAAAATTGATAGAGTAACAAAGCTCCCACTGAAGGCAGCCCAGCAGATAGACAGAAAGGGCTCATCACAGCATGCTGGGAACAGAGGCCCACCCCATGCTGTTTCAGCCCCAGGGCATCTAGGAGAAGCCTCTGCTGGAGCTTTCAGGAGAGTGGACCACCCACAGCTGTGGCAGTTTTCAGAATTACCAACTCATAAGAGCCAAGGACAAAGGGAAAAGGTCAGTGGAGCTCAGCTCAATTTGGGGGAGAGGGTCCAACCAAATTGCCTCCAGAGCTAGAAGCAGTCTGAAGAGATGGCCAAGCAGCCACCTCCACAGGCCTGCTTCAGAAGCTCCCAGCCTGCAGATTGCAGGGGGCAGGGGGGGGGGGGAAGCAATTGTTCAGAGGCTAAGTGCTCTTGCCTTGAACTGCTTGGATGAGGATCACGGTCTTAGGTGGTGGTCCTGAGGTGTGTTTTCAGTGAGCCAAAGCTGGTGGGGGTTGTGGAGATGGTGGCCTCTTAATAGCTCCAGAAACTGTGAAAACCCCAACAATTTGGCACAGAGCTTTCCCCTCTGAAAGCAGAGTTCTACTGAGCCCAAAAGCCAAGTAATTAACTGGCACCATGAGCAGGCAAAGGAAGCAAAGCAAGCCCAGCAATCCAACTTTAGATTCCTTTCGTAGGGACACAAAGGACCAAAGATGGAATGGAAGGAAGACGGCACAGTCAGAACTCCCACAAGCTTCCAAGAAAAATAAGAATTGAATACAGGCCATAGAGGAGGTTAAAAAGGATTTTGAAAACTAAATAAGACAAGTAGAGGAAAAATGGGGGAGAGAATTGAGAATGATGCAAGAAAAGCATGATAAGAGAGTCAACAAAATGACTGAAGAAAATAACACCTTAAAAAATAGACTAACTCAAATGGTAAAGGAGGCCCAAAAAGCCAATGAGGTGAAGAATGCCTTAAAAAGTAGAATTTGCCAGATGGAAAAAGAATCTCCAAAGCTCACTGAAGAGAATAGTTCCTTCAGAATTAAAGTGGAGCAAATGGAAGCAAATGACTTTATGAGAAATCAAGATACTATTAAACAGACACAAACAAATGAAAAAATAGAAGACAATGTGAAATATCTCATTGAAAAAACTGCTGACCTGGAAAATAGATCCAGGAGAGAAAATTTAAAAATTATTGGACTGCCTAAAAGCCATTATCAAAAAAAGGATATCATCCTTCACGAAATTCTCAAGGAAAATTACCCAGATATTTTAGAACCAGAGGGCAAAATAGAACTTGAAAGAATTACCAATCAACTATTGAAAAAGATCCCCAAAAGAAAATTCCTAGGAATGTTATAGCCAGTTCCTGGAGTTACCAGATTAAGGAGCAAATATTACAAGCTTCCAATAAGAAACAATTTGAATACTGTGGAAACACAATCAGGACAAGCCAGGATCTGGCAGCTTCCACATTAAGGGACCAAAGGGCCTGGAATATGATATTCTGGAAATCAAGGGAGCTAGGATTAAAACCAAGAATCACCTACCCAGCAAAACTGAGTATAATGTTTCAGGGGAAAATATGGTCATTCAATGAGGTAGAGGATTTGCAAGCATTTTTGAGGAAAAAACCAGAACTGAATGGAAAATTTGACAAACACAAGACGCGTGAGAAAGTAAACATGGAAAAGAAATCATAAGGATCTTATCAAAGTTAAACTATTTACATACCAAAATGGAAAATGAGAATTTTAAGTTGTGAAACTTTTTGCAGTATGAGGATAAGTGATGGGAATATAAAATTATTTATATCTATATCTATATCTATATCTATCTATCTATCTATACATACATACATACACATATATATGTATGTATGTATATATACACATATATATGTATGTATGTATGTATGTATGTATATGTATATATATACATACATACACATATGTCTATATGGGATGGTATATATGCATATGAATATATATATAAGTGTGTGTATATATGTGTACATAGACAGAGGGCATAGGATCAATTAAATAGGAAGGGATGATATTTTAAAAGGTGAAATTGAGAGGTGGGAGAGGGATAGAATGAGAGGAGACAGGGAGAGACAAAATGGGGTTAATCATTTCATATAGAAGAGGCAAGGGATAATTTACAATGAAGGAGAAGAACAGGAAGTCAAAAGGGAATGGGTCAACCTTACTCTCATTGAATTTGGCTTAGGGAAGGAATGATATACACTCTAAATTGGATATCTTGCCCTACAGGAGAGTAAGGGGAAAGGGGATCAGAGGGGGGATGATGGAGGGGAGAACAGGTTCAGGGGGAAGGGTTTTTAGAAGCACACACTTAGGTAAAGGGACAGGGACAAAGTAGAGAATAGAAGTAGTGGGGGGTGGGATAGGAAAGAGGGACATATAATCAGTCTTTCACAATATTGTGGAGATGTTCTGCATAACTACACATGTACAGCCTATATTGCATTACTTGTCTTTCCAATGGGGGTGTGTGAGAAGGGAGAAAGGGAAAGAATCTACAATTTAAAGTTCTAAAATCAAATGTTAAAATATATATATATTTGCCATTAGTCACATTTTATGTTACAAACAAAAATTACAAGTAAAAAAATACTAAAATTGGCATTCTTTAGCAATTCCATTGTACTTTCTCAATTTTATTAATGTTCTAGAATTTGTTATTTGTTTTGCTTTACTTTCTTTTGTCTTGTTAATTCAATGGATATTTCACTTATCTAAGTCTGGCCTCTACTCATTTCCTTTTTTTCCCTTAGAAATATAAATATTCACAGTGATACATTTACTTCTTTCCTTTAGCAACAATTCACAAAGATATGTGTATTTTAAGTCTATTTTGTTTACATTTGATAACTGCAGTCTGTGTTTTTTCTGTTACTCAGATATTTTTTTAAGATTATGTTATTAATTTGTATGAAACTTGGAACCGTCATATTCCATATAATCTATTTGAAATGGTAAATGTAAAGTTGAAAATGTAATATTCTCTTTTTCTTACATTATATTTACTCTCCACTTATAAAAGAGGCTATCATCAGACCTACCTTATATCTTTTATAAATATACATGTGCATGTATAATATATGCACAGGTACTTAAATATCACTCCCAGCAGAATGTATGATGTAATAGGGAAGGAGCAGTTTTTACCTGCTTTTGGGTCACCACCACCTAGCACAGTGCTTGGCATATACTAAACACTCGATAAATTTTAGTTCATTGAGTGTTGCCAAAGGTCTACAATACTTTTATGAATTCTTTGCATTCTTGAACTGTAGAATTCTCATAATGGAATTATAGTGGCACTTGTCTGTTCCTTCTAAGTCATTTCACCAAATATGAATCTATCTGAAAATAAATATATTTTGTACTATTTCAGTGAACTATGATTTAATTAATGAGGAACCTCCCTCTATAAAGAAATATTAAAATCTTTGTTATTTAATGGAAGGATTTTGAAGGTTTCCACAGCTAAAATTTGTCATTTTGTGTCCAATCTGATTATAATCCTCCTTGAATTTAACTAGTCCTCAGATCACCAACACACACACACACACTCCACATACACAATTATTTGGCACATCTATATCAATTATTTAAAGTGTTTTTAAAGGCATTGCCATAAATAAATGGTTCAACATTAGGCAAGGATATGTTTTTTTTTTCATCAATTTGAAGTAACAGAAATATCTCCATTTTACACTTCAGCTAAAATGTATTACTTGCCATCTATACCAGCAGTTATTATTATCAAGCCTTTTATTCTGCACTGAAAACTAAATAGCCTTTCTACACTTGTTACAGCTTCATATGCACAGCCCATCCCTATTAGGATATAAATTCGTTTATAATCAGAGCTATCTCTCTACTTCACTGGAATTCCCAGGAGTTATCAGTGCTTTCCATATAATAAGTAGTTAATACTTGTTTTTAATTCATTCTGTCATTTGCTGCTTAAATCACCTTTAAACTAAAATTATCCATAATTTCAGATACCCTAGAGGTTTAAAGATGTAACAAAGAAACTATTGGAGACAATTAAGAGCATCAGGAAAGTAAAACACAAAATAAATTCATGAAAATCATCAAAACTTTTTATGTAGACATAAAAAATGAAATAAAAATGAGAGTAAAATAAATAGTAATCAAAATAACTATGCACTGTAGCAAATTGCTACCAAGACACATTCAGAGTTACATAATTTTAATTGTAAGACAAATAAAAGAAGACAAATAATGGAAGGAATATTCTGTACAAAAGACTGAATTGCACCAATACAATGCAAACAATGACGTTATCTATACTAATCTATCTAGGCTATTCATATTAATATGCAGATTTAGACTATATCAAAATATGAAGGATTACTTTAAAGGTGGTAGAGTGTTTAGACCTGTGGGCCTGAAGCCAAGAAGATTTCTTTAATCCGGATGGATCTGCCTCCATTTTTGTTTCTGTGTGACCATGGGCAAGTCACTTAACCCAGTTTGCCTCAGTTTTCACATGTATATAATGATCTGGAGAAGGAAATAGCAAAACACTTCAGTATTTTTCCTAAGAAAATATCAAATGGGGTAATGAAGTCAGACACAACTAAGCAAAAAGAAAGGAAAAAAATTAAAAATCATCTGTAAGACAGACAAGTTTAGAAACAGAAAGAAAAATAACAACCAAACCATAATAATGAAGGAGTAGCTCTTCCACTCTGGAAATTAAGTTATAAATTATTAGTTATAAAAAATATTTTGCGTTAGTTAAAAAATAGAAAAGTATATTATGGGATGCAACTTGTCAAGGAGGAATACAATAGATAAACTACTTGGAGATCAATTCCCTATTCTGCAAGGAATTCTGAGAAACCTGGAAAGAAGTTTGATAAAAATAAAGAAACAGATAGATATGTTTCTGAATAGCATCTTACAAAATATACTGTGATAATTACCAAATGAACATATGACTGAAAAATTTAAAAGATCTTATTAAAAGGCAAACATATGAACGTGCAATAGTTACAGACTAGGTATAAAATTACTTCGACTAGGTAATAATAAGACAAATGAATATTATAACTGCTCTGAAGTTTTACATTACCCTCAAGAAATTTGCACAGATGGCAGTTAGAATCAGTCATTATTGCAGGTAGGGTACAGAAAGAAACACATTAATACATTTTTGGTGGAATTGTGAATTGGTTGAACTGTTCAAGAAAAAGAGTTTGAAAAAATACTTTAAAATGTTTCTTTATTTTGTTATTTTGTTTTTGGAGGGGAGAGGGCAGGGTAATTAAGGTTAAGTGATTTGCTCAAGGTCACACAGCTAGTAAGTGTTAAGTGTCTGAGGTTGGATTTGGACTTAGGTCCTCCTGACTCCAAGACCAATGCTCTGTTCACTGCCCCACCTAGCTGTCGTGATACACTTCTTTCTAAACTAATGACAATCACTCAATAAGCATTTAAGTGACTACTATGTACTAAGACCTAGAGATAAAAAGGAACAGAAAGATAGTTCCTGCATTCACAGAGTTCACCATCCAATGAGGGAGACACTCACAAACCTTAATGAACAAACAAACAAGCAATATATGAGATAGGATTGAAATAAACAAGAAGAGGAAAGCACTAGTGTAAAGGAGAACTGGAAAGGCTTCCTATAGGAAGTGGGATTTTATTTGGTACTTGAATGAAGCCAGGCTATCTAGAGGGTAGAGAACGAGAAATAAGAGCAGTCCAGGCATGGGGAGACAGCCAGAAAAAAAATAACAGGGGACAGGATGGAATGTCTTGTTTGAGGAGCAGCAAAGAGGAATTGAGGGAAGGAGCAAGCATTTATTAAGTGATAGTTACTGGATGTAAAGCCAAACACAAGCAGCTTTCCAGAGGATGGCTGTTGTGAACAGCTTTTAAGGTTCTGATTACATAGTATAGTGAACTCTCTATTTGTTCAGTAACAAATCAGAGCAAAACATTCACAAAAATCAAGGTACAGCATTCATAATATTACTATTTATCACAGAAAACCAAAACACAGCATTCACAATGACATCATAACTCAATAACTTGTCACTAAAATGGCCACAGAGTCTTCACTAAAGTGGTTACATAGCTTTAAACAAAGTACATTCATTTAGTCAATCACAAAATCCTTAATTCAATCACAAAGAACAAAAGTAAAAGTTTTCCACCTCTAGGTCACAGTAAGTCATAATCTTCTCAGTTAGTACACGGTATCCAAGTAAAGTCTTCTTTCAGTTTGATTTGAAGCTGGCTCTCAGTTTCCATGGCTCCTCTTCCATGGTCCCAGCTCCAACAGTTACATGGATTCAAAGGTAGGTAGCTCCCAGTTCCTTGCCCAGCTTCTTGTCCAGTTCTTTGTCCAGTTCCCACTCCATATTGAATTTCAGTATCCAGTCCACCTCAAGTCCTTCACAGTTCCTGTTTTGGGGAAGACAAAGCTTGACAGAGCCACAATAATATTCATATACATTGATGACACCATCATCAATTCACTATCTGCCTGTGAAATCAACTCAGACCCACCAACAAGGTCTGAGAACTCAACACAAATCATCAACATAGAAATCAACACAGATCAGAAACAAGGTCCAAGAGGTCAGCACAAATCATCAGTAAAGTCTCAGGATGTCCAAAACCCCCCTCCAGGTCTTCTGTAAACATACAACCAGAAAATCCTCTTCCAGGTCTTCCAGTAAGGTCCCAGGGCTTCTGTACAAAGTATCACAAACATCAACACAGACAGAACACATTAACATGGAGTGTACAGATACCACAAGTTTTCTCTTTCTTAAGTCTGCCACCACAAGAGTCCTCTTCTCAGTTTGGCTGTCTCTAGCCTGGCTTTTCCTTGTATATGGTCATTAGCTCCTCCCCTTCCTGTTGCAGGATTTCATGAGTTCTAGGGTTCACAAGTTGTGGGGTTCACATATTCTGTTTCTTAACAAACTTGATACAAGGGTCAAAAGGAACCTGAACTGAAGCAAAGTGTTAATTGAATAGCTGACAAAGGTATGAACTACTTCTTTGCTTGCCATTACTCTGTGCTAAATGTTTTGCAAATATCATTTCACTCCATAGCTGCTTGATTTGAAAGAGGCTAGTGTCAGTGGATCGAGTTGTAGCTATTAATCTTACTCAAGGTAAGCTATATTTTGGGGTCCCCTTTGCTTTTCCACTAAGGATGGTTAAATCAATCTCCCTCATGTCAATTTGAATTCCACTGAAGAATTTGTATAGTATTCCAGAACACAGGGCATGTGGTAAGATTTCTCTAGGGAATTTTAAGATATAATAACTTTGTCATAAATATTGTAGTTGCTTTGATTTTGGGGAAGACCATTTATGAAGACAATTAATGGCCTTAGTGAATTGTTAAATAATGTTATGCCTTTCATCCGTCTTTAAAATTAAAGTTTTATAAAATTTTAGACTTGGGCTCAGAATGATTTGAATTCAAAACATGCCCCTGGCATTTACTGAGTGACTATGGGCAAGTAACTTGATGTCTTTTAACTTCCTATGTGTATATATACATGCATGCATACATACATGCAGGTATGCCAATGTATATGTGCTTGGTTAATATATGTATTATGTATGTTTATGTGTGTGTGTGTGCATGTGTGAATACATTGGGGCAGCTAGGTGGTACAATGGATAGAGTGCTATGCCTGGAGAAAGGAAGACTCATCTTCCTATTTAAATCTGGCCTCAGACACTAGCTGTATGACCCTAGGCAAGTTACTTAATACTCTTTGCCTCAGTTTTCTCCTCTATAAAATGAGCTAGAGAATAAAATGGAAGAGGCAAGAGATAATTGTTACAATAGAGGGGGAAAAGAGGAAGGCAAAAGGGAAAGAGTCAACCTTACTCTCACGGAATTTGGCTTAGGGAAGGAATGACATAAACTCTAAACTGGGCATCTTGCCACACAGA
>CM053581.1:481895667-481928856 GCA_028627135.1 Pseudochirops cupreus
GGACTCAGTTTTCTGGTATTTAAATGAATGCACTATCTATATTTCTTATGTAGAGAGCCTGTTCCATTTTGTGATTAATAACTATATCAGCATATTTATAGTTACTGTAGGCATTGTGAATACTGCATTGCTGATACATACGGTGAGGATAAAATCCAAAAGACTGGGCAATGGGGTGCGAGTTGAAAAGCAAGATACATCTTGGAACCATGAAGTCCACCTGAATCAGGGAAGCATTGTAACATTGGTAATACAGGGCATTTCATATCCATTATTTTTAGTGTTGTATACTATCACTCCGCACTTCTTTTTCTGGGCTTAGGATGAAAAAAAGGACCTTTTCAAATAGGTCCTAGAATATCTGTCCCATTGGAACAAGCATTATTATCATTGATTCACTGAGGGAAATTGGCATTGCCTTTCCTTTGAATGGCCTGGGAGAGATGTGGTCAAAGCAATCCATTCACATTCCCTCTTCCCCACAATTCCTCTGGAAAGGCAATAATGACAATAATGATTATAATAACAATAGCAACTACAATGAGGAGGATGGTGACAACAATTACACAAACAACAAACAATACAAGTTTACTCATTTTTCAGTTGTGTCCAACTCTTCATGACACCTTTTGGGAGTTTTTTTGGCAAAGATACTGAAATAGTTTGCCATTTCCATCTCCAACTCATTTTAGAGATGAAGAAACTGATACAAGGAGGATTAAATGAGTTGCCCACGGCCGCAGAGCTAGTAAATGTTTGAAGCCAGATTTTAAATTGGGAAAAGGAGTTTTCCCAACTTCAAGCCTGGCACTCTATCCATTGTGCCACATAGTTGCCCCAGTAATCACAACAATATTGCGAAAATTTTAAAATGTTTTATGTTTGCAAAGTATTGTATATATGTTGAACTTACAACCAGATTTGACCTAAATCTGTTTTCCAATACCACAAGTCATCTAAGATACAGTTCAAAAGTAGTATTATGGGCAAAGAGAAACAATGGAAGTACATAGCTGCTGTGTGTCACTGATTCCCAAGAAGAGTCATAGATTTATCCCATAGCCCCAGGAGGCTTAGGCCCGTAACTGGGCAACCAGAGGGATCTCAGAGAAAGGACAGTGTTGTTCTGTTACTCTGAAAGTGCAGAATCTTTCAGCTAGCTAACAGGATCAGAATTTTCTTTAATTATCACCAGTGGCAAGTCTCCATTTGGTGTCTCTTACTGTGGACTTAAGAACTTATAAATTTGAGATCCTACTGGCAGCAATCTGATTTTACATTAATTTAAATGACTCAGAGAGCAATCAAAGTTAACAAATTCCTAGGCTGATCCACCCCAGAAATCCTTGTATAAGACAGCACTCAATACTCAATAAAAGCACCAAAACCCTGAAATTACCTAAATATATCAGAAGAAATTAGACCCCATATAAGTCTAAATTCTGGAATTACAGTCGAAAGAATGACTATACAAACATGACAAGGAGTTAAAAAGATGCAAGGAAAGCCTGGACAAAAACAACAAAAAGAAAACAATTCCAAAGCACCTATGAGAAAAGCCTCAAAGAAAAATAAGGATTATCCAAAAGGCTAACAAATCTTAAAAAAAAAATGATAGCAGCAAGACAGCAAAGGAACAACAGGGATTTGCCTGAAGTCTCCCTAAAGTTTCTTCAAACAACTTCACATAATCTCACAGACACAAATTCTGAAATGGCAGAACCCACAAAAGGTTGGGGTAAAACAGTTTTTTCCAGTCCAATACAAGTTAGAAGGTCAGTAGGAAAGCTTGTTGTACCAAGGCAAGACTGAAGTGCAGTCAGCATAGGTTGTATGCCACCATACAACCTTGGGGATCTTGGGGGTGACTGAATCAATATAAGCAGTGGTTGCTTCTGGATGTCTCATCCCACAGACAGTACAGTGTCAGTTAAATGGTTAGGAGATTACAAGAGTCCCTTTTCTGTCACTGGGGACAAATTTTTTTACTTTGACTATTGGATCAGGATCTCAGGACTGCATCTTAATCTCAGGGTGAGGAGTAGCATTAGCACACCAGAGATTATAGCTGCTAGAGAGCTGGAACTCTGGTCACGCTTCTGGGGTAGAAAAGAGTGCTTTTGGTCATTAGCAAACCAGAGAACAAGCCAAGAGATCAGTAAACACACCTCACCCTAAATCATCTCATCTTGGAAGAACTAAAAATTTATAGGTCCCCAGAATTTTCCCTGAAAATAACTGTACAAAAAAATCTTGAACCTTTAGACAATACTCCCTACAAAGTAGATGTAGAGCCCCATTTTAGCAAAGAGTTAAAAGTCAAGAAATAGACTAGAAAAATTACAAACAGCAGAAAATGACCCTAAATATAGAATGTTACTATGGTGACAGAGAAGCTCAAAACAGCGTAAGACAACAAAGTCAAAACTGCTACATCCAAAGCCTCAAAAAATATATCAAAAGACCTCAGACCATAGAGGAACTTAAAAAGAATTTTAACAATCAAGTAGCAGAGGCAGAGAAAAAAATGGAAACAGAAATGAGGGTGATGCAAGAAAATTATGAAAAAGGGTCAACAATTTATTAAAGGAGACATAAAACTAGTGAAGAAAATAATACCTTAAAAAACAGGAGAGTCAGACTTCTAGAAACCCTGATGGCAGAGTAAGCAATAAACCACTGTTGACCTCTCATATTCACTTCTAAACAACCATAGAATAGTGCTGCAAAATAAATTGTAGAATGGTAGAACCAGTGGAAAGACAGAGTAAATCAGTATTTTAGCACAGGAAACTTCTTGGAAGATTGGCAAGAAAAGTCAGTCTGACTCATGCACTCTTTTTGGGATCTTTTTCAAAAGGAGATTGGTGAAGTTTTTCAATTTCTCTTTTACTCTCTGGTTCTAGAATATCAGGGAAATTTTGCTTGAGAATTTCTCAGAGAATGATTCCTAGGGTCTTTTTTGATTGCGGCTTTCAGGTAGTCCACTAATTTTTAAATTGTCTCTCCTGGATCTATTTTCCAGGTCAGTGGTTTTTCCAATGAGATATTTCACATCGCCTTCATTTTTTACATTTGTTTGGAGCTGTTTTATAGTATCTCGATTTCTCATAAAGTCATTAGCTTCCATTTGCTCCAATCTAATTCTGAAGAAATTATTCTCTTCAATGAGTTTTTGAAACTCCTTTTCCACCTGGAAAATTTGGATTTTTAAGGCATTCTTCTCCTCATTGGCTTTTAGGGCCTCTTTTGCCATTTAAGTTAATCTATTTTTAAGGTATTGTTTCCTTGAGTATTTTTTTGATCTCCTTTAGCAGGCTGTTGACTAACTTGTCATGATTTTCTTGCATCATTCTCATTTCTCTTCCCAATTTTTCTTCCACTTCTCTTACTTGATTTTCAAAATCCTTCTTGAGCTCCTCCATGGCCTGTAACCAATTCATTTTTTTCCAGGAAGCTTTTGATACAGGAGTTTTGACTTCATTGACTTCTTCTGGTTCCATGTTTTGTTCCTTTTTGTCCCCTCAAAAGGATTTCATCATCTGATTGTGCTTCC
Organism: Pseudochirops cupreus; assembly: GCA_028627135.1. NCBI lineage: Eukaryota > Metazoa > Chordata > Mammalia > Diprotodontia > Pseudocheiridae > Pseudochirops > Pseudochirops cupreus. The sequence continues at coordinate 481,899,224 of CM053581.1, forward strand.
TCTGCTTGCTCATCTTGCCAGACAATTACTTGACTTTTGAGCTCTTTGCCACAGTAGAACTCTGCTTTCAGAGTGGAGAGAGCTATGTCCCAAATCACTGGGATTTTCACAAATGTTGTCAGAGGTCTGAGCAGGGTGCCCTATCTGCAGTTACCACAAATTCTGGCACTCTGGCTACACACCCCAGGACCACCACTCAAGACAGCAACTCAGATCCAAGCAGATCAAGCAAGAGTGACTACCCTCTGAATGGTTGCTTGGTCCCCCTAAGATCTGTAGATCAGAAGCTCTGGAGGGAACCATGTGGAAGCAGCTGCAGCTGTCCTGCCTCTGCCACCTCTTGCCCTGAGAGTAGGAGTCAGACCAAACTCTCCTGTCACCCAGTTCCAACAGAGTTTCCCACTGATATTTTCTCTGGCATTAATGGGTTTAAAAGTCAGAAAACCACCACAGCTACTGGTGATTCACTCTCCTGAAGTCTTCTCTGGCTGGTCTGGGCTAGTAGGGGCTGTCCTAGGAACAGGACCATGTGGCTCATTTGGGACCATACTTGGCTCCCAGGTTAGTGTAACACACCCTTCTTGCAAGGCTGCTGGGCTTCCTTCAGTGGGATATTTGTTTCTCTCTGTCACTTTATGTGTTCTGTAGCTCTAAAATTTGCTTAGAGTCATATTTTACAGGTATTGGAGCTAGTTGGAGGGGGTGCTCAAACCAAGTTCCTGCTTCTACTCTGCCATCTTGGCTCTACCCCCACTCATGGACTGTAAGCCAGGATTGTAAGCCAGAACCAAATCCCACCTCAGAAAAACAGTGAGAAATCCTGAGCTCTTCTGTAGTGGAGCAGGTCAATGCTATTACCAGGACCTCTAACATGCCTTAGTATAGCCAGGAGAACTGTCAGACTCCAGTCAGAGAACCATGAGGTATTTCAGTGTAGGCCCAAACAGGAGGACATACTCCAGTAGCTGGACCTCCACATGCTTCAGTGCAGCCTTAGGGAAATACATGAAAAATCCATGTAGCCTCAGCAGATGTCAGAAACCACCAGTAGGGATATAGCTCAGCACCAGGTAAGATGCTAGCTCCCAGCACCTGAGGTCCCAGCAAAAAAAACCAGTGAACAGGCAACTGTCTACCAGCACATGAAGCTTAGGACAGTGCCCCCTGTACTCTAGTAGGAGAGCATAACTTTAAAAGCCATGAAATAGGCAAACAAGATGAACAAGAAACAAAAGTGAACATTGACCATTGAGAATTACTATGGTAACCGGGAAAATCAAAACAAAAACTTAGAAAAGGACAACATTATCAACATACCCACATTTGAAACTTCAAAAGGGAATATAAATTGGTCTAAAGCCCCAAAACTCTTCTTGGAATAACTCAAATATGGTTTTTAAAAATCAAATAAGAGATGCAGAAGAAAAATTGGGGAAAGAAATGAGAAGTATATAAGAGAGAGTCAACAGCTTGGAAAAGGAATGGCAAAAATTGCCTGAGGAAAACAACTCCATAAAAAGTAGAAATGACCAAATGCAAAAGAGGTATAAAAGCTAACTGAAGAAAACAATTCCTTAAAAATTAGAATTGGGTAAGTGGAAGCTAAAAACTCTATGAGACATCAAGAATCAGTCAAAGAAAATCAAAGAATGAAAAAATAGAAGAAAATTTAAAATACATAAATCGAAAAACAATTGATCTGGAAAATAGATCTAGGAGAGATAATTTAAGAATTATTTTTCTACCTGAAAACCATGATAAAAAAAAAAAGGAACTGGCAGAGAATCTTTAAAGAAGGAATCAAAGAAAACTCACCTGAGGTCCTGGAACCAGAATGTAAAATAGTCATTGAAAGAATCCACCTAACACTTTCTGGAAGAGATGTCAAAATGAAAACTCTAAGGAATATTGCAGCTGAATTTCAGAATTATCAGGTAAAGGAGAAAATATCTCAAGCAACCAGAATAAACTATTTAAATATCCTGGAATCACAGGATTACACAGGACTTATCAACTTCTATATTAAAGGATAACAGGACCTATAATATGGTATTCTAAGAGACAAAGGTCCTTAGATTACAACCCAGAATCTACCATCCAACAAAAATGAGCATTATCTTTCAAGGGAAAAGATTTCAAAGTTAATGAAAAAGGGGACTTTAATCATTCCTGAAGAAAAAATTCAAAGCTGAACAGAAAACTCAATCTTCAAATACAAGTCAAGAGAAGCATAAAAAATGTAAACAGGAAAGAAAAAAAAGTTATTTAATAAGGTTGAACAGTTTACATCCCTACGCAGGAAGATAAAACTTCTAACTCTTGAGGACTCCATCTTTATTATGGCATTTAGCAGTGGGGTATACAAAGACAGAGGCTGTGAGTATGAATTGACTTTGATATGCTGATAAAAATAATGAATTAAGGGGTGGGAAAAAAAAAGAATTGTACTGGGAGAAGAAGAAAGGGATAGGCAGCATAAGGTACAGCACAAAGAGGTGAAAAATCCTATTAAAGTAGAGGGAAAGGAGGGAAGGGGCAAGCATTGTTTGAACTTTACTCTCATCAGATTTGGTTCAAAGTGGGATAGCATATACATTCAATTGGTAATGGAAATATAACATACTCTATAGGGGAACAGGAGAAAAAATAAAAAGGAGAAGTGGGTAGAAAGGAGGGAGAATGGAGGGAGGTGATCATCAGAAGCAAAACACTGGTGTAGAAGGAAAGGGTAAAGGAGAGAGAAAAGTATAAATAGGTAGAAAAATAGTACAGAGAGAAAGACAGGACAAGACTAACCTAGTTAGTAATCATAATTGTGAATGTGCATGGGATGAACTCTCCCATAAAATGGAAATATATAGCTGAGTGGATTAAAAAACGAATCATACAATACATTGTTTACACAAAACACATCTGAAGTAGAGTGATACATGCAAAGAAAAGGCAAAAGACTGGAGCAGAATGTATTTTGTTTCAGCTGAAGCAAAATTAGTGTAGCAATCCTGATCTCAGACAAAGCAACAGTAAAAACAAAAACAAAAACCAACAACAACAAAAAAAAAACCACAAACAAACCCTCAAAAAAGAGATAAGGTAGAAAACTACATTTTGCTATAGGGTACCACAAATAATGAAATATGTCAATAATTAACATATATGCACCAAGTGAAATATTAACCAAATTCTTAGAGGAGAAATTAAAGTAGTTACAGGAAGAAATAGACAGCAAAACTATATGACTGGAGAAACCCGACCTCCCTTCTCAGAACTAGATAAATCTAAAAATAAAATAAACAAGAGAGAAATTTTGCAGATTAGTAGAATTTTAGAAAATTTAGATATAGTTGACCTCTGGAGAAAATTGAATTGGAAGAGAAAGGAATATACCTTTTTTCTCAGTGGTACATGGTACACAAATCTGACCATGTACTAGGGCACAAAAACCTCACAATCTAATGCAAAAAGGCAGAAACATTAAAAACATCCTTTTCAGATAATGATGCAATAAAAATTACATATAATAAAGGGATATAGAAAGAGAGAGTAAAATAATTGGAAATTAAATAATCTAATCCTAAGAAATGAGTGAGTCATACAGTAAATAATAGAAACAATTTATCTGCCAAGGCAAACCCAGGAGCTAAATGAACACAATTACAAAACATTTCATGCAAATAAAATTAGATCTAAACAATTAGGAAAATATTATTTACTCAGGGGTAGGCTAAATTAATATAGTAAAAATGACTATTCTAGCTAAATTGCTTTACTTATTCAGTGGCATATCAATCAATCTAACAAATGTATCTGAAAAAAAAAATGTCAAGAATACTAAGGGAGTTAATTTAAAGAAATGCAAGGGAAGGTGGCCCAGTCTTGACAGATCTAAAACTGTATTATAAAGTAGCAATCATCAAAGCTTTCTTGCACTAGCTAGGAAATTGACTTGTGGATTAGTGAAATAGGTTAGGTAAACAATACACAGTATTCATTATCGTAAAGTACTGTTTGAAAAACCCAACGACTTCAGTTTCTGGGATAAGAACTGACTATTTGACAAAACCTGCTGGGAAAATTAGAAAATAATATGGCAGAAACTAAGCATAGACTAATATCTTGCATTGTAAACCAAGATAAAATCAAAATGAGTACATGATTTGTGCTTAAAGGGTGATGTCATAAGTGAATTAGGAGAACAAGGAATAGTTCACCTGTCAGATCTATGGTGAAGGAAAGGATTTATGACCAAACAAGAGAGAGAAAACAATATGAAATGTAAAATGGATAATTTTGATTTACATTACATTTAAAAGTTATGCACAAACAAAGCCAATACAACCAAGATTAGAAGGGAAGCAGAAAGCTGGGGAACAATTTGATAAAAGCCTCATTTCTAAAATATATAGAAAACTTAGTCAAATTTATAAGAATAAAAGCCATTCTCCAACTGATAAATTGTCAAATGATAAGAACAGGCACTTTTGTAGATGAAGAAACTAAAACTATCTATAGTCAAATGAAAACTGGGTAAAAAATAATATGGATCAGAAGAAAAATGGAGAACTTCTAAGCACTCCAAAGCAGAGTAAACCTCTGAAAGACAAATACAGAGGGGGGAAAAGAGACATAAAATAATATGTGTGAGCAATTGGAAAGGACTATCCCATTCTAATAGAAAGAGATGAAATCTCTCCTCTAAGAACCCTAAAAACATTAATGCTCATTAAAGGAGTAAATAAAGGAGAGAGTCTGGAAGATTTATCCCTTTAAAAAATGGCAGAATAGAACTCAGCTGAACGTTTCCAACATTTCCCGCCAAAGAACTTTAAAATAACACCTGAAATCAAATTCTAAAGTATCAGATTCAATAAGTAAGATATTCTTCCAGCCCCAGATGAGCAACATAGGATATTAATAGCAGAGATCTGTAACAATGGGGGTAGAAGATGTCCCGGAGCTCAGGTGGATGTAACTCCATTGGTGGGACTTAGGAGTGGCAATAGACGAAGCAGGAACCTCAGGAACTCTCAAATCAGAAATGGTAAGGCACCCTGGCAACTGGACAGAGATTATAGGAAACCCCCACAGTAACTGCAGGATCAGGAACAGATGCTGTTTGGCAACTACATTGTTTATATCAACTTCTGAGACACAGTTCAAGGGCAGAGAGGAGCACTTTCAGTCAAGATAGAGAAGGGGTCCAGAGCAGTAGTATTGCCTTTGCTCATAAAGGAGCAGGGACTCTCAGGAAATGTATTTCTTATGAGGACCAACGTTAAAGGAACAATATCATGCCCTGAGGAGTACTATTATACTGAGGAGCATTATCATTTCTTGTTCTGAGGGAGTATAGCCCTGAGAAGTAGTATCAATTGTAATCCCAAGGAATCAGGGGGCTTTTGGGAATAAGGACTATAGCTTAGAGTAGGAGATGAATGGTCACAACTCTCCCCAGATCACACCACCTTGGAAGCAATGAAAACTTCTAAATACCCAGAACTAGTCATTAAAACAGAAGTACAAAAAAGCCTGAAGATTGAGACAGTGACCATACTTACCCCATCATATGTTGGGAACAGAGTACAACTTTACTTTAAAGTTCAAAGCCAAAAAAAAGTACAGAAAAATTAGTAAACAAGAAAAAAAAAAACCTGACCATAAAAAATGACTCTGGTGATAGGGAAGATAAATACAGAAGCTCAGAAGAAGATGATAATGTCAAAACAGCTACAAGCAAATGCTCAAAGGGGAAAAAAAAAGCTTAATTGGACACAGGCAAAAAAAATCCTTAGGGAGCTAAAAACATGTAAAATCAAATATGAATGTCAGAGAAAAATAGTTAACAAATAAGAGTGAAGGAAAAATTATAAAAATAACAATCAATGGCTTGGCAAAAGAGGCAGAAAAATTGCTTAAAAATAACATATTTAAAAGCAGAACTGCCCAAATATAAAAAGAGATACAAAACTCCACTGATGAAGATAACTTCTTAGGAGGATGTAGCAGATTTGGCTAGAGACTATGCCTAAAGTACTACAAAACTGTGCATATCCTTTTAACCAGCAATTACATTACTAAGTCTTAATCCCAAATTGAAATTTTTTTAAAGATGGAAAGGAATTGCTTGTATAAAAATATTTATAGCATGATATTCTTTGGAGGTGGCAAGAAAATGGAAATTTAGAGGATTCTCATCAATTGGGTAATGGGTGAGTGAAGTGTAGTATGTGATTATAATGAAATACTATTCTGTTATAAGAAACACTATACAGAATGATTGCAGAAAACCTGGAAAGACTTTCATGAACTGTTGCAAAGTGAATTGAGCAGAACAAGGAGAACATTATACATGGTAACAGCAATATTGTATGGTGATCAAGTGTGAATGACTTATCTTTTTTCAGAAAAACAATGATCCAAGAAATTCAAAAGGATTAAAGATGAAAAATGCTGTCAACATACAGAGAAAGAACTAATGGAGTCTGGATGTAGATTGCAGCATACTATTTTGACTTTATTTTATATGTTTTTCATCTATTTTTTCTTTCACAAGACTAATATGGAAATATATTTTACATGCTTGTACATGCATAAAATGCATAAACTATATTACATTTCTTACCATCTCAGTCAAAGTAGATGGTAGGGAAGGAGAGAATTTGGAACTCCATATTATTTTTAAAAGAATGTTAAAAGGTGTTTTATATGCTATTGGGAAAAAGTAAAATATTATTAAAAATAAAGTTACAACTAAAAAAAGCAGAATTGTGCAAATTGAAGATGACTCCATGAGACATCAAGAAACAACAAAATAAAGACAAAGGAATGAAAAAAAACATTAAATATCTCATTTGAAAACAACTGACTTGGATAATAATTTAGGAAAGATGATTTAAAAATTACTAGATTGGCTAAAACCCACGATAAAAAAAAGCCTAGATATCACATTTCAACATATAGTGAAGGAGCTTTAGTAAAGTAGCAGGATATAAAATAAATCCTCATTAATCATAAGTATTTCTATGTATTACCAACAAAATCCATCAAGCAGAGATAAAAAGAAAAATTTCATTTAAAGTAATCAAAGACAACATAAAATACTTGGGATTCTATTTGCCAAGACACCTCAGGGACTATATGAACACATTTAAAAACCTTTTTTCCCACAAAGAAATATCTAAACAACTGGAGAAATATTATTTGCTTATGGGTAGGCCAGGCCATTATAAATATGAGTGTGTAACAGCAATCAGTTTTACTTAACCCTTAGTAACTTAGGGTTAAGTATGGAAGGTATGAGTTCAGTGTGAAAGGTGTGAACTCTGTCTCCTATTGAGAGGGTGTGAACTCCCCTGCTGACATGGCAGGGGGTGATTGGCTGAGACAGGAGGCCAATGTGTGTATATAAGAAGAATTTGAGAGACAGAGAAACAGAATTGGGAATATTCCTCCTGGTGGTGGAAGAATCGTCAGCTGAGAGAGAGAGAGAAAGAAAGAGAAAGAGAAAGAGAAAGAGAAAGAGAAAGAGAGTTTCTCTCCCAGCATCTGGAAGCTGACTGAGAAGTGATATGGAGTTTTCCTGAGACCAGAATCTGGTGAAGGCCACCTAAAAGGCTGAGAGGGCTTGCCTGGAAGGCCAAGATTCTCCTGGGTCCTAGGGCCAGCTGAACTGCTGGAGGACTGAAGAAGCATGACTGGGATAAGCCTTTGTTGGTTCATGGCCTGGTTGATCCTTGAGTTCCCTGCAACAGAAGTAGGGAAGGGTATGAGATGTGCCGGACCCTGTGAACTTCAGTGTGTACCAGGGATTGCCTGGAGGACTGGAGAGCTGTCTACCTCTGAGGACTGGACAAGGACCTGGGAGCTGTCTGATTCTGAATCCAGGTGACTGTTTGGTGGATTCAGGAGGGAGCTGGGACCATGAAGGGGAATCCAGTGAATCAGAGAGACCACTCTGAGTCAAGATGAGGAAAAGGCCTCCCCTTGGGTGAAATTGAGGTTTGCTGGACACTGAGGGGTGGAGGGTTTGTGTGGTTTTCTAATGACTGTGCTAGTAATTAATGATACTTAGTAATCGTGAATCTAGGTGAATGACTGATTGAGTTAATGATTTGCCCCATGAGTGGATGATTGATTATTGTATTGTGAAGTGATTGAATGATTGAGTATTGATTATCGTATTGTGACTGATTAAGTAAGGAGGGTTTCCCCCTTGGGGAAACCAGATGATTATTCTTTTGTTCTTTCTTCTAAATATTGTGGCCACTGTAGTGAAAACTGTGTGGCCATTCTAATGTTAAGCTGTTGTGAACACTATATTGTGATTTTCTGCAAGAAGACGTAATGTTGTGAATATTACACTGTGATATATTGTAAATGTTTGCCTTGATTTGTAATAAGATGAACAGAGTGTTCACTTTACTGTATAATCAGAACCTCATAAACTATTCACAATAGCATTCCTTTGGGAATGTGCTGGTGCATGGTGTTACACAGTCCTACCTGAGTTAATTTATATATTCAAAACCATATCAAACTACGAAACTATTTTATAAAGCTAGAAGCATAGTAACAAAATTCATCTGGAAGAAAAGATATTAAGGGAAGCAACAAAGAAAAAAATGTAAAGGGAGCCTAGTAGTACCAGATTATAATTTATATTACAAAGTGGTAATCCTGAAAACAATCTGGTACTGGCTGAGAAATAAAGTGATGGGACATGGAAAAGATTAGGTGTACAATATACAGTAGTAAATGACCATAGTAATCTCATGTTTCATAAAACCCAAAGACCCATGTTTTGGAGGTAGGAACTTACCATTTAACAAAAATTGCTTGGAAAATTGGAAAGAAATTTGGAAGAAATTAGCCACCAACAAATATTTCACAATGTATACCAAGATAAGGTCAAAATAGGTAAATGATTTAGACATAAAGAGTAATATCATAAATAAGTTAGGGGTGCCTGCAAAAAATGTTCCTATCAGATCTATGGATATGGGAAGAGTTTATGACAAACGAGATAGAGAGAATTATGGGAAGTAAAATATGTAATTTTGATTACATAAAATTAAAAGAAAAGTTTTTATATAAACAAGAGTAATGCATCAAAAAATTAGAAACAGGGACATACAAGAATTTCTCTGATAAAGTCCTCATTTCTCAAATGTACAGAAAAATGAGTCAAATTTATAAGAATATAAGTCATTCCCCAGTTGGTAAATGGTAAAAGCAAGTTTTCCAAAGGAAAATTTAAAGCTATCAATAGTCATATGAAAAATGATATAAATTCCTATTGATTAGAGAAAAGCAAATTGAAACAATTCTGAGGTACCACCTCATGCCTATCAGATTAGCTAACATAACAGAAATGAAAAATAATAAATGCTAGAAGGGATGTGGAAAAAATGGGTACCTTAGATACTTTGATGGATCTGTGATCTCATTGTGGAGGACTTTCCTTTCAGTCATGTAAATTTAAATCCACACCATAACTTACGAACCTATGCTTTGTATCCTTCCATAAGTGCTGCACAAAGGTTCATACAAAAATACTAGACTCTCTTAATATGAGTATAAATAGAACACATAGTCTATCAGTTATCACTCGTTTTGTATAAGAGCAGCTCATTTCCTTTCCTGGTTAGATATTTCCTTGATGCTCTCTTTAGTACTGCTTTTCCCACACTCTTTTCACTGATAATGTGTTAAAGTCTACTTAGGCAACAGTCAGTAACACTTGCTAAGTACCCACTGTATTCTAGATAATGTGCTAAGTCCTCAAAATACAAAAAGAGACAAATATCAGTCACTACCCTCAAGGAGCTCACATCTGATGGGGAAAGGAACATTCAAACTGCTATGTATAAATTAGTTAGGTACATGATAAGTAAGAAATACTTAAGCAAGAGAAGGTGCTAAAATTATAAGGGGCTGCTAAAGACTTTTCATAGAAAATGTGATTTTAGTTGGAACTTAAAGGAAGTCAGGGAAGTCAATATGTGAAGATGAGGAGGAAGAGCATTCCAGTCATGGGGGGCAGCTAGAGAAAATTTCTGGCATCTAGAGATGTAATGCCTTGTGGTCATGGAACAGCAAGGAAACAAGTTTTACCAGATCAAAGAGTATGTGGCAAGAAGTAAGATATAAGAATGCTGGAATGGTGAGAGGGTGCTAGATTATGAAGGGTTTTTTGTACCAAATATATGCAATATTTGATACTGTAGGTAATAGGGAGCTACTGGTGTTTACTGAGTAGAAAGGGTAGCATGGTTGGCCCTTCACTTAAAAAAATAACTTTGGGGACTGAATGGGGATATATTAAAGTGGGGAGAGACTTGAGTCAAGCAGATACATCAGCAGGCTATTACAATAATCCAGGCATGAGGTGATAAAAGTCTTACACCAAAGTGGTGGCACTATCAAAAAAGAGATGTTGAAAGGTGAACACAACAGGTGTTGGCAACAGAATGGATATTGGAGTAAAAGAGGGACTGGGAAGATGTTGCTGCCTTCCACAATAACTAGGAAGGTAGGAGAGGAGAAAGTTTGGGGGAAAGATAATCAGTTCAGTTTTGGACATGTTGAGTTGAAGATGTTGAATTGGCTTACAGTCTGAGTTGTCTGAAAATCATTTGGAGATTTGAGATTGGAAGTCTGCAGAGGGGTTTGGAAAGGATAGTGAGATAAGAGAATCATCAGCAAGGATCATATTTAAATTCATGGGAATTGATTAGATCACTAAGTTTAGTAGTATAAAGATAGAAAAGAAAAAGGCCAAGGACAAAACTGTGGGATACCTTGGATAAGAAGTTGTAATCTGAATTAGTATCCAGCAAAGAAGACAGAAAAGGAGTGCTTCACTGGGTAAGAGGAGAACCAGGAGAAAGTGGATTCCTGAAAACTTAAAGAGAAAACAGTGTCAAAGAGGAAAGGGTGATGAGCAATTGGAGAGAGGTATAGAAGAATGAGGATTGAGAATTGCATCTGATAATTAAGAGATAGTTTGTACATTTGTCTAAAGCATTTTTGGAGGAATGATGAGGTTGAAGACCAGATTGTGCCAGATCATGCCAACTATGCATTTCCCCATTACTCTTTGGATTACCTGAAAATTCAATCCTTTGGAAATGGATATTCTATATTTTTCAATGGTATAGCATAACTAGAAGAAAATGACATTTAAAGTTTTTTCTGCAATAATACATTGCACTTAAAGGTAGGGTATTTTACAACATCAATTCTGTCTCTCAAAATTTATCCTGCATCATGACAACAGATGAATCAGAATTAGAAGTTCTGAATGTGAACCCCAATTCTGTACTATGTAACATAAGACTTGTTTGGGCATAATTTACTGAATGATGACATTAGAGTAGCCCCTGGAGTAAATTTTTTTCTAGGTTGGGGTTTTCTGCTATGACTGGTTGATGAGGTCTTTTATGAATAAAAATAAAAAGAGCCACATAACTTTAGGTAGGAGGAAATTTCCTAGAGATTTAAGTAGGAAGGTGTTAAAGGTAGGGAATGTGAAACTTGTGTCTTCTTTCTCTTTCAGAAAGATGCAAAATAGTTCAGGAAGTAGCAGTTACCTTTTGCATACAGTTTGAACTTGAGAAACTCATTCGTGGAGATTAATGGAAAAAATGAATATAACAGATTAGCTTTTTATGATGGCAAAAATATAGTTTTCATATTCCTACAGCTTAAAAATAGCTGAACAGATTTTCCTTAAGCTTTAGCAGAAAATCACCTTGGGACTGAAAGGAAGTATAGAAAGCTTAAGCTGAGAAAAAAAAATTTCTGTAGTTTATGAGCCAGTGAAAATAGCAAATTATAAAGATAAATGCCCTGCAATATCATTTGCTATCTCAAATATGCATCCAAACATAGATATGTTTGATATATATGTCCACAATCACACATAAAATGGTGTAACTTATTTACAGAGAATCCCCAAGTCTCCACTAGTAGAAAATTGCATTCAGTGGAAATGCTTTAGACCCAAATTGGAGAAGTCATCAAGGCTAGTACAAATGTTTTATGTGACCAGAAAACTGATATTACATAATATATATGCATGTATGCATGTATATGCATACATACATACATACACATTTGTATGCATATATATATATATACATACAAAATACACACATATATTACTAATTTATATGTGTGTATATACACAAACATATACACATATCTGTATATATATCCAACAAAAATTAGATCTAAGATCATGCTTCTGACTCAGTATTTATATAATTGACCAAATTAGAACCAAAAAACTCCAAATTAATGTCATCAGTCTGCCTCATGCACACCCGGAATGCACTTTGAAAAGCATTTTTCACTGCTTAGTGAGTGATTTGTACACTCTCGTGATCTACATTAGGAAATTGGTTAACTGGAAAGTCAGGCACATTATATGAAGGAAATGTCACCTTTTGTAACTATATTCAAAGGGGACTAGTAGAAAAAAATGTTATCCTTGGAGTCAGACAGATTAGATTAAAGTTCTAGTTCTGTTACTAGTTCTATGAATGTAGTAAGTCATTTAATTTTTCTAGGGCTATAATTCCTTTTTGATAAAATAGGAATAATAATTTGTAGTAGCTACTCAGAAGACAGTCATGAGGAGAGTAGATTAGGAAAGAAGGAGCTAACTCTGTGGTAATTCTGATCTTACTAATCATGTACACCATATAAATTCGTATAAATATTATTACTAATTGCGGCTAGGTGGCACAGTGAATAGAGCACCAGCCCTGGAGTCAGGAGGACCTGTATTCACATCCGACCTCAGACACAACACAAAAAACTAGCCGTGCGACCTTGGGCAAGTCAATTAAGCTCAATTGCCCTCCATCCCCCAAAATATTATTACAAGTAATCATAGTAATAAAATTATAACACAAAAATACTAAAGTCATGTAATCTTGCCCTCTTTTTTTAAATCACATGATGGTTTTTGGCTAGGAAGAGAAGCCAAAATTGAAACACAGGGCTACTTAGTTATCGCTCAAAATTCTCCCCCCCACCTCTTCCCCACCAAAGTCTTTCATTGCTAGCCCTGGATGTGATAATGCCACCATCATTCCTATGTCATTTTGTCTTATCCAATTAATTGTATTCAACTTTGAATGTGTGGTAGTAACATATGGGATGGCCTAAGACAGTTTTCTGGAGAATGCTTTAAATTTTGTTGCCCTACCTGCTCACTGCATGAACAGTTTATATGACTAACATCCTGAAACATATTTGATTCAATTTACAAAAGGAGATATTAAAAAAAATAGGTTCAATGTTAGATGTCTTAATCTCATATTTTATTCCATTTCAAGAACAACAGGTATCACCAATAAGTGCAGCCTGGTTGTGCTCATTTATATGTCTCTTAAATGCCTTTGAGACTACTTGATATTTGAATCTTTGGAAACTTCTGTTTCATGGTTCTCAGTCATGTTGCATTATTGGTAGGATGGTGATATCATAAAGTTGGATTTCTATGTTTAGGACATTTAAAAATTACTGAAAATATTATAAAGGTTGGAAAATTAAATCTATCTTGCTCTCTTCCTCCTTTTCAGTTCTGCTTCTAAAGGATTGCCCATTGCAGTGAGGGAAACATGTATTCATGGACTATTTCAATTTGCTATCCATGTAATTGTATGTGTAGGTAACAGATATTCTTCATCTTTTGACGAAGTCAATTTATTTTTTAAATGAGACATACATATGATAAATGTGACATTATGATGCCAAACAATTCATGCCAGAGGAAATCTCTAGGCAGTAAGGAAGAAGTGACTAATTTGCTACATAGACAACTATTATCATGTTAATATAGTTGGGGAGGACAGTGAAAGAGGAAGAGAAAGCAAATGAGGGGGACGTTAGTGACTTTAAATTGCTTTTTAAAAACATTTTATTTATTTATTTTTAGTATTATATATTCATTTCCACAAGATTTTAAGTTACAATTTTTTCTCACCCCATCTTCCTCTATCCCCCACCCGAAAAGAGCAAGCCTACTGAATACTCCTTAATCCAATATGTTCTCTCTTATATCCTCCCCCTTCACCCCGCCTAACTTTCAAGTAGGGCAAGATGGGTATCTATAACCCAGTACCTGTATTTCATATTTCCTGGTTGCACATAAAAAATAAAATTTTAAACATTTGTTTTTAAAACTTTGAGTTCCAGATTTTTTCCCTTCTTCCCTCCTCACCCACTCCCACTGAGAAATAAGTACTTCAATATAGATTGTACATGTGTAGTTACCCAAATCATTTCCATAGTAGTTATATTGTGAAAGACTAACTATATTTCCCTTCATCCTATCCCACCCTCCACTTATTCTATTTACTCCTTTGACCCTATCCCTTTTCAAAAATGTTTCCTTCTAACTACCCTGTCCCCCAATACGTCACCCTTCTATCATCCCCCTTCTTGTCCCCTACCCCCTATTATCCTGTAGGGTAAGAAACCCAATTGAGTGTGTATGTTATTCCCTCCTTAGGCCAAATTCAATGGGAATCATGTTGACCCATTCCCTTTCACCTTCCTGCTCTTCACCTCCATTGCCACAGTTTTCTCTTGCCTGTTTTATACAAGATAATTTACCTTAATGTATCATTCCCTTTCTTCTTCTCACAATAAATTTCTCTCTCACCTCCTAATTTTGTTCTTTAGATATGATCCCTTCATATTCAACTCATCCTGTGCCCTCTGCCTATATATACATGAACATACAAATGCCCACACTCGTATCTATTTATATACACATACATCCTCTTATACACACAGATATATGTAAGGTGTGTGTGTGTGTGTGTGTGTGTGTGTGTGTGTGTGTGTGTATATACACTCCCTTCAGCTATCCTCATGCTGAGAAAAGTCTTATGAGTTACAGTCATCATTTTTCCATGTAGGAATGTAAATAGTTCACCTTTAATAAGTCCCTTATGATTTCTTTTCCTTGTTTACCTTCTCATGCTTCTCTTGCTTCTTGTATTTAAAAGTCAAATATTTTATTCAGTTCCAGTTTTTTTTTTCATCACGAATACTGAAAAATTCTCTATTTCATTAAATGAATACATATTCCCCTGAAGCATTACACTCAGTTTTGCTGGGTAGGTGATTCTTGGTTCTAATCCTAGCTTCTTTGACCTCCAGAAGATCATATTACAAGCCCTAGGATCCATTAATGTGGAAGCTGCTAGGTCTTGTATTATCCTGATTGTGTTTCCACAGTACTCAAATCATTTCTTCTTGACTGCTTTTAGTATTTGCTCCTTGACTTGGGAACTCTGGAATTTGGCTATAATATTCCTAAGAGTTTTTTGGAAATCTTTTTCAAGAGTTGATTGGTGAATTCTTTCAATTTCTATTTTGCACTCTGGTTCTAGAATATCAGGGCAATTTTTCCTTGAGAATTTCTTGAAGGATGATTCCTAGGCTTTTTTTTTTAACATGGCTTTCAGGTACTCCAATAATTTTTAAATTATCTCTCCTGGATTTATTTTCCAGGTAAGTGGTTTTTCCAATGAGATATTTCATATTGCCTTCTATTTTTTTATTTGTTTGGATCTGTTTTATAGAATCTTGATTTCTCAAAAAGTCATTAGCTTCCAATTGCTTCAGTCTAATTTTGAAGGAGGCATTCTCTTCAGTGAGGTTTTGAAATTTCTTTCCATTCTGGCAAATACTGCTTTTTAAAGCATTCTTCTCCTCATTGGATTTTTGGGCTTCTTTTGTCATTTGAACTTTTTTAAGTCTATTTTTTAAGGTGTTATTTTCTTCAGTGTATTTTTGGGTCTCCTTTTGCAGGCTGTCAACTCACTTTTCATGATTTTCTTGCATCATTCTCATTTCTCTTCCAAATTTTCCTCCACATCTCTTACTTGATTTTCAAAATCCTTCTTGAGTTCCTCCATGGCCTGTAACCAGTTCATATTTTTCTTGGAAGCTTTTGATACAAAAGTTCTGACTTGGTTGTCTTCCTCCCACTCCATCCTTGATCCATTTTGTACTTAAAAAAAGGTTTGTATTCTCTATTTTTTCTTCCTCTGCTTGCTCACATTGGCAGCCAATTACTTAACTTTTGAGCTCTTTGCCATGGTAGAACTTGGCTTCCAGAAAGGAGAGAGCTATGTGACAAATTGCTGGGGTTTTTACAGCTACCAGAGCTATTAGATGGTTCCCTCTCTACAGCCCCCACATGCTCTAGCTCACTGGTCACACACTCCAGTACCACCACCTAAGACCATGATCTGGATCCAAGGAGGTCAAAGCAAGAGTGAATACCCTTTGAATGGTCACTTGGGCCCCCTACAATATGCAGGCCAGGATCTCTGGAAGCAGCCATGTGGCAGGGCTTCTGCCACCGTGCCTCCTCAGCTTCTCCCTCCAGGGATAGCAGCTGGACTTTACTCCCCCTGTTCCAACAAAGTTCCACATTGACCTTTTCTTTGTCTTTGGCATTTGTGGATTGAAAAGTCTGGAAACTGCTACAGTTGCTGGTGATTTATTATCCTGAATCTGCTCCAGCTGCTGCTAGTGGAGGTCCCCCTTGGGCTAAAACTGGGGCTTAGTCAGTTCTGAGCTTGGCTCCCAGCATGTTGTGATGGACTCTTCCTGCCAGCCTGCTGGGCTTCCTTCAGTGGGAGATTTTTTTTCTGTCACTTTGTGGGTTCTGTAGCTCTAAAGTTTGTTTAGAGCCATTTTTTTTACATGTATTGGAAAAGGTGGATGCTGGAGCCATGTGGAAATTCTGTTTCTACTCTGCCATCTTGGCTTCCTTTAAATTGCTTTTCATGGAATCCATGAGCTGCAGCTACTGGAAGTTGGAGACTTTGGACTCATCCATCATCACTATCAGAAACTGACAGGTTTAGGTGGGGGGAGTGTATAGTTGGTTTGGGGTCAGTACCAGAAGCCAGTTACTTTGGCCAGAATTTTGGGAGAGGAAGGTGAACATGCTCTTCCTGGCCTGGTGTTTATTGTCAGACTGACCACACTGAAGTGGCCATGGATGTCATTGGACTTTGTACCTTTTTTGAGCTTGATATAATTAGTACAATCTAATCCAAATACAAAAACATTTGTGGAACCTCAATATCTTTCATGTTATTTCTTTTCCATTTGTGATCTTAGCAGACTATATGCATTCCTGCCATGCCTTGCTTGATATAGATAATCAAATGGTTGTTGAATAGTTATCTCTGTACTTTCATTTACATAGGAATCTAGTATGATCTTAATTCATGCTTTGGGAAAAATTATTGGAGGAGAGTATTTAAGGATACATTTTGCTCTACCAAGATGATTGCTTTAAAATATATCAAATTAATAAATTGGGATCTGTATACATTCCTCCACAACCTGTAACTAGTTCATATTTTTCTTGGAAGCTTTTGATACAGGAGTTCTGACTTTGTTGTAACTAATTAATAAATTAATTGGGATTAATTAAATTAATTAATTGGGATCTGTACCCATACATCTCTGTCAGTTTTATGACTATGGAAATACATTAATCTTTTACACAATGAAAAGGACATTGAAAAAAAGATTAAAAAATAAAAACAAGGAGCTAAATATTGATAAATTAACCCTGGAAGTTCTTCATAACCTCAATGATTGATGGTGTCAGGCCGACAACACTCCATCTGACCTACTGTTAAATGAGGAAGAGATCCTACTCTTTTTCCACATAGAACAAAGCAGGGGTATGCTGAAGTTTATGGTCAAGGAAATTGTCTGAGACTTGCACAAGGATACTGATAAGAAGATGATTTTGTCTGAGTTTATTTCTGTATATGCAGGGACAGTTCAAAACTAGAAGGCCTGAGACTTTGATGATGACTGAAAGACAAAAAGAAGGAATTTGAAGATGCAGATGATGTTAACCATGCTGGGATTGTCACTATGGAAGAACCAGGAATACATGGATCCCATGAAAGAATACAATGCTTTCAATGAAACCAAGCAGTGATCAATGATAACCAAAGCCATTGCCTTGAGATGGAAGAGATCCTGAAATAAAGGCAACACTTCATAGGGAACAAGTTAATGGACTTTGCCTGGAACATCCAAAAAGAGTTCTGAGGTCTCTTCCTTTCCACAGAGCTTTCTGCACCTTCTTATTCTTCTACCCCTATTGCTGTTCCATTGATGAGAGGACAGCATTCTCTTTCTGCTACTTGTGTTTTGTCTGTTCAGGTGTGCATGCAACCACATTGGTCTGAAACAGAGGACCTACAACTCCAGACATTTTCTTCCTTTATCTTACAACCTGTCCCAGGTCAGCAGTTGAGTGACCACTTGGAATGGTTTTTTCAGAGCCAATCATTACCTTCTCAACCAAAACCCTGATTTGACCTAACATACACACCTCTGAAATAGTTGAGTGAGATTGGGTGTGGGTCTGAGTTTCCTCATGGTTTAGAGCAGAGCAGACTAACCTTTTCAAGGAGGAAGCAAATCCAGGGACAAGTGCTAGACTGGCAAGAAGAAAGAGGACAGGGATAGGCATCCATAGCTCAGTGTAAGTGATGCGAATTGGTCCATAAGGTGCTTGCAGGGTCACCAATGCTGTAGAGAGCCAAGGATGGCCAGGCCTTGGTTAACCCCCAGCTTAGCCCTGAGGCCATAGGAGAAGGGTTTTCTATTAAAGTTTATTAAGGTTACCTTGAAATGAGTTGATCCTTGGAATTCATCTGGGTTAAAGGAACTTAATTTGATGAGAACAGCATGATATCTACAGTTATTTATTTTTTCATTTTTTTCTATTTAATTTTTGTTTATTTTTAGTTTACATAATTTATTTCCATGAGATTGTGAGTTACAAATTATCTCCCCATCTTTCCCCTATGCACTATCCCGAAACAGCACTCTCACTGTATAACACCTCCTCAAATCTGCTTTCTACTCTATCCTCCCTCATCACCCCTTTATCTTTCTGGTAGGACAAGATGGATCTCTTTACCCCATTGCCTGTATATCTTAATTCACAGTTGCATGTAAATAGTAATTATAATAATAATTATATGTGTATATATCTATATCTATATCTATATCTGTATATTAACATTTGATTACAGAACTTTAAATTCTAGATTCTTTTCTTTCCTCCCTCATCACCCACCCCCACTGGAAAGACAGGCAATTCAATACAGGCCATACATGTGTAGTTACACAGAACATCTCCACAATGGATATATTGTGAAAGACTGACTATATCATCCTCCTTCTCATCTATACTCCCTTGTTCTGTTCTATACTTTGTTCCTATCCTTTTACAGAAGTACATGCTTCTAACAACTCTCCCCTTCACTCTGCCCTCCCCTCCATCATCCCCCCTGTCATCCCCATCCCCCCTACTCTCCTGTAGAGCAAGATACCGAATTTAGTTTGTATGTCATTCCTTCCCTAAGTCAAATTCAATGAGATTAATGTTGACGCATTCCCTTTTGCCTTCCTGTTCTTCCCCTCCATTGTAACAGTTATCCCTTGCCTCTTCTACATGAGATTATTAACCTCATTTTGTCTCTCCCTATCTCCTCTCATTCTATTCCTCTCCCACCTCACAATTTCACCTTTTAAAATATCATTCTTTCCTATTCAATTGATCCTGTGCCCTCTGTCTATGTACACACATATACACACACTCACATATGTATTCATATGCATATATATACCCTCCTATATAGACATATGTGTATGTGTGCAAACATATACACATATACACATATATACATATATATGTGTGTGTATACACAAACACACACACATTTATATTCCCTTCACCTATCCTCAAACTAAGAGAAGTTTCATAAGTTAAAATTATCATTTTTCCATGTTGGCATGTAAATAGTTCAACTTTGTTAAGTTCCTTATGATTTCTTTTGCATGTTTACCTTCTCATGCTTCTTGTATTTGAATGTCAAGTTTTCTATTCAGTTCTGTTTTCATTCAGCAAGAATGTTTGAAAGTCCCCCATGTTATTGAATGATCATATTTTCCCCTGAAACATTATACTCTATTTTGCTGGGTAGGTGATTCTTGGTTTTAATCCTAGCTCCCTTGATTTCAAGAATATCATGTTCCTGGCCCTTTGATCCCTTAAGGTAAAAGCTGCTAGATCCTGGGTTATCCAGATTGTTTTTCCACAGTATTCAAATTGTTTATTCTTGGCAGCTTGTAATATTTTCTCCTTGTTCTGGGAACTCCAGAACCTGGCTGTAACATTCCTAGGAGTTTTTTTGGGGGGACCTTTGTCAAGAGGTGATCAGTGAATTCTTTCAAGTTCTATTTTGCCCTCTGGTTCTAAAATATCTGGGCCATTTTCCTTGAGAATTTCTTGAAGGATGATTTCTAGTTTCTTTTTTTTATCATGGATTTCAGGTAGTCCAATAATTTTTAAATAGTCTCTCCTGGATCTATTTTCCAGGTCAGTGTTTTTTTTTTTCCAGGAGATATTTACGTTGCCTTCTATTCTTTCATTTGTTTGGATCTGTTTAATAGTATCATGATTTCTCATAAAGTCATTAGCTTACATTTGCTCCACTCTAATTCTGAAGGAATTATTCTCTTCAGTGAGCTTTTGAGGTTCTTTTTCCATCTAGCGAATTCAACTTTTTAAGGCATTCTTCTCCTCATTGGCTTTTTGGGCCTCTTTTGCCATTTCAGTTAATCTATTTTTTAAGGTGTTATTTTCTTCAGTCAGGTTGTTGACTCTCTTTTCATGATTTTCTTGCATCATTCTCATTTCTCTTCTCTATTTTTCCTCCACTTCTGTTATTTGGTTTTTAAAATCCTTCTAAAGCTACTTTATGGCTTGTTACCAGTCTACATTTTTCTTGGAAGCTTTTGGTGTGGGAGTTTTGACTGTGTTGTCTTCCTCCCGTTCCATGCTTTGATCCTTTCTGTCCCCAAAAAAGAAATCTAAAGTTGGATTGCTGAGCTTGGTTGGCTTCCTTTGCCTGCTTTTTGTCAGTCAATTAATTTGATTTTTGAGCCACTGTAGATCTCTGCTTCCTGAGGAGGAGAGCTTTGTCCCAAATTGCTGGGGTATTCACAGCTGCTGGAGTTATTAGGAGCCCACCGTCTCTGCAGCCCCCAGAACTTTGGCTCACAAGTCGCACACCTCAGGACCACCACCAAAGACCACGATCCTGATCCAGGCAGGTTAAGGCAAGAGCACTTAGCATCTGAATGGTCACTTGGCCCCCCTGCAACCTTTGGGCTGAGAACTCTGAAGCTGACATGGAGGCAGCAGCAGGTTTTGCTTCCACTGCTTTCTTGCCCTGGGTGCCAGCTGCCTGACCCACTTCTCTCCCCCAAATTTAGCCAAATTCCACTGACCTTTTACTTTGTTCTTGGCACTTATGGGTTGATAATTCCAGAAACTGCCACAGGTGCAGGAGATCCACTTTCCTGAGTTCTCCAGCCATGGCTTGTCCCGGCCACCCTTGGGGTAAAGCCAGTCTCAGCTCCCAGCATGCTGCGATGAGGCATTCCCCTCAACCTGTTGGGCTGCCTTCAGCAGCAACTTTGTTTCTCTGTACCTTTGTGGATTCTGGAGCTCTAAAATTTATTTAGAGCCATATTTTATAGATATTTGAGGCGGTTATGGGAGGAGCTGAGGAGTTCTCCTGCTTCTACACTGCCATCTTGACTCCACCCTCATCTACATTTATTTTTACATTTTTTGAAGTAATTCTTGGGGCATGTTTGGAGGAGACCATGCCAGAGTGTGTGATGAAGGGCTCTGACTTTGAAGGGATAGTCTTTTCTTCCTTGCCTTTAATGATGAAGACATCCCATTCAAAAAAGACCTATAAGATAGCATTGAGAAACAATTTTTTTTATTGGGTCTCCCTTGCCATTCCCATTACATTATTTCTTCCCAATAAGATTTTTGTTTTTCAGATTCATTAAAACTTGCCATGGGGGAAAAAGGAAATATGTTCAGCTATGAAAATGTTGTATGATGCTATCTCATTCTCATTTTATTAAGTAGACTGCTCTCACAATGATTTCATGAAGATTAGAAAGTAGGTATATGGAATGGTTTTTTGCTGATGTCCTCTCAGTTACTTTAAAAACTACTTTTTTTTTTCTTTTTCAAGTTCTGATGTCTCTCCACTTTGGAATATCATGGAAATGATTTTTTCAGTATTTCTGAAATTGTAACTACATCATGGATTTTTCTGGATGTACTTAACTTCATCAAAAAAGTATTTATTAAGAACCTACTTTGTGTAATGCTTCAAAATTTGCAGTGGAAATGCTTTTCCTCATTTCCTCTTCTTTCAGTGCCATTTTCACATTCTGTCTCATTTATTTGGTCCCTTATTCCTGTAACCATTGATTTAAAATTTCTTCCATCTAACTCTAATTTATGTCTTATTAATGAGTTTTTTTGGAATTAAATTTGGTTTCTGGTATGAGATGTAGATCTAAAAGTAATTTCTTTCAGAACATTTTCCATTTTTCCCAACAGTTTTTGTTTTGTTTGTTTGTTTCTTTTTCATCATATAATGAGTTTTAGGAGCCACTAACTAGAATTTTTTGCTCATTGAATATTATGTTATGTGTTCATATGCTTCAATAAGTTGCTTAACTAATTGGTTCCATTGATAATCACTACCAAATTGCTGTGATTAGCATTTTGTAGTATAATTCTAGACATAGTTATATTATGGCACTTCTTAGGTTTTATCATTATCTCTCTTGAATTTTTGTTATTAGAGATATTATTTTAATATAACTACATAAAAACTCTTTTGTTTGCCTAATTATTATTGCACTGAATACTGTACTAATTTACATTCTATTGTCATTTGCATTATATTGGGTCAGCCTATGCATTAGCAATTAATATTTCTATTTGGATCTGTTTTCATTTCTAGCACTATAAAACACAAAGGAACATTTCATAGTAGAATTCATGTGTGTGCATACATGCTTGGGCAGTCATATGTGTGTATATATATGCTGATAAGAAGTTCTTTCTTTCTCTTCCAGCTATGTATTATTAGCAACATATAAATTCTGATAATATATATGTAGTTATTTTACATGCAGCTACTTTGCTAAAGATTTGAACTATTTCAATAAATTTTGGTTGACTTCATAAGGTTCTCTAAGTACACCCTGATAAAGTTTGCAAAAAGTGATAATTTTGTTTCTTCTTTGCCTATGCATATTCATTCAACTTTTTTTTGTTGTTCATCTTGTTCTAGCTAGTGTTTATAGCATTATATCAAATATTAGTAGTGATAGTGGACATCATTGATTTACCTTCTACATTATTAGAAAAAAATGCTGTTATCTCTATTACATATGATATTGGTGTTTAGTGTTGAAGGGTTTTCTCCAGTTAGATTTCTAACTTCCTTTCCCAATTCATAAATTTTACTTTTCAGGGATTTGTTTTCCTCAGTGAGATTTTTTTTTTTGGAACTTGTAATTTTTTTTATGAATTTGTAATTTATCTTTTACCTCCCTAATTTGGCTTTTAATATAAATGTGTATTTATTCCAATGTTTTCTTTTTTATTTAGCAATATTGTTATATTTTAGTGAAAAAGGTTTTTTTTCTGCATCTATTACCATATTTATAATATTTTTGCTGACTTTGTTATCAATTGCTCATGGATAGGCTGAGTCAATGTAATAAAATCACAGTTCTACCTAAATTAATTTATTTTTTCAGTACCATACCAATCACACCTTCAAAAATTATTGTATATAGCTATAAAAATGATGAAATTCATCTCAAATAAAAAAGATCAAGGATATTAAGCAAATCAATTTAAAATGTGAAGGAAGGTGATCTAGTTATACTGTATTTCAAACTCTATTATAAAGTGATAATTATCAAACGGAGCCAATACGGCAGAGTGAAAGCAGGAACTTTCCTGAACTCCTCAGTGAATTCCTTCAGTAACCTCCAAAAGTGAATCTAAACAGATTTTAGTGTGACAGAATCCATAAGGAGACTGAATGTGGCAGATTCACAGTCTAGGAAAGCGTGGACATAGGACTGGGTAGGGGGAGCACAGAACATGGAGTGCATAGGGGCTGCACCAGCAGGTGCCAGGGACAGAAGATCCAGAGGGGGCCCCTGTGAGTAGATTTACCCACCACAAGGGTGATTTGCAGACCTCTCATGGTGGGACAGAGGATCTGGCAGAGCTGGGTAAAAGCACAGAACTCAAAGCAACAGCAGTTACTCCTGGGGTTATCAAAGTAAAAATCACTGACCTTAACTTCTTGGAGTCAACATGGTGGAGTAAACCCAAGCTGCTCTAATCCCCCACTCTGACCCTGAGAATCCAGAGATTATCATCCCAGTGTAAAATCCTGAAATAGTAGAACCAATGGCAGGCTTGGGATTCCTATAGGAAGGGTGTGACTGAGGCTGTGCTGAGCCTGAAGTGAAGGGCAGGAGGTGTCCCAAAAAGCAGCATCTCAGCTGGCCAGCAGGAGATCCCAAATACAGAGTGGTGGAGTGAGCAAGTGATAACACCAGAAGTCCAGGTGTGCCTTAGCACAACCCGGGGAATCTGCAGACACCAACTCAGCTTGGACACCTGCTGCTAAGCCTGTCTGAGCTCTATCCCATGGGCACAGAGCCAGAAACCTGAAGTGGCCAGATGTACCCTCACACACACCTTACTCTATGAGCCTTAGGGTAACCCAGGGGAAACACTGAGAGGTCTGGCCTTGGTCTCAATCTAGACACCCAGAGGCTACAGCACACAAAGTAAAAAATCAGGTCTTTAAATCCCAGATTGAGAAGCCTGGGTCAGAATCCTCTTTACCCCAGAAGCAGAAATCCACTTTAAAAATCAGGGAATAGGCAATCACAATGGGCAAGAAGGAAGTTCGGAAAATAAAAACAAAAATGATTCAATCCTATTATACTGATCAAGAACAACCAAATTCAGAGGACAACACTGACTCTATACTTGCACCTGAGACTACAGATGGGAATATGAATTGGTCTCAACCCCAAAAAGCACTCTTGGAAGAGCTTAAGAAGCAATTTAAAAGCCAAATTAGGGAGGTAAAAGATAAATTACAAATTCATTAAAAATTACAGTTGCCAAAAAAAAAAAAAATCTCACTGAGGAAAATAAATCCCTGAAAAGTAAAATTTATGAATTGGGAAGGGAAGTTAAAAATCTAACTGGAGAAAATACCTCCCTAAAAATGAAATCTGGATGTATGGAAAAGTAGTTTCAAAAATTAGCCAAGGAAAATAATTTGCTAAAAGTTAGAATCAGTTCAATTGAAGCTAATGACTCTTTGAGGCATCCAGAATCAGTCAAACAAAACCTAAAGATTAAAAAATTAGGAGAAAATGTAAAATATCTCATTGGCAAACAATTGATGTGGACAACAGATTCAGAAGAGATAATCTAAGCATTATTGGTCTATCTGAAAGCCACAATAAAAAAAAAACAAAAGCCTGGACAACACCCTCCAAGAAACTGTCAAAGAAAACTGCCCTTAGGTCCTAGACCAGAGGATAAAATAGTTATTGAAAGAATACACCCAACATCTACTGAAAGAGATCACAAATTGAAAATGCCAAGAAATATTGTAGGCAAATTCTACAATTTTCATGTCAAGTAGAAAATATTTTAAGCAGCCAGAAAGGAACAATTCTAATACCTTGGAACCACAGTCAGGATCACACAGGACCCGGTAGCTTCTACATTAAAAGATTGGAGTGATTGGAATATGATAATTCATAAGGCAAAAGAGCCTGGACTGCAAACAAGGATCAACTATCCAGCAAAACAGACATAATCTTTCAGGCAAGGATATGGTCATTCAATGAAATAAGGGACTTCTAGAACATACTGATAAAAAAACAGAGCTCAACAGATAATTTTATCTGCAATACAAGATTCAAGAGAGACATAAAAGAGGTAAACAAGGAAAGCACACACACAGATACACACACCTTGTGATTCAATAAGAGCAAAATATTTATACTCCTATATGGGAAGACAATACCAGTCAATATTGAGAATTATATAATTATCACAACATTTTAAAAGGGTTATACATAGATAGCGGGTGTGAGTATAAATTAACTAACCTGGTGATAAAAAAAAAAACCTTAATAAGGAATCAAAATGGATTGTAATGGGAGAAAAGGAAAGGATGAGGCAGAAAATGGTAAACTATGCCACAAAAAGAGGCATAAAAACACACTACAGTAGAAGGAAAGAAGGGAGGGAGATGAACATTATATGAACTTACTCTCATCGGTTTTGGTTCAAGGAGGGAATAACATAATCAGTTAAATATAGAATTCTAACATGAAGAGACACAAAAACTCATTATAGTAGAGTGAAAGAAGGCAGAGACATGAGTATTGTATGAGATTTACTCTTACTGAACTGGGTTCAAGGATGGAATAACATATTTGGTTAAATATAATACCCTACAGGCAGTAGGAGAGGAAAGGAGAGAAAACAGTGGTGGTGAGAAGGGAGGGTAGAAGTATAAAGGGGAAAGGTTGGTAAAGGGAGAGGAGTCCATAGGGAGGGAATACTGAAGGAGGCACTGATTAAAAGGAAAACTCTTAAGGAGGGGAAGGGAGAAGGGAGAAATAAAAGCATAAACAAGGGAGGGAACAGTATGGAGGGAAAGACACAGACAGTAATCATTACTGTGAATGTGAATGGGATGAACTCTCCCATAAAAGAGAGGCAGGTAGCAGAATGGATTAAAAACCATAATCCTACAATGTGCTGTCTACAAAAAACACATTTGAAACAGGGGCATACAGGACAGGTAAAGGTAAAAGGATGGAGTAGAATGTATTATGCTTCAGGAAATGTAAAAAAAAAAAAACAGGGGTAGCAATTTTTATCTCAGATAAAAAAACCAAAATAGACTTAATTAAAAGAGATAAAGAAGGAAAACATATCCTGCTGAAAGGCACCATCAAGAATGAAGCAATATCATTACTAAGTGTAAATGCACCAAGCTGTATAGCAGCCAAATTCCTCAAAGAGAAGTTAAGGGAGTTAGTGGAAGAAATAGATAACAAAACTATACTAGTGGGGGACCTTGATTTTCCCCTCTCCAAATTTGACAAATCAAATGTCAGAATACACAAGAATGAAGTTAGGGAGATGAATAAAATTGTAGAGCAGGTAGATATGATAGAGTTGTGGAGAAAATTGAATGGGCATAAAAAGAAATCTGCTTTCTTCTCAGTGGTACATGGCACATACACAAAAATTTACCATGTACTGGGGCATAAAAAAGCCTCACAATTCAGTGCGGAAAGGCAGAAATATTACATGCATCCTTTTCAGATCATGATGCAATAGAATTATATGTAATAAAGGGCCATGGAAGGACAGACTGAAAATTATTTGGAAACTAAATAATTTAATCCTAAAGAAAGTGTGAGTTAAACAAGAAATTATAGAAACAATCAGTAAGGGGCAGCTAGGTGGTGCAGTGAACAGATCACCAGCCCTGGAGACAGGAGGACCTGAGTTCAAATCTGTCCTCAGACACTTAACATTTACTAAATGTGTGACCTTGGGCAAGTCACTTAACTCCAATTGCCCTGTCCTCTCCCCTACAAAAACAAAAACAAAAACAAAAACAAACAGAAAAGGGAGCAATCAGTAACTTCACTCAAGAGAATGACAATGATGAGACAACATACCAAAACTTGTGGAACTACATCAAAAGCAGTTCTTAGGGGAAGATTTATATCTCTGAATGCACACATGAATAAAGTAGAGAAAATGGAGCTTCATAAATTGGGTATACAACTGGAAAAGCTAGAAAAAGAGCAAATTGAAAATCCTCAATTAAGTACTAAATTAGAAATACTGGAAACCAAATGAGAGATTAATAAATTCGAAATAAAAAACTGTTGAATTAATAAATAAAAATAAGAGCTGGTTTTAGGGGGGAAAAGAAAACAACAAAGCTGATAGACCTTTAGTCAATTAGATAAAAAAAAGAAGAAAACCAAATTACAAGTATCAAAAATGAAAAGGGTGAACTTAACTCTTATGAGGAGGAAATCAAAACAATAATTAGGAATTATTTGGTCCAATTGTATGCACATAAATTTGACAATCTTAGTGAAATGGATAAATATTTGTTAAAAAATTATAAGTCGCCCAGATTAACTGAAGAGGAAGTAAATCACTAAAATAACCCCATCTCAGAAAAAGAAATTGAATAAGCCATTAATGAACTCCCTAGAGAAAAATCTTCAGGGATAGTTGGATTTAATAGCAAATTCTATCAAACATTTAAAGAATAAATGATTCCAATAATTTATAAACTATTCAGAAAAATTAGTAAAGAAGGGGTCCTACCAAATACTTTTTATGACATAAATATGGTGCTGATACCTAAATTTGGAAGAGACAAAATGGAGAAAGCAAATTATAGACCAATTTTGCTCATGTCTGTAGACGCAAAAATTTTAAATAAAATATTAGCAAAAAGACTACAGCAACTTATCAAGAGAATAATACACTTTGATCAGGTACGATTTATTCCAGGAATGCAAGGATGGTTTAATATTAGGAAAAGCATCAGTATAATTGATCATATCAACAAAGAACCTAGTAGAAATGATATGATTATCTCAATAGATGCAGAAAAGGCTTTTGACAAAATATCACAATCATTCCTCCTAAAAACACAAGAAAGTAAAGGAATAAAATGGAGTTTTCCACAAAATAAAAAATAGCATCTATCTGAAAACATCAGCAAGTATTATATGTAATGGGGATAAGCCAGAAGCATTTCCAATAAGATCAAGGGTGAAACAAGGATGTCCACTATCACCTCTCTTATTCAATTTGGTATTAGAAATGTCAGCAGAAGCAATAAAAGAAGAAAAAGAAACTGAAGGAATCAGGTTAAGCAAAAAATAGACTAAGCTATCACTCTTTGCAGATGATATGCGGATATACTTAGGTAATCATAGAGAATCAAGAAAAAAACTACTTGAGATAATAAATAAATTTAGCAATGTTGCAGTATGTAAAATAAATCCACATAAATCTTTGGCATTCCTATATATTTCTAATGCACTCCAACAACAAGAGATAGGAAAAATAATTCCATTTAATGCTGCTATAGACATTATTTGGGAATCTACCTGCCAAAAAACACCTGGACATATATTAACACAATTACAAAATGCTTTTCATACAAATAAAGTCAGATCTAAGTAATTGGAAAAACATCAGTTGCTCATGGCTAGGTCAAGCTAATTAATAAAATTGACAATTTTACCTAAATTAATTTATCTATTTGCTGCCATACCAATCTACCAAAAATTTATTTTATAGAGGTAGAAAAAATAGTAACAATTCTTTTTTTTAATTTTATTACAGTTTGCATCATTCATTTCCACAATATTTTGAGTTACATATTTTCTCCCCCTCTTTCCCCCATCCACCGCCCCAAAACAGCCATCCAAGTGTGTCCCCCCTCCCCAAGTCTGTTCTCTCCTATGTCACTTTTTGGTAGGGCAGGATGGATCTCCCAACTGCATTGTCTGTGTATCTCAAGTTCCAGTTGGATGTAGTCAATGATAATAATAATAAT